>PVJX010000232.1:45000-214615 GCA_004027295.1 Dolichotis patagonum
GTGGTTTGCGGGCCATTCTCTCCAAGGCTCTATCTCCATTTCTGAGTCCCCATTCCAAAAACTAGATGAAACCTACAAAAGGCATACTGAACCCAAGAGTGGAAAAATACACTCATACAACCAAAGCAAGTGCAAAACTATTACTGTAATGAAGATCTCTGCTTACAAAATGAATCTCCATACCCTAACACACTGGATATTGATTTAGCAGGTAATCTCAGGATTAAGATCAGAGTTCACTTTAAAACTGTAAATATCCCAGAAGTCCCTATATAAGTGAGGTCAGGTTTTATTTTATCAATGTTTAATATTTTAATGCACCTGTATGAAGACTGTATCTCACTTTTAAAAAATAACCTGTACTGAAGTTAGATAATACTATCTTCTCATTTATATACCTAAAATACACCCATGACAGATTTTTTTCTAGAACAAGATTTAGAGAAAGTTTTGTCTCCCCGGAATGCTTTCTTACTGCTTTCCCTTCCCTTGTCTGCTTGGAAACTCAGTGCTTAAAAAATTTCATCGTGTATTTCAGTGACTTCCCTAGCTGAGATTTTTATACATACATTCTTCCTCTTACATAACTCAACTAATGCCCCTCTACCCTGTTTTAATTGTTTTATAATTTTAACATATTTAAAAGTGGGAATAATGTACTCCATAGGAGGTGGAAAAAAAGGGAAAGAGAAAATGAAGAGGCTGCATAAGCTTGTCACCAACATTTAGTAACTTATGATGAATTTATTCAGCATGCGTATCTTCAGCTATCCTTTGGAATAAACAAAGGGAACAGAGTAACAGTTGGGAGAGGATGCACTTAGCCTGAATGTGCACAAGAGACCTCCTTGTGCTTAAGAAGACAATCTAAGCACTTGCCATCTGAAAAAGGTGGGATCCACCAGGTATAAACATGAAGCTGGGAAAAGGGGGGTGAGTAAAAGAAAGAAGTGTGTTGGCTTGAGGGCTTCACTGAGAATTATTAGATGAGTGTTTAGGAGATTCACAAAGCATCAAAAGAAGTTTTACCTTGCAATCTAAATGAACGTCCTACCCAGATGCTAAAATTCTTCCCATTTCACATTTTTGAGAAACTGAGTGTCAAGACCATGATCCTGGGGTCACTGGCACTGGGTAACAAGACCAGGACTAGAAAACAAGGCCCAGGCTCACATTTCTGCTGCTGAGGGTAACCATATATGGGAAGGGAAAAAAGAAGGAGTATCATGAAAATAATTCTTTGGTTTTTGTTCTTTCTCCGGGAATGCTGCCTCATACAATATCACTAAGAATTCTCCCACAAATAAAAACCTTAGTCTGCAGTTATGTGATTGTGGCAGAAATTTACTAACTCTTAATTGGTCATTATATTTATTTCTGTTTATGGGGGAAGAATAAATTACTTCAGAAGTATTGATGTCTACAAGCCCATTTTCTAACCACAACTTTAGCCATTTTTCTAATAATTTAACTGATGTTTTAATGAGAGCTATTGTTATTATGCATTATTCATAAAAGACCACCATTATTGATATAACTTGCAAAAGATTCTATAAAGAGCTTTGAGACTACTGCTGCAATTAACAAGAAACCAGAGTCTCCATGATGTGGAAAAAAATCAGGTAGATATGCATTTACACATTTGATCTTATCAGTGGACTTCACATGCCTGCAAGAAAAACCATGAGTCCCATGGATTGATGTATGAAATTACTTCCACTCCTTCACATAGTGAGAAATTTGATCAATTGAGAGAAACTTTCTTAAACTTCTAATCCTAAGGCTATGACAGTGAGATTTGTTAGCACATATTCAAGAGAGCTTGGCCTTACGATATAGTTTATGATTGGTGAAAACCAACAGCTTCTTACTTTCAAATCTGATATGGAAATTGGGATAAGAAAGAATGTTGCGATGATTCTATTATATATGCTAAATACTGGTAAGGCTTTGTAGCAAATTGAAGATCAGTGGATTGTCACTAAGGGACATTCCTCTTAGTGACAATCCACTGAAAGGCTCTCCCCTCACCTCCAAAGTTACCGCAGCCCACAGGTTTAGACTGCCTCTGGCTCTCTGCTGGGGAGGAAAGAACCAGAAGTAACTGGGGAGCAGCCCAAAAGGGCAGGGCTCTGGTTTCCAGCTCCACCAGTACTTAAATGAAAACGATGACTTGACTGGTGGAGTTCTACAAGCATCATCACGACTTTATAGATTACATTTTGATGGCATTCATACCCTTTTCCACAATTTTGCTTCTGAGTCGACAGGGATTTTCCACCCCCTAACTTTTTACTTTTACCTGACCTCTAGCCTCATTGTGCGGTGACAGCACGCAGGTGAGCAGGTGGAGTTGACGGCAGAGAGGATGAGTCTACACACTAAAAGATCATAAAGCATGGCTGAAGTTCATCAGTGACACCAGGAACTATGAAAGACTCCTTGTTTTGGTGGGGGAGAATCTTGCTGTGCTATGTAGGTTGGTCTCAAATTCCCAATTGCCTCAGCCTCCTAAATAGCTGAGATTACAGGCACATACCAATGTGCCAGCTCTTATGGTACTTTTATCATACTTATGGATGATACTTTGGCCAAAAGCTTAAATCAAATAGAAATGATCACTTATGTTTCCTAGAAAAGCATAGACTTTAGCTTTTTTAAAGTCCAAAATGTAATTTCATATGGGTTATATCAATATCACCTCCCCCATGTAATTTATTTTTTTGTAGTGCTGGGGATCAAACCCAGAACCTTATACAAGTGAAACAAGTGCTGTCCACTAAACTCCTAGCCTTTCTTTACTTTTAACACACATGGATTGAAAGTGCTGAGAGTCGTAGAGTAAAACAATGAAAGAATGCAATCTATAACCAAATTTTCCTATGCTCCAGACTCCTGCTAGTATACTCATTAACATATGCTCTCTTACTAATTAAAAAAAAAACTCAAAACACCTGAGGAGTGACTATATGGGAATTAATCTTTAGTTTATACCTTACCTACATGAATTGATTTTTGCTTCATTAATGCAAATGTCCTTAGTTATTCCAATGAACTTACTTGTAGTTTATTTGCTTTGTCCTTTTCCAAATAATAGCTCAGCAGGTAACAGCAACTGAGGTTTTTGCGAAGTTTTGGATTATCCCAATAATTTCTTTCTACTAGTTTTAATAATGGAAAGTGTCTTATCTACATTAGAATATTCATGAAGTACTCACTGAAAATATGTAGTAGGTATTAATATAGTTCTGAACTTTTGGACATTTTCTAACTGCCTTATATGATTGGCACAGAAAGGATCTTTCTTGGAAGGTTGCATTCTGCTTTTCCTCTGGTTTCACTAAGCAGGAAGCTGGGAACTGGCATATTTGTTTGTAAGACAGAAATTTTGTGAATTTTAAGTTCTTTTGGCCACTTTTTAGCTAATATTACATTACAATATGTCATCAAAATCAAGACACATCTATATTTTGCTATGATAAATTTAAAAATCAAAATAAAAGATCAATAACAAGAAACAGAGATAGACCATGTGGAGATGGGAAGGGAATCTGGAGAAGACAGGAAAGAAAAAGGATCAACCTGTGATATGTGTGTGTGCCAATTCCCCACAATGAGTGTCTAATTGTTATGTATACTAACAGAAAAGGAAAATGATGAGAAATATTAACACATTGATAGTCACAATAGGAATGCAGAGAAAATGGAACACTAGCAAGTAAGAATTATAAACTGTTTAATGAATCATATAGTCAAAACATACTTAAGGGAAAACTGAGACCTGGAGCAGTTTGGTACCTTGCCTGTTGAAGTCAGGGGTTGTGCAGGGAACAATTAGAATCAGGACACAGAATTTACAATATTATTTTATGATGGTCACCCAGAGTTAACACAAGAAAGTGCAGGAAATGTATCCACAACACTAAAAACATAGAATATTCAGCCAAGGGCCTGAATCCCACAGCAATGTCCTACATGAGTCCAGATCAAGACCTAGAGCCCGTGACAGTGCCTCCCACAAGTCCAACTGCCTGAATCCCACAGCAGTGTCCTACATGAGTCCTGATGAAAACCTAAAGCCCATGACAGTGCTTCCCACAAGTCCAACTGGAGGTCTAGAGCCCACGAAAAAGACTCACACCAGTCTCTTTTTATGGATCCAAGATGGGAAGGCCCAAAGGTCAGTGGTGGAAGCTAGAAAATCTATTCCAGCAGGGTCAAAGAGATGTGCTTGTAGGTTGAGAGTTCTACACTGGAGCTGAGAAGTCACGCTCAAAGACCAGAGCTGTCCTGAAAAGCACCACAGCCATCCTCAGTGACATGGAGGTCCTGAGCTCCTCCAAAGATAAGAACGGTAGAGTATATGCCAGAAAGCCAGCATGATGAGTTTGTCCTGGATTTTAAACGGCACATGTCTTCCCCTCCGGAGCCAGGAAGCAATGCTCGATGTAAGGACCAGAGCTCCCCCAAAGTAAACCACAGCCACTCTCGTCAACAAGGTCCCGAGCTCTTCTAGTGACAGTTGTCGAACTCACACTGGGGAAGTTAGTCATGACAAACTTCTCCAGGAGAACCAAAGGCTCAAACAGCAACACTTAGAAAAACCCACAATGCCTAGCTTCTCTTTCTCCACGTCTCTATTTATGCTAGCAACTTTCCTCAGGTGGACCATCTATGGTCAGCACCATACTGATTTAATTCAGATAGTGTTAAGTTGACCATCAGTTTTTTATCCATAACAAATCACCCCAAGTCACACAGCATCAGTGACAGAACTGAAACTGTAATGAAGGTCCCCAAGCTCTGTGACCACACCTACCTGGACACCCTTTCTATTCCTTCTTCATTCTTGGGTTTATTTCTGGTCTTTGGTTTGCTGTTTCTTCTCCCCTGCAATTATGATTTCTTCATTTCTTTTTCTGCATGTGCTGTTGTACAGTCACCCACAGATCTGAATTTCCATCACACTGCCTCCAGGAGTCACCTCCATCACACTGAGGCCAGGCTAAAGTGCAAAGATCTTCACATCATCACTAGTAGCTCCAGGGAACTTCATAGCATGAACGTGCTCCACTCCCTTGGTCTCCAATCCCGCAGGGTGACTCCAGAAAAGCGCTGGTGACATGTGTACTAGCTAGTAACATGGACAGAATGTATAGATCTGATCACCAAGATCTGTAAACCATATATATTCGGGGAAGAGCACAGATTTAAATATCTTGCAGCAAAAGCATCATCTTTTCTTTTGTTCGTTTGTTTATTAATGTATTTACTGAGGCAAGTTTCTTGATATGTTGCCCACACTGCTCTCACCACTCCTGGCCCCCAGGAATCCTTCTGTCTCAGCCTCCCAAGGCATTATCTTATTCATTTCCTACCTGCAGATTCTTAAGAGAATATTCTACTACCCTGTGAACTTTGAAGATGAAAATTAACTTACAATTTGGGAAGAACAGTGTGCTTCTTCATAGAAAAGTGTTTTTATTTTAACACTTAAGTATGGACCTACCTTACCAAGGAACTTGGGCTGGTTGCCACTAGAAACTGAAGCATCGCAGTTAGGGCTGTGGTGAAATTGCCGCTCTCACTCCAGGCCCCACTAGCCTTCTCCAGTAATTCACTGACCTGCCTAAGGTTGGCTGAGTTGAACTTTGAGATCGTCCTGAGAGTCCAGAGGCTCAGCTGTGCCCCAAAAATCATGTACAAAAGGAAAGTATTATTTCTAAAGGCAAAAGGGAGCCCTCTTTGACAAGAATTTCCAAGGAAATCTCTCAGTTACTGAAGCTGGAGACATATAGTAGGAACAATTTTACATCGACCTAAAGAAAATCCCAACAAAGTTCCCATTTATTTCAAACTACCCTGAGAGATATTGAATTTTTGTGCAGGAAAAATATATCCCTAGCCCACCAAGGAGATTGCAACAATCTTCCCAAATGGAGAATGTCTTGTAACCAAGCACATAGATCAAAAATTGATTTATGTGAGCCACTGAATTTGTACATATTTTGACACTGTTCATTTTACAGCCTTATTCCATTCCCTTGACAGAGGAAAATCTTGTCTGCTACTAAATTTCTGCATGTATTTATAGTTTTTATACATGTAAATATATATGCCCTAGTACTTTAGTTTTATTTATCTGAGACAAGAACAGATTTTCCCTGATTAATAACTATATACCATGTCCAACTTTTAAATGTCTCTTGTCCCCATTTGCATGCCAAAATGTTTAGAAGTCTTTATTGTTGCATTTTCAAGTTTCAAGAGAAAGAGGGATAACAGTACCCTTTCACTTTTTCCTTTGGTGACAGTCATTGGCAAAGGTACCTCACCATCCAGGAAGGAAGAGCAAGTTGTTTTTCTACCAAGCAAAATCACCTCCCACGTAAGGTGGTGGGAAACAGCATGTGGCTTTCACGAGATGCACCTTAAAAAAGCAAATAGAAGAGTGTTGAATTTTATTTTTAAAAACAAAAAGCTATAAAAAGAGAAGTGGGCATAAAAATAAGACACATCAGAGCATAGACATACAAGGCCAACCATGGGAGGTGGCGGTCTAGCAGGGTAATGACCAATTAGTAATGGATACAAAGAGAGTTTACCATAGGGTAAATTAGTCTGAGGGACAAGACCAGAGCTGTCAAAAGTCATGGATCTTTCAGAGAAAGTTAGTATGTTTTCAACTTGTTTATCCTTTTTTATTAGTTGTTATGGTTGTAGTAGTTATCCAAAAACTGTGGGGGTGATTTCTTCATGCAGCCAAATTTGATTTCAAAAGTCTATTAGGAAAAGATTAGATAGAATTCCAAATGAAACAGTAGTTTCTGTGATTCTCAGTGATTGGCTGCAAACCAAAGGCACTGTTAGGTCTGACATCATCTGCCAGGGGCGCTTTGTACCACCAACTTGCAGCAGACATGGAGTGTGACCAGGCATCTTGTCTTGATCCCAACATGTGTTTCCCCAGTGTCTCCTTCACTGGCCTCCCTACTATACCCCAAACTGTATAGTTTCCACTACCATGGTATAGAGTCCACCCAGACTTGAGCATTTCCAATGTGTATTCCCATGAGATATGATCAAAAGCTATGATACAGTGAATGTTGAAGGTTAAAAAACATTTATTACAGTAAAAGACAGATTGTCATTATTCTTCTCCCCACAAAATCCCCCCTTTTCAAACACACTTATTCCATCATTTTTGCCATTTTCTGAAGCTGTTCTGGAATGCCTCTTCTATGTCTTTCTGAGATATGATCAAAAATATGGTGACCGCTCCTTGTGACTACCATTCAGTACAAAGGCAGACTCTTCTTTATAGACCAGCTCTGGCACCATGCAACTCCTAGGTTTTCCTCAAAGTCAAAATGACATAAAATTGTCTTGTTTTGAAGGCCTGTAATTCTTTTGTTTTTATTGGTTTTATACTATTTTGCTTTGTTTTAATTCATTGTGTGTGAAGCTATGGATAACTATTTCAAAGAAATCAAGAGGTATTATGATAGCCACTGTTGATTTCCTGTTGTCTTGTTTTGAAATCCTGTGTTGCTTGCATTGTTTTGTTCTGATCTGGTTTGTTCTGTTTTTGTTGTTGTTGTTGTTGTTTTGTTTTGCTTTGTTTTGTTTTGTTTTATTCTCTTTAAAATTAAAAAAAAATACATTTTGAATGGATTCAGGATATTGAGGCAACCACAGCAGAGCAACGAAAGGCACTCAAAGATGAAGACTTCAGAACTACTTCAGAAAGAAACAAGAAAAATGGCAAAAGTATGTCCGCAACGAGAGAGACTAATAGCATGTATGTTTTACTGTAGTAATTTTTTTAACTAAATGTTCACCATATTACTTGATCACACCCCATAAAATACTAAAGGTTAAATCAGGCAATAATGCAAGTTCACTTTCCTTACCTACCTTATATCAACAATCCAAGAAAGAGATGGAAGTACAGTCTGTTTCCAGTGGTGTCAGGAACTTCCACATTGAGGACAGCATGGATAAAGCCGATCATCAGGCTCCACCCAGAAGTCACATTAGACCACATCAGGTCACAGTCATTGTTTTGGAAACTTGGAAACATTTTTTACCTTCTCTGAGCATCTGTGTCTTCACCTATAAAGCCAATGTAAGACTAACTTGCAGCGCTGTTGTGAGGATTGGTAATTATTTATAAGAGATACAGTAGAAATTAAATTAATGCTGACAATTATTAACATGCTTACCAACTACTCAACATATATTTACAAAGGAAGATGTGCATCCCTATTTCCACTCTAGGGACATCCCACAGTGACTGGTAGAGAAAAACGTTGCCACTAGAATCCATTCCTTTCTACAGTCCAGACCAAGGACATTCTACACTTGCAGCATTCTGGGCTTAAAATAATGTCCTTGTATGTCTTTCAGCTCAGCGTTCATGCTTTCTATCCACCCCCATATATTTGCTCAAGCCTTTCAGCCTCTCCTCCCATGAGAATAAATCTAAGCTTTTTAACATGGAATTTGAGTTTCCTTAAAAATCTTAGCTCAAACCAGCTCAACAACTCTTGACCGCTCTGTGCTCTTTCTCTAGGAGCCCACTGTGGAGCTGCCCTTTGATGTACTTCCTGTGCCGTGGGTTTTTGTTCCAGCTAAATTCTCTAGAATATCCAGCACATTTTTGTGCATCAGATACAAACCTAATGTTCCATTGCTGTGCTTAACATTCTGAATAAATCTCAGTACTTTAATTACACCCCTTAAAAAGCACTTATGACTAAGGAAAATTTCAACAAATTTCCTGTTTATCTCAAATCTTTGTGAAAGACATTGAATTATTGTCCAAGAAAAAAAATGTTTTTCTATCCATGCTAAGTCAGAGCATATTTTACCAATACAGAAGGTTTGCTTTGAGAACCCTATTGACATGTCTTCATTCAACCAAATCTAAGCACAAAGACCTGATCGAAATACAATATGTTTATGTACAGTTGTCTAGTATCAACTAAAGAGCAAAGTGGGCAGAGCAACATAGCCCATTCACACATAAGATATAGCTCAAAGGTCTCCAGTTTTATACTACCAGAGCCCCTTTGATAATGGAATTTGGTGGATAGGCAGCATTCCCTCTTCTTAGCAAAAATGGTCAAACCCATGCCCCCTGTAGAGGATTAAGAGGAGCAGGAGAATGAGTCTTCCTTCCTACCAGCAGCACTCTAATATAACCATATAATTAATATATTATGTTTTATATAATTAATTAGATCTTAAACCAAGATATTATTTCTGTTTTGGCTGGGGCATAAAAAAAGTAGATGACATATTTTATAATGAGATTTTTAAAAATTAACATGGCAAAAATTAGTTGTGTAGTCTCTGAAATGACAGCAGGACTTTAACCATTAATGAAGAGCTGAGGTAATTGACAATGGAGATTGAGAAGGGTCTTGGACAGAGTTATTGGAGGAGGACCTGGCAGTCATCCTCAGTCTCTGGTCAAAAGAAGGGTTTTAAAAGACAAGTAGAAAGACTGAATATCCATCCTTGGCAGTGTGGTGCCAGTGGACTGGTGTTCTTCATTCTCTTGGTAAATAGACCCATTCAGAAGTGGGCTGCTAAGTTCCTTTGTAGAAGAATGAAAGGGAGTTGTTGAACTGGCATCGTTGTGTAAGCCAATGGGGATAGGAGGAGAAGAACCTTAGACAATGAATGCATGAGAGTTTCAGTTTGGTCCAATGCAGTCAAATGCATCTGGGGAATGAGGAATCGTCTGTGATCACTTTATGTCCTGATCTAGAAAGTTATCCAAAGTGGGAATAGACATTACCAGGCATAACCTGGAGATATCCTCAGATCCCAAGGACTGGGGGAGCAGAGAATGATCAGCCCAAATAGAAGTAGAAATCCTCAGACATTGAGTAGGTCATTTATTCTGGAAAAAGCTGAGAAGTTGGGGGAGAGGGAGACAGCTTCGGAAAATTGTAGATGAAAACAAGTGCCAGCACTAGGTACTCACAAGGACCAGAGAACAACACCACATAAAACATAATGATGAGAGGCATTTGAGAAATGACTTGCCCCAACCTCTCTCTCCTCCTGCTCTTCTCCCCCCAGCTCTAACTCCAAAAGGGAAAGAAAATCCCAGATAGGAGGAGGAGGAGGGATAGATGTGCAAGTCAGAGAAGGAGAAACCATATAATCTCCACCCCTCAGTCCTGAACTCTCAAACTGAAACAAGCCTGAGTCTCACTTCAATGGGACATAAGCACATTTGTAATCATTCCATGGGACAAGACATTGTAACCATTAAACTAAGAGAGCTCTGAGACCTAGTCTGTTCTGTGCCCTAAGAATGATGGTCATATTTCCTAAGTTTTCATCCAGAGGAATGAAACAGCCCCATACAGTCCATTTCAAGGAGTTCTGGGGATGCAATCTAGAGTTGCCTTGTGATTACATCCCCTTGCCATATTTCTGTCAATAGACTACTGACAGTTATCTTCACATACCTGACTACCTACTCTGATATCCCAGAGGGCAGCAACTCTCTCTTGCTCACTTTTGTATTCTCAATTCCTAGTCTAGTAGCTGGCATATGGTTAACACGAAGTACCTGCTGGATAATACAAAGGAGAGTCATGTGACTACCAAGGAGCAACAGGAAAAGAGAAGCACGTGATTGGGAGAGAGAAGTGCACCAGATCATCTCAGATAGATCACGAAGATTTTATGTACATATATCATGTGATCATGTAAGACCAATATTCTACCATGGACATAAGAGGACAACAGAATTCAAGAGGTTGTAAGGTCAGGAAAAAGAATGCGGAAAGGAAGAGGTATAGTAACCTCCAGAAGTGAAAAAAGGGACCAATCGAGACATGTTATCATTTGACAGTAAACCAGAATAGAGAGCAAGAAGACAACCATAACAGCAGTGGAGGTGCCAGGGCGATCAGGAGGCTGGAAGTTCCTGAAGCAGATACAGATGACAGACAGATGACACAAGGAAACACACCAAAGACTTACCAAAGGCACTGCTATAGGCCTTGTCTGGAGGATGCGGCCAATTCAGAAGAAAGCAGTGTCTGCCTGAATTTATAGAGCAAGTTTGCTTTCTAGAAATAAAGGACTTTGTTTCCCTACTCATCAGTGCTTGTAAGCAAAGAAATTATCTCACACTCAGAGCAGGAATTAAAAATAAAGCCATGAGAACAAAAGACTGGACTCAGATACTGTGAAGAAGCCAACTAGAAGGGAATGAAGATGGGTGAGTTTGGCTGAGACAAACCACCTGGGCTAGATAAGATTAATGATCACCTATCCTGATATGGCTAATACTCCAAATTCCCTAGTCCTGTTATAAACCTTGTTTCATTCATTCAAATGATTCTCCTGTCTTACTGATATGGCTGCTACTTCAGAGAACCTAAGAGCAAGACGTTGATTCACGGTGGTGATATCTTTTGAGGAACATCCTTTATTCTCCCAGTTGGTAGTAACACAAAGTCATTTCGATGACATGCATGATAGAGACCACTGGAATACCTATCTTTAGAAGTCGCTTTCTGCCACAAAAGATCACTTCTCAGTATATTATTTATTAACACTTCAGAATGATTTAAAGAGAACTAGTTTATGTAAGATTCAGAAAATGGAGAATAAAATAAAGTGTGAAGGCTCTTGAGAGCCAAAAACCTCCAGGCACCTAGTAGAAACATCATTTGCTTTTTGTGTGGCATTGAATTTGCCCTGGGAAGATTAAATGTAGACTGCAAAGCTAGGAGGAAAATACAAATCACTACAAAGACGAGGAAATAAAATATATTGAGTAATTATTTTGCACTGTATCCTACATAATTTACCTCATTTAATCTCTATAAAAGCCTTATATCATTATATCACAGAGGAAACTGAGACTCGAACAAGTTAAATAAATACACAAAGCAACTTATGTGGTAAGACCAAGATTTAAATATAAATCTGGGCAAAATCAAAGACTTCTCCCTTCCCACAACATGAAAGTACTTTTGTGTGCAAAATACATGCAACATAAGGAGTAGGAAAACACAACCTCATTCATATAATGGTTTAGTAAGGAAAAATACTTTTTATAATATTGAAATCAGATTAAAATAAGCATTAAGATATCTTAAAACTATAGAATAACCAAGCAATGGGCAAGACTTAGATGTGATAAAACTTTACAAAAGCACTTTAAGTCAAAGCTACGTTTCTGAAAGACAATATTGTACAGATTTTAATCCTTGTTCAAAATAATCTGGGTAATTTATTCCAACATCAAAAGTCAATGAAGTCTATTAAACTTGATCCTATTAAAGTCTATATAGAAAAAGAGAAGAATAAGAAAAAGGAATCTATATTTTAAATATATTTCAATGTTCAATAACTAAAATAGTATTGTATTTATGCATTAAAAATTTAAAAAACTAAAGCAGACAAAATGAAAATTCCAAGTATATATTAATTCTAAGTCTACATAGGAATTTAATACTTTATACAAGTTATATTTTTTTAGAAAGTGAGCCAGAGGCAAAAAAAAAAACATTAAAAATAGATCATTCAGCAAATAATTTGAAGGTAGCTTGTTAAACTATAATAAAATATCCTCCCATTAAAATGAAAATTAGGCCACATGGCTTCTCTGCCTATAACACTCTGATGGTTTCCCACCTCTCCAAGATTAAAGGGTTCAAAGTACCTTAAAGACCCTCTAATAACATACTCCAAATTTTCTTACCAAATTCATTTCATACTTCCTCATTTTCAGTCATTCTGCCTCAAACACATTGGCCTCCTCCAACAACATAGACAAACTCCAGTACAAGGTTTTTAAAATTCATGGTTCTTTCGGTCTGGAATGCTTTACCCCCAAATATGTATGTGAGCTCTGTCTGTTGTTCAGCAGTCTTTGTTCTAATGTTACCCTCTCAAGGCCTCATTTTACTTCCCTGGAATGATGAAAGTACTAAGGAAGAAAATATTTGATATGTCCTTAGAATACTGGTGAATATTTATGTGTTCTTGAGATGCAAATAGGTTCATTAAGCCCCATCCACAAATTATGGATTAATAAATGTTACTATACAAATATCTATTTGTTCCAAACATGAAAGAATTAAAAAGCAAGCAATTGATAAATGCAATGAACATGTTTATTTTTTTCTACAAAAAAACTATTGCATATGACAAAATACCAATATAAAAATGAGCAGAGGAATAGGAAAGAAAATTCTTACACATACGTAAAAATAAATGCCCAACATGTATTCAAAAATATTCAGTCTTACTGATAAGAAAAAATTGTGAAGTGCGAAAGACATCAAATTGGCAAGAAAAAAACAAATGATAATATACAACATTGGCAAGAGTAAGAAAAAAGATTTCTTTTGCTTACACAGCCAGTGGATGTATAATAAGAAAAATCTTTGTTAAGAGTAGGTTGGCAATAGGCATAAAAATATTTAAAATGTGCTTACCTTTTGACCCTGGAACTTCACTTCTGGAAATTGACCATAAGGAAATAATTAGGGACAGGTGGAAAGATTTAACTGCAAAGATATGATAAAGTGGTAATGTGCAACCTTAGATGGAGTAAGAAGTGTAAGATGAGGCATTGCAATCTTTTTCTCTTGTTGATGGGGGTAGAGAAGAGATATATGAGCTAATTATATGTAAATAAAACTCTATGTCTTCTTTTATTTTTAAGACCATCTGGAAGTGGCAGCTGTGTTGCTTCTTCACTGTAGCTAGGAAAGGAAGGGGTGGGTTTAAGCTTCCAGAGAGGGATTTAGGTTAAATATAAGAAACCATATCCTTAAGAGAAGATGTGTAAACACTGATGTTGGGCAAAGATGGAGGTTGTGTAATCTCATTTCCTGGAGGAATTTACTGCAGAATAGATTTTTATCGAATTAAGATGATTTGGGGTACATGTCTTTCAGCACAGGCTTTGGCCTTAAATTCATGTTCAGTCTTCTATTTTGATATACTGTGATGTTTGATCAGTGCCTTTGTGTGTTGTATAATATGGATCCATATTAAATTGTCACATCATTTCATTAGAATAGTACCTATAATCATTTTAATGACAAATGAAATAGATTTCTTGGTAAGAACTAGGGAGGGGAATCTGTCTTCAACCCACCAGCTGCCATGCATTACATAATCCCAGTAATATTTAAAATCCTTGGGGTGATGTTTGCTTTTCCCAGAAAGCTGTGAGTCTGAAACCAATTTATTAACCCTCTGAAAAGCTAAAGATACCCCGAGTCTGCTTTGCAGTTGCAGTGAGAGTCAGGTATCTGGTTTGCAGCTCACTCAGGTTTATTATGATTATTATTGTTACAGCACTTCTACTGACCACTGACAACTAAGGTCATAAAAATTATCAGACATGATTCTACTAGAGTTTAACAAAATAGGACACTATCACTGTGAAGTTGCAATATAAAAAGTAAACTTCATAAATATGGGGAAAAGATTTTTACATGATCAAGGAAAAGGCTAGTCATCAAAACTGTGTTACAAGAAATAAATTAAGTCAATTATAATTATCTTTCAAGGCAGCATTGGCATACTTACCAAGAAAAAGAAGTCTAAGGAGAAAGTCTATAAATTGCTTATATAGAAAGGAGAAGGGGATTTACTGAATTATTTAAAACTTAAAGAAACATATTTTCATATTTAATAAATTTCAAGTATTCTCATTTTACAAATAAAAAATCTGGTATTGTTTCTCCAGATGCATCATAACTACAGGCCACAAAATAAGAAATTCCATCATGATTACCTAGCCATCATTTCTATCTTCAGATTTTTTCCAAGTAGGACAGAAAAACTTAAACCATTTGAAAGAGAGCCAGTAGAGCACAACTCTTTCAGAAAGAAAAGAGTCTCCTTTGACCCAGTTTGCCTAATTTACTTTAAAGGTGTATGCAAATTTTTTCGTATTGGGAATCGAACTCAGGACCTTGCACTTGCCAGGGAGGATTGCATCACTGAGCTATACCCCCAACCCTCTCCTTAATCCTTTGCCTTTATAGCTAGTCCATCCTTTCTAAAATTCAGTTTTACTTTTAAAACTCCTTGAAAACAAACTAGTTTATCTCATTCAGAAATCCAAGCACCTGTTGTATCAAGGGCTCTTCTGTCTACAAATCAGGCTCCTACTCTAGGTGTCAGGAAAATTTTCTTCCTCTAATCATCTGAACTAACCTGATAGCATTCCTTGGGTCATTCACTGGACATATAGCCTTCTTGTAAATAATTAAGATATTATTTTTCAAAATATCCTTTGTTCTTACCACCTCAGTAGATGCTTTTCTTCTTGCTTCTTCTAAGTGTCTCACAACTTCCGGTCTGTGTCCCGTCCAAACTCACATCTGACTCTGGTCCTCCTTCCTGAATCTTCCTGCCCAATGTCTGCAGTCTTGTCCTCAGGCAGTGTGTGCACACATGTTCTCTTTTTCAAGATTTTACTGTGACAACTGTCATACATGCACCTTACACAGTTTCACTTAGCATCACTGTGGCTTCTTGTCTATACAATTATTTATGAGATTTGTTGCAATATGCTTCCAGATATTTTAATTCTGCTCTTCAATGATGATCAAAGAGAGTAACTGGCAGGAATTTCCACCAAGGTAGTATGATGAGAATCTTAATTTTAGCCCTCATGAGTATTTAGCCATTGTAGAAATAGTTAACAAAAGTAGTATCCATCTTTCATTGATTAGCTATTACATTGGCAGAAATGTATATTATTTTTATTCCTGTGATGTCAATATATGCAGCAAAATATAAACTCCATTCCCAGACTCCCTAGCAGTTAGGAGTGGTGAAGCAACACAACCTGGGCATACAATGTCATGGGTGGGTATTTGAGAAAAGGTATGGGAATAGCAAGAAAGAAACTGACTCCCCTGGCATGAGTTCTTGCTCCTTGCACTTTGCCCTTTCTAGACATAGCCTGGTCATCACGCTAACAGGACAAGAGCTGCCTTGAAATCATGGAGAAGAGAACTGTATTCAGAAATCAGAGGTGTAGAGAGCCTGGATCCCTGGTAACACTGCGCATTACTTACTTTACTTACCTCCAGACTCCCAGGCTTATTTTACATGAGAGAAAAATGAACTCTTTTTGCTGCTTTTTGTCTTTTGGGCCCTGTGGGGCAGCAGTCTTGTTCCTGTCCTTGCTTTGCTTTGCTTTTTTCCAGTACTGAGGACTGAATTCAGCAACCTAGCACTGAGCTACCTTCCGAGTCTTTCTAAACCTTCTCATTTTCAGACAGGGTCTCACTCAGTTGCTAAGTTACCCAACCTGGGCTTGACCCGAACCCTCCCTGCTTCCCAGAGCACCAGGGTCACAGACAGGCACCACCACGCCCAGCAGTTTTTTATTTTTTAAAAGACTGTTTTTCAGCACTGGAGATCAAACTCAGACCATTATGCAGGCCAGGAAGTGCCCACCACAGAGCTACGCTTGCATTCCCAACACAGTCTTAGCATTTATAGCCAGTAAAAATAAATACATAAATAAATAAGAAAAATTTCACATGAAATTTTAAGCAAATGAGGATATTTCAAGAGGTGGAGTTCAGTGCTGGCGATATGACTTTTATTTGAAGAAAAAAATTGTATCGTTACATGTGCAACTCTTTTTTTTTTTTTTTGAGACAGAACCTCATTCTGTAGTCCAGAGTAGCCTCAAACTCACAGTGATCCTTCCACCTCAAAATGCCAAGCACTGGAATTACAGGTGTGTACTGCCATGACCGGCTTCATTGTTTTCTTAAGAAGCTCTCCTGCCTCACAAATATCTATTCCTTGTGATATGAAAACACAAAATTACCTTAGAATTTTTGATCTTTTTACTATTTATTGACAAAAAGGTTGTTTTGCAAAAGAAAAAAAAAATTAGATCAGCCTGGTGTGGTGGTACATTCCTGTAATCCCAGCATTCAGGAGGCTGAGGCAGGAGGATTGCTGAGAATTTGAAGCCAGCCTATACTACAAAGTGAGTTCAACTCCAGCTTGAACTGAATAGTGAAATCCTGTCTCAAAAGGACAAGAAATAAATAAATATTCTAGATCAATGTCAAAAGCTCACCCTCAGCTTCTACTATCTGGTTTTGGTATGGTTTGTTTTAGGTGCTTTCAGTTAATTGCAAACAACAGAAAGTTACTCTGACTAATCTAAGAAGAAAAGATAATTTGCTGCAATAATATTAGGGGATTCATAGAATTAACAGGAAAGTTAGATGCAATGCAATTTTGATCCTCACTGCCCAGCATTAGATCAAATTTCACAAGGTAAGGCTATCCTCTTCTGCAAGGCTATACTCTCTTCACATCAGATATCAGTTCTAAGCTGTAGGGTTCCCAGGCCACCTGCACTTCTAACAACCTAGTCACAAATTTATAGGTTATCAGTACCTTCTCATGATCAATAAATTTTTAGAACAATTAACAGAACTCACAAAAGTGTTCTATTCATCATTAACTGTTTATTGTAAAGGATACAAATCAGAACCCACTTAATGAAGAGGTAAATGGCAAGGCCTGGGAATATCCTAAACATAAAACTTCATGTCCTCAGGATGCTTCCTGATCCCAGCACACCAATATGTGGTTACCATCCAGGGAAATTCATTCATACTTTGGGGGTCCAGAGTCTTATTGGGCTTTTGTTCTATTTGCAAGATTGGTTCCATTCATTGGCAACATGTAGAACTGAATCTCCAGCTCTCCTTACCCTTATAACTCACAATCTCAACTCTCTAATCATGTGGTTGAGCATTCTGGCACAACAATGCTGGTCCTGAGTCATTGTCTAGGGTTCTGTAGCAAGTCACTACAGTAATAAAAACTATAGAAGGGTCCACCATGAATAAAAAGATACTACTAGGAGGAAAAAAGATGGCAGACCAGTAGGTAGCAGGATACGGAGCCTCTCTGAGAGAGACAGCTCAGATGCCAGAATAGAACACCCTGGAGAGACCCAAACAGAGGGAAATGGATTCTCTCAACCCAGAAAGAAACTGAAGGGAAAGGAGCTGCTCAAATATGAAGTCCTGGGGCTACCATTAGAGAAGCTAAGATCGGTGAGCACGGCACTCTCACAGAACCGCCTGAATTCATGCCCGAGATTGACCTGAGCATCTGAACCCACACACATGCGACTGGCTTGAATGGCCCTGAGCGTGGAGCTTAACCTCCCTGCACGCAACTCGCCCAGAGGCATCATGAATTCACGCTGCAGCTGCACTGAAGTCGAAGGTCAGAGAGCCCATCAGAGAACTGAGTCAGAGAGGGACCAGCATCAACCCACGGTGAGTGCTAGGAATAAGACCCTCCCATGGGAAAAGGGTGACCAACTGGATGACATGTTGGAGTTGGGCAGCATGGCCCTAATTCAGTAAGGAAGTGGCTTCAGTTGGTTGCTTCCCTTGCAGAGCAGATTGGTGGGATCTGCTTGGCCTGGGCCGCACCCCTGGCTGGGACCCAGTGGGTTATTCCAAACCAATTGCCTAACACAGCACACACTGATGCAGTGAAGGCCTGCAAAGGTTGACTGGCATGAAGGGGAGGAGCCAGCATACACTGCCCCTGCCTGCACTTCAGTCTCTGGCAGACTGGGGAGGGCAGACAGCCCTCACCTGCGTGCTCCAGAAGAACCCTAACTAACAAGAAAAGGGGCTGGGAACTACACTATACACTTGTATGGAAGGAACAAAAAACATGACGAGAGACAGAAATAAGAAAAAGCCCCCAGCCCCCAACTCTGAAAACATTGATCCAGGAGAGGTAAATACAAAAGAGATTGAGGGCAGCAAACATGCAACATCAAACACAGTGTCAGCGTACATAGAGATATCTTTAGGACCTCGTAAATGAGATCAAAACTGAAATATTAATTCAAATTAAACAAGAGATAAGTAGATTCTTAAAAGAAAGGCTGGGCACCTCTCAAGCAGACACAGACAGAAGAATAGAGGAACACAAAAGGAGAGAAGCGTTCAATGAGGAATATAATAAAAAAAAACCCTAGATTTCATGAAGCAGATTCAAAGAGATTATCAGGAAACTAAAAACTCCATAGAAAGCTGGCAAAACTACTTGAAAGAAACCAAAGATAGACTATCAAAAATTGAACACAGGCTTGCTATGTGTGATCACGAAAGGGAAGATCTCTTAAAAATAACAAGGGAGCAGGCAGTAACAATACAAAGGCTAGAGGATGACAAGAGGATCTATAACTTAAGAATACAGCATGTGAATGAAGAAGCAGGAATCAAAACAGAGGAATTGCAAAGGCTACTCACAGAAATTATTAAGCAAAATTTCCCAAGCATAAAAAAGGAAATGATATGCAGATGTATGAAGCATGCAGAACTCCAGCCACCTACAACCAAAACAGAGCTACACCCAGACACGTAATAATCAAGATCCCAGAAATTCAATATAAGAACAGAATATTAAAAGCCATCGGAGAAAAGAAACAGATCACCTATAAAGGCAAACCCATCAAAATCATGGCAGACTTCTCGACACAGACCATCAGGTCAAGAAGAGCTTGGAGTAAAGTAATTCAAGCACTGAAGGAGAACAATCTCCAGCCCAGATTGATGTATCCTGCAAAACTCTCTCTAGAAATTAATGGAGAAACAAGATGCTTCCATGACAAAGAGGAACTGGGAGAATTTGTGACCACCAATCCAACCCTACAAAAAATACTGAAGGACACTCTAGAGAGAGAGAAAAATAATATGAGGATTTCATGAACAATGGCAGAGAGGCCTCAGTGAACGGAGCAGACAGTGGAGTGGAAGAGAAAAATAGACAACCAGTGGCAGAAAAATTAAATGGCAGAAATGAGGCAGAGAAGATTGGCTGTAATCTCTAGTATAGAGGGTCTCGATATACTAACAAAAAGAAACACAGGCAGAGTAGATCAGGAGATAGGGTCCATCGAGATGCTCTGTATAGGAAACATAATTAACCTGAAAGAGGGTTTATGGGCAGAAAGTCAAATATGAGAAAACAATACACTATGTGACAGGGAACCAGAGAGAAATAGAGGCAACTCGACCAGCACCTGCAGATAGGTTGAAAAGACAGGATACTTTGTGCAGTAGAGAACTACTTAGCTATACCGAAGGAAAATCTTGAAACTTCTATAGGTAAAGGAATACAACTCGAGATCAAGCCCAGGAGTCAGAAGATTCAGAACCAGTTAGGATAAATAGCAGGTTGCTTCCCCCAATTTAAAAACTGAAGTAATTAATGGGACCCAAAATAAGCAGTGTACCCTATGGGGTGAAAAGAAAGGAACTGTCTAAAAAGGATGGCAGAGGATACTGTTAATAGGGTAACAAGATTTAAAAGCTACATTATTTTCAAAACTCTGTTTAGATGGATAATATTCTGTTCTAGTTTGTCTACTTACTAAAAGCACAGACAACTATTCCAAATATAGCAGGATATATTATGGTAATCATCCTTAATTTCCTATTAAATTAATCTGAAGCCCTGTATAAGTTATACTGTCTTATTATGACTGATCTTATTTGAACCTGGTTTGTTAGATTGCTGTTTTGTATTGACTGATTTTATTCAAATCTGTTATGATTGATAGTATCAAATCTAAGAGTACAGGCAACCACACTGAAGATGACAAGATTCACTAAGATACCCACTCTGGTTTGCTTATTACCTGCTTTTGAAGTCTTATAATGTCTCCAATGCTTTGTTTTTATTGATATTGTTATATACTGCTGAGACATCATAGTAACCATTGTAGATCTCTTTGTACTGCGGTTGTATATAACCTTTTGCTTGATGCTTTTCTAGGAATAGTTTTGTTTTGTATTGCTTTGTTTTATTTTTCCCTCTAATACAGAAAAGATAGATATACATGTAGAGACTCATGCATGTGTAGACCTTATAGTTTATGAGAACCAATTATATAACACATGATAAAATGAACAACTACTTTGAAGAAAAAGAGACACTACAGTACCCAGTGCTGATTCCCTAACAGCATGATGTGAAATCAAGCATTACTATCATTCTTTGTTCAGAGTGATTTTAGCCTGTTTTATTTTGTTTAAGTTCAACATACATGAAAGTATGGACAGCTGTTTTGAAGAGAATGAAAGACACTATGACAGCCATTCTTGGCTTCCCTATTGTCTGGTCTTGAAGACCTGAAATGCCTCCCTCATCCTGTAAAGATCAGTTCCATACAATGTTGTTTCATGTGAATTCCCTGTATGTGAAGATATGGACAATGATTTGGAAGAAAACAAGAGTCAATATTATAGATAATGAATATCTCCAATCGTCTAGCTTTGAAATTTATGTCTCTTACATTGCTTTCTTGTGATCCGCTTTGTTCTGCTTTCTTGTGTTTAATTTTACCCTTTTGATATAATTGCATGTATGTTTAAGTGTATAAAGTGGATGACCATATTACTGTGTTTTTTTTTTGTTTTTTTTTTTTGTTTGTTTGTTTTTGGTGCCAGGGATTGAACTCATGACCTCACGCTTGCCAGGCAGACGCTTAAGCCGCTGAGCTAAATCCCCAGCCCCATATTACTGTTTTTGTTAGATTGTGGAGCAGAACTGTTAACAGTCTCACTGTTTGAATGTCTAATTTGCATGTTTTAATTTTGTAATTTGAACAACTATTTCCAAGATGTCAGTATGTAACTTCTCAATTAATGATTTCTTAGGAGTTTTTTTTTGTTCTTTTCCTTTTTTCCTTGGAATTCTGTATTGTTACTACCCTTTATTCTGTTTTGCTTGGTTTGGTTTTTTTCTCTATAAATAAAATTTAAAAAAAATACTACTACCCCACAGAAAATCCCAAGTTTACAGGCTCTATCCTAGTTATCTGAACAAAGATCAGCCAGATTTTCTGTTCTATTAATACTGAAGAACCAGACTCAGGAAATTAGTAAGAACCAGCATCACTGTCAGGTCTTTTCCACTGGATTATTCCCTCAGGACACAGCAGCCACCTCCACAGGCATCCCTCAAACTCTGCACTGATGTTGCCACATCTGGTACCACACATCCTAGGTGCCAGCAACACTCTGCCACCCTTAAAATGACTGAGTATTGTCTACTTTCTTTGCATCGCCTCTTCCATTTCAAAAGTTCTAAGCATAAGCACTTCATCCAAGTTTAAGTCATGTGTACACAGCCTAACAGAGAGGAATATTTATCCCCCCAGGCATCTGAAGTGGAAGGATACTGCCTCAAATAATGGAAATACTGTAACTTTGCACACTAATTCCCCAAGCAGTAAAAAATACAAGTTGCAATACATTATAATTCTCTCACTAAAATCTATATACAGTATACCCCTGACCCATAAATGTATTTCTACAAATATAATATCATATAATAAAATATACATTTTCTACATGTAGACTGTCCAGTTTCATTAAATATGAATCCAGCTACATCTCAGATCTTTATCTATAATTCATTACTTATTTTTCTCTCTGTCCCATAAAACATAGTTCATCCTCTAAACTAAACATGTCCAGTATAAAATATTGGTATAAATAAGCAGGAAATAAAAGGTAAGTCAGTGAATATATAAGTATGTATATACACAGAGAGACATTGAAATTGAGAGATAGAGAGATTGTAAAGTAAGATAGAAATGCCTATCATTGTTGTTCATTCAAAATAGTAAAGATGAATATGACCCAACCTGATCCTTTTGCAATCAGCCAGAACAAAAATTAGTTGATTAACTTTGTATTTAGGATATCTCAATCTTTATTTTTGAGAATTCTGAATTATGAATGGTGCTACAATTTAGGATTGAAGTCACTATCACTATTTCTATTGTTAGAGATGTCAATACAAAAACCTCTACCTCTATTTTTGTCTCAGATGGTTCTGTCTATACTTCTTTCTATCTCCATTGTGAACTAGGAACTGTATTTTTCCTTCAATGTTAAGAGTAATCATCCCAGGGAGCACATTAATTCTCTTTTAATATATTCAACTCCTGTGAACAACCTAAACAACAAATATCTATCTCAGCTTCCAACTCAAAAGAATCCATGTTATGATCTTTGATGGATACATTCATTCCTTTCTTACTAAATCCTCAAATCCAGAAGTATTTGACAAAGTATTTCTAGAGTACATGATAAGGATACACTCCTGAGAAACATCACAACTTCTATTAACCCTTCTTCACCAGAATTACATGTTTTCTTCCGAAAGAAATTGTTCTGGGTGCTATTCTTCGGAATAGAAATTCCAGTCTCACAAGGAGGCTTCCTGGATGGGACCCTAAGGTTGTCACCAAGAGGCCGTCCAATTATTGTATTTTGTATGTGAGCTGCTTTGGGACGATGGGCCACATGACAAAACCATCAGTCTCAAGAGCATCGCAGATCGCCCGACTTCCTTCACTATATTCTAGCTGCATAGCAAGAGAAATCTCGAACGACATATTTTAGCAGAGTAAAAAGCACTTTTAAAGTCTAAAACCAATGGTTCTTCTAGAATATGAAAAGCAGGAAAAGGAAATCCATCTCCTAAATGTTTTGGCCAGTGGTCCAAATACCCGATGGAAACCATCCAAACCAACCTGCCAAGAGTTCTTCCCAGGTTCTAGCTCCTTTGTTCAGGGTTCAGCAACTGTATAGAAAACTAACCCCTCAACAATGGTGATAGAAAAATAAGCCTTAACATGGAGAAATTTCAGTTCTTGGTATATTCATTCCTGTGGCTACCATAATAAATTACCATAAACTTTGTGTCTTAAAACAACATATTCTCTTAACTCTTTCATTCTCTCACAGTTCTAGAGCCATAACATCAGAACTGAGGTCAGTAGAGCACTGGTCATTGTAAAGTCTCTGGAGAGAGTCATTCCTTGGTGCTTGAAGTGTCTGGTAATTTCCAGGTATTCCTTGACTTGTACCTGTATGACTCCAATCTCTGCCTCCATCTTCACATGACTTCTCTGTGTCTCTTCCTCTGTTTCTTATAAGGACAGTTTTCAATAGATTTAGGGCTCACTCATGGCAATCCACATGATCTCATTTCAAATTCTGTGACTTAATTACATCCACAAAAACTCTTTCTCAATAAAGTCACATTCATTAGTTCTAAATATTAGGAAATGGATTCATTTGAGAATCATCATCAATCTACTACAATAAGTTTCATCATCATTCTTGATAATTCAGTGATTAGACCATTGAATAAGCCCTGAGATGGATGGAATAGAAGGCTGAATGACCACTCGAGAGTGGGCGGTCATTCTTCCTGACCTTCAAAAGAATTTTGAGAACCATTTAAATTGTACAGTAATATTTTCCCATTCTGGCTTCATTCGAAGAAGTTTATTCATTACTCTCAATGAGAACAGCCTTGTTATTTCTAAATTTCTAATCACCTTCTCAAACTATTAACCATTACCATTGTTGTGTGTTACTATTTAATGCAATTTATAATATCCTCCCAAAAAAGTAAGCAAGAGTATGTGCCTCCTCTGAGACCAAGCACTGAGTTAAGAATCACAATAAAATTATATAATCCCACCCCCAATGCTGTTCACAGGAAATGACAGCAAGCAGCACTTGTAAACCGAACTATCTATTTGTCTATCTACTTACCTACCTTCCTATCCCTCCACTTATCTATATACCTATTTGACTTCTCAATCTCCAAACTGGTTGGTGAAATCCAACCATAAGGCTATGCCTATGGTGTTGAGCAGTACTGTATGACAGGAAGACAAATGTGGGGAGAATGAGCATCCTTTTTCAATTTAATGTACATATTCAAGATTGGCTTGGTTCAGTTCTCTTTTTTTATTTTAAAGAGGGTAAAATGAAACACAACAAAACAGAACAAAGTGAATCACAAGAAACCAATGTAAGAGACATAAATTCCAAAGCTAGACGATAGACTATCATATTGACTCTTGTTTTCTTCCAAATAGTTGTCCATATCTTCACATACAGGGAATTCACATGAAACAACATAGTATGGAGCTGATCTTTACAGGATGAGGAAGCCATTTCAGGTCTTCAAGACCAGACAATAGGGAAGCCAAGAATGGCTGTCATAGTGTCTCTCATTCTCTTCAAAACAGCTGTCCATAGCTTCATGTGTGTTGAACTTAAACAAAACAAAACAGGCTAAAATCACTCTGAACAAAAAATGATATTATTGCTGGATTTCATATCATGACAGCACTGGGTGCTGTAGTGTCTCTTTTTCTTCAAAGTAGTTGTTCATTTCATCATGCGTTATAGAATTGGTTCTCATAAACTGTTTATACATTCTATGCATGCATGAGTCTCTACATGTATATATATCTTTTCTGTATTAGAGGGGAAAACAAAACAAAGCAAGACAAAACAAAACAAATTCCTATAAAAACCTGAAATGAAAAAGTCATATACAACTGCAATGCAAGGTGATCTACAGTGGTTACTATGATGTCTCAGCAGTATATAACAATATCAATAAAAACAAAGCATTGGAGACATTATAAGACTTCAAAAGCAGGTAATAAGCAAACCAGAGTGGGTATCCTAGTGAATCTTGTCATCTTCAGTGTAGTTGCCTATACACTTAGACTTGATGCTATCAATCATAACAGATTCAAATAAAATCAGTCAATACGAAACAGCAATCTAACAAACCAGATTCAAATATGATCAGTCATAATAAGACAGTATAAGTTATATGGGACTTCAGATTAATTGAATAGGAAATTAAGGATGATTACGATAATATATGCTGCTATTTTGGGGATAGCTTTCCGTGCTCTTACTGAGTAGACAAACTGGAACAGAATAGAATCCATCTAAACAGAGTGGTGAGAATAATGTAGATTTTAAATCCTGTTACACTATTAACAATATCCTCTGCCTTCTTTTTTTAGACTATTCCTCCCCTTTCACTCCCATAGAGTGCACTGCACATTTTGGGTTGCACTAACTCCCTCAGTTTTTATATTAGGGGAGCAACCTGCTATTTACCCTAACTGGTTCAGTTCTTTTATGTATAAACCATTTGACAGAGGACTATTCTGCATGCCAGGCTTTATTCTTCAGTGAATGGTCTCAACTCTGTTTCAGAATGGATAACCCACGTCACAAGGTCAGGGATCTAGTCCCTACCAAGCTTCAGTAATCATTGAAGAGTTTTTTCTCCAAAGAGGAATAGGTGCTGAAGAAAGCACAGCTTTGCTTCAAAATAATATCAGAGTCTTAACTGTGAACTTAGTATTGGGGCTCCCTAAAACACTCCAATCCACCTCAAACTATTTAAGCTTCACTGGATCCTCTGGGTCATATGGGCTGCCAGGTAGAGTTGATTGCACCGCAGCCTGGAATGACTGCCAGGGGCTGTGTTGATTTGAGTTAGTAGGAGACAACATCTGGAAAGCAACTGTGCTTGGAGGGACCACCTAATTAAGCCATGATAATCTACTCCCATACTCCAAGACCCATCTGTCTTCCCACTGAGCCTAATTGGAGAGCTAAATGGACTTACCGGAGAAATGACCACTCCCTATCTTTTCAGTCATTCGTAGTGGCACCAATCTTCGGATTTCTGTAGAAGTGGTGTATTGCTCTTGGTGTGTTATTTTATTAAGGAAGGTGAGATCTAGGACTTCTTCCTGTTTCTTCCTGTGATAATCATTCATATTTGTGACTCAAGAAACAGATGTCTAGGTTATCTTTTCCTAGAACATACTTGGGAAATGCGGCAGGGGCGAAGTTTGGTAAGTGCTTCTGTGCCTACTATGAGATGGACTTGAGTTAAGACTCTATTGTCACCTGAACATCATAAGCTTCTGACCTTTGGGAACAACAGTGCCATTCTTCTTAGGGTATATGTAATTTAGGAGCCATCATAAAAAGGTGATGAAAAGTCTATACACTCTTTTTTTTAATATACGTTAACACCAGAAAATGAACACAGAAGGCCTGGAAATACTATAATGACTGCATCATGCTTTTGGCAAGCTTAATTCAGACATAGAAAATTTATGCAAATTTCTCAGGAACTTTGTGAGTTGCCCAGACATTTCAGATCTATAGACTCCAGGGTCAATAAATCAATGAGAATACCCATGTGTCCCTATTAGGGAAACAGCAGATACCAGTTCTCTAGAGGTTAAGTGTCTGGCTCAGCCTCTGCACCTGTCCTCTGTACCATGGGGTCCACACGTTCTCACTGGAGCCAGGCAGCCCATTTCAATCCCGGTGCCTCCCAGAAACATCCTCCGTCCACAACAGACACCGCATTCAAACAGCCAGTAATTCCCTCGGTGAAATATTTCTCAAGGCCCTAGAACAAGGATAGTTTTCTATGTTTATTTAGGGAAAATAGGAAGTGGGTGAGATGCTTATCATAAGCACAGGTTTTTTTAATTCTTCTCTATAGTTTATGGCAAATAATTCATCACATTTTAACTTTCTTCAGCATGATCACATTCTAATGCAGCCTCTCATTCACCAGCCTACCTAAGAATTAAAACCGCTGCACCTTCTCAATGAATTCAGATAACTGCCCAAAACTTACGTTTTTTGTTTTAAAAAATCACTAAACGATAGCTACATTTTCTGCTCTTTGATTAAGCAGGTTCAGAATATAGTCCCATCTATTCCCTTTGTAGGTATTTTGATATTTAAATTGGTAGATATATTTGTTCTGTTGCCTAAACCGAATACAAAGACTGACACCGTAATTGAGTGTGCTGAAATCTAACTCTAGATATTGATTTGAGATGAAAATAGGAAAAGAAGTTTAAGAACTTTAGAGAACTGACTCAAACAAAGGAGAAACAACCTCTTAAGGTTTTGTTTAAAAAGTCCACTTGAATTATTTAGAATGTACCAACAGGCAAGGGGAGCTTAGCAGTCTGAGTATTCTCTACTATTTCAAGACTCTCAGCTCCTTCCGTATATCTGAATTTAATATTTAAGGTCCCTTTAGTATATTTAGTATTTTAGTATATTTAGTAATATTAAGGTTCATTTAGAAAGTGGCTTAGCCACTTTCCTAGTCACTGGGACAAAACACCTGACACCCACAATTTCAAGGAGGAAAGTTTATCTGACTCCTGTGACTTCAGTCCACAGTTAGCTCCAACACAGGAAGGTATGGTAGACATTCCAAGGCAACCAGGAAGCGGAGGGGAAAAGAATGAGCTAAGCAGGGAGATAGACCCTCTGGGTCACACTCCCAGTGACCTCCTCCAACCAGCTCAGCCTCCTACAGCAAGTCAGCTACAGCGCCCACAATCCAGCCACCTTCTGAAAGCCAGCCCTAAGGGTCATTAAGCTCTACGGGACATCCATACGCAAACCAGAAATGTGCACTGTCTTGGCACCCCAAGACCAATTTTTCCACTTGGTCACTGGGTAGCTCAGCTGTTTATATAGCTGTAAGAGTCAAAAATAGTACCAGCTTTATATGGAGACCCCTGGACATAAATTTGGGACTTGAGAATTTATTATTTAAGCTTGTTTTCTTCCTTTCCAAAGACACCTACTGTAGGGAAGACTAGCTGATCCTGCCTCCGTTTGAATCTTTCAGTTTGTTACTTAGCAACAGCAAGGTAATACCCAAGGTTTGACCAAACCATGCATTGAACTCCACGCGATGACAGGAAAGGTAACAGTTTCACCATTCCTTACCATAGTCGCTCATGTCGGTCGTCCTTCTATCACTAATGCAGCTGTATTTTCACTTCATTTAACCCCAGTTATGCTGGGTACACTCCCAGTCTTCTCTTTCCACTGAGCTCTAGAGTATATAATCTACTCCAAAACCACCTTCCAAACTAATAAAGTTTGTTGTTTTCCTGAAGGAAAAAAAAAGACTGTGGCCATAAAGAATAAAATGTTAATTGAAGAATATTAATGGAATACCCTAGACTCAAGAGAAGGAGTGAAGAACAAGATTTTTCTGAATTTGAGGTGGATTTGATTTGTGATTTAAATTACCTGTCTGTTTTTGTTTGTTTGTTTGTTTTTATTTTTTTTTTTTATTTTTTTTGGTACCAGGAATTGAACTCACAACCTCGTGCTTGCCACGCAGGTGCTTATGCCACTGAGTAAATCCCCGGTCTGTCTGGTTTTTTCATGACTACTGAATGTGAAAAGATGAATGTGCAGCATTATTTTATTTTTAAGTGGCTTTATGAGTTATAAACGATAACGAGGCTGAGGCAGGAGGATCCATGAGTCAAGGCCAACCTGGGGTACATAGCGAGTTCAAGGCCAGCATGAACTACATAGCAAGATCCTGTCTCAAAAAAACAAACAAAAATTTTTACTCAAGCAGGTTGTAATTTAACTGTAATGATGATTCCCAAGTACTTAGCTTTCAATGATTTTAGAATTATAAATGAAAGTGTTTTAGTTAGAAGTACAAGGAACTTATTTTAATACCTATTCTTTCTGTAAATGAGAATGTTCTTGTCTTTAATAATCTTCATGCATTTAACCTTTCCTTTTTTATGTATTGAGGTTATTAGAAAGTATTTGACTCTGAAGTTGGTATTTAGTATTTTATATTTACATTTTATTCTCTTTTCTTCTGTATTTTCAACCTTTTAAGAATTACTATGAATTAATATTGTCATGTCCCTGGGTGGATCTGAGGTTTAAGGCCCACCCTCAAATTTTCTGGACTTGTTTCTCTCTTAGAGGTAAAAAGAGAAAAGAGAGTCGGAAGACAATGCAAAGCCAAAGCCACGCGCAGGAGCAGGAACCCCAGAGCTGGGTAACTGCTGAATATACAGCAGCAGTCCTGTTTTTGTGGCGTGGAGAGGATGGTCCCTCCCTCTGGGGCAGCCCCACCCAATTGGCTTATTGCTAGGGGTGTGGGTTTCACAGGCTAATAGAAAAACTTGAGTACACATTGCATCACTGTGGGCAATGTCACAAAAGCAAGACAGCAGCCTGCCTGTTGTTTGCATTCTCAGAACACTGCTGAGCTTGGTTTTCTCTGAGGGGCCTTATCTCTTATCTGACCCTGCCTAGGGGTTCCCATCTATCCCACAATATTTATCAATTACATTTGGGAGCCTGTGGTAAATATACAATTATTCACAGAGGCATCCCTGGAGTTGGGAGTGCTAACTGAAGATGGATCCAGCAAGTGTCCTATGGAAATACTTTCTTAAAATTTAAAATTTGCAATTGCTCTTTTATTTTCCACAAATTCCATGAAGTTAGGATGTCTCAGGTCATATGTTCCTCCAGCTGCCACTCACATAACATTGTTTCACATTCCTCAGCTACAACTACAACACCAATAATGACTTTACCAATACCAAAGGCACAACTGTGACTCCAAGTTACCTGTCATCCGTACAATTCTAGTTAGCCACCTCTTGGCAAATATTTAGAGTCAGTATAAAACATGCATTTTCCCATCAACAGTGACACTCTTCCTTTGTTTCCTTGAAGGCTGATTACTAACACACCTGCTGTAAGCCATAATTGTTCAAAATTATAGACCCAACTGTGAAGTACATGGCAAAAAGAGAGAATCCACCTCAGTGTGCAACTCGGTACTCAACTCAGCAGGGCATGCAGAGCACAGCACGGAATGAAGCGCCAGCACTTGTTGCCAGGCTCAGTGTCACGCGCAGCCCTCGTTGGCCCAGAGTGTACAAGAACACCTTGTACCTATTGTTTGCCGGTGCCCTAGGAGGCAGGTTGGACGCTCTGTGTGCACAGTTTTCAGGAAGATACTCAGAGACGAATAGCTTCATGACAAACCAGTGCTGTCAAAAGAGACAAAAGGAACAGAGCTAAATTTCTTGGTCCTTATCAATAGTCATATAATATTGGAAATATATACAGGAAATATTAAAAAACACTAAGTCGCAAGTCATGTATATCTGTTTATGTATTTGTATCTTTGTTCTTTGTACGTGTTTTTAAAGGTGGAGGCTGATTATGAATACATAGTCTATTACTTGATATTTTATTACATTATCACCACCCACTTTTATCTTTTATAGAGTTAATGTTCAAGAAAATCTAGTAAAAAAAAGAAGAAAAAAGAAAAGCTACTATGGCAAGCGAAATTTTCTTTTATAAATAATGCTTTAGCAAAAATACTTTTTATTTTAAGATAGTTTTATTTTCATCCTTCTATTTATAAAAAGTTTGAGCAACTATGGAGGCTGAGGCAGGCACAGCCATGAGTTTGGGGCCAACCTGGGCTAGTGAGTTCAAGTCCAGCCTAAACTATATAGTAACACCCTGTTTTTTAAAAAAAAATCTGTGTGTGTATATATTACAAAATTAGTATTTAAAATGCACCCATGTAAATATAATAATATATTTTTCTTCTGTTTAGTCTCAAAATTTTGTGCTTTACCAGGAAAACATAATACATTCTAGAGTTTTCTTTGCATAATAATTACTAATATTATTCTGCTAAATAATAGTTGTTGTCAAAAATGTTATTTTAATGCATATTGATATTAATTTACTTATTTTGTCATTTGACACCTTAGTTTGTTTTTTCTCATCTATATTTTTTCCAAAATTAATGTCTATAAATCTTGTGCTTGCTCTTGCTCTTTAAATTAATTTGTTTTTTGTGGGGTGCTTGAATTATTAAAACCAACTGGCACACACATCCCAATATTTCAATTTTTCCAAGCATTACTTGCATATTTACAATTAATGCCCATTTTGGTACCTTCATAACCTTTTCTAAACATAAGACATGTCTTCATTGTTTTTATACTTAGAACTCAATTTTATTTATTAGTTTCTCTCTAGCAATTAATCCTCTCCATTTACATTGCTGCAGTAATTCACCTGAGTAAGAACAACAGGCCCATGGGGATCCAAGTTATCACTAACCAATGCATATACTGTGTGACCTCACTGCTACTGAGTTCATTTAGTTTAAAATAACTTGGAAGCGCCTAGTGTATGCAAAATATCACAGATGGTCCTGTAAAAGGGCTGAGAGAGAAGCCATCCCCTCCTTCAATATATGTGTAAGTTCATTAGAAAGATGCTCAGAAGAAGTAAAAATTAATTAGTCTCTAAAATGTTAATCAGTCCAACTGGCATAGTTTATTCAGACAATGTTTCAGGAAAGTTTAATCAGTGCCTACTGTGTGCCAGTCACTAGCTGTTGCACTGTAAGAGTGAACAGAGTCATTGTGGCACAATTCGTGACTTTAGAAATGTGTCCTGGAAGGCCAAGAGTGAACAGAAATCACAAGGTAGAGAGCAACACCAAGGAAAATCATCACAAGCTTTTAGAGCTGACAACAAGTAAATCCAGTCTAATCATGGGATCAGGAAAGCTTCTGTGAGTGAATGATGTTTACACTGAGGATTAATAACATTGGGTAAGCAAAGGAAAAGGAGAACACAAGGACCAAATGAACACTGGCTAAAAGATTAATGTAAGACTGGCCTTTGGAAAGAGACAAACCCTCAGATGTCATGTAATTTGATCTGAACAAAAAATGCAACACTTACTCACTATGAAAATTCTGTGTCCTAGGAAGTGTGTGCATTCATGTAAATGACTGGAGAACATAGTCCAAGTCCATAGTCCATTAGCAAGAATGGAAGCAAAATGATGTGTGTAACATCCTGATGATAGAGAAGAGGCTGGAATAAATGTCAGTGCAACCTTTAATGTTGAAAGCAGTGTGTCCTAGAAGGTAGATGTAGGTGAAATTGGAGGCTAGGAGGGGAATCCTTGCACCAATGTGTTACTGCTTGGATTAAGGTAACATGGCAGATGCAGTCAGTGTCCTGCCTGAATCCCCTTGGCATGCCTGTCCCCATTTCCATACACACCACCTGCCACCTACCACAGCATCTGTGACTCTCCCCCTTGGGCTTTCTGTGGCCACAAAAGTATTCCCAGTCTATCTAGGGCACAGATCAGAAATTCAGGCGAGTGCTAACATGCAATAGATAGAAATCAATGTATTAGCAACCCAGTTCTCTTGCTGCAGCAGAGATAATTCTGGGCATGCTCTACTCAGTCTTCCAGAGATCCCCAGCAAAAGAGAACAGACATACATAAGTTAGCCTTCTTCCCTTCTCTCTTATTCTTCCTATTATCAGGCTTTCTGGGATCCCCTCCAAATTAAGCTACTTGCACTGAATTCTTATCTTGGGGTCTGCTTCTGGGGCGAGTCCAGTCTGAGAAGCTACTAAGCAATTTGAAAAAGAATAAAGTTTTTGGAGATGGTATAAAGAGATACTCTCTTGTTGAGGGTTGATTCTATGAATTATCTGCCCATCCCTATAGTATATAGCCAACTCAATTTTCTTCTGATGACAGATAGAGTTTCTAAATTGCCTGAGTTTATCCACATAATGAAGAGTTATGGTTCAAACCAATACTGGCAGTAATAAATAGACATGACCCTGCACTTACAAAATACACAAAAATATACTTTTTAGTGCTTTATGTAATTGTACCCCTGCTATTGGCCTCAGCCAATTTTAGTTAGTATTACACACTGGAAAAACACCCAGGGAACTGGGACATCTCTGCATTTATAGAGATCTAAATGACATCTAGTTGAATCAGTCATTTTGCGCAGAAAGAAACTAAGGCTCAGTGAACAGAAATGATTTCAGCAAAGGGAGTAGAGGCCTGCAAATAAGTTCTGCTTCCCTGTTTCTCTGTCAAGTGCACTCATTCCCAGCTGTCTGATGACAGGGGAAAAACCTTCAAGAACAGTAGGAAATTGTTGTTTCACTACATATCTTTAGATATAAAGGTATGGTAATTGACTCCGACAAACCACCTTTAAGGAGGCGACCCTTAGATGTAATAAGAGCAGATTTTAAACTAAAAAAAATTAAAAACATGATTCATGAAATTCTAAAACTTGCCCCCTTGCCATGGCATGTCTTTCCTGAATTGAAAGGTAGTAGAAGTTAACGTGTAAGAGAAACAGTTCTACTGAACCCTCTAGCGACAGTAAGGTATGTATCTAAGGGAACTTTGTAATTGAATATGCACAAGACAATTCAATTAGTATAGAGAGTAGCTGCTTATCAAAGTACCACTCCCTGAGACTGAGAAATGAAACTAAAGTAGGGACAGATGAGATGGAGCTGAATACGTCTAGAAAAAGTCAACGAAAAAACCAACATTGCACCATAGTTCGGTGAATGTGCTAATAAAAACTAATTTGGGCCTGTAAATCGGATGTGTAAAATATGCATCACTTCTATTGACCTTTTACTGAAATTAATTTTCCTACCAAGTTCACAGTCCCAGAGGTGGCAAACTCTCATTTCCGTTGACCCTCCTTCCAGCAGCGTCGCATGTCAGTTTTGCGGGGGCAGGGGTCTTCCCATGACGCAGAGCATCAGTGGGGTCTGAAATTTGGTTGTCAGTCCATCCATTTTCTTACTCCGTTTTGCTACCTGAGGTTTGTAGACTTTCTGTGCCACCTTTGTACCACTCTGGACTAGTGAGAAATGATCTTCACTCCGAGTGCCACCCTGAAGAGGGTAGAAACTCTAGAGAATTCACACAGGTCCCCCCACATGGACATGGTCCATAACATCGTCTGTTTCGATTCCTTGCAAAACCTCAGAGAACTTGCTGCTTCCCTAATCCCTACAGGAAAAGTGGCACCAGTCTCTACTCTGTCCCAGATGTCCAGCCACTTCCAGGCCCTGGGACTTGGGCCAGCAGTGTAAGCAGAAGTGTTCCAGGGAACGGCTAGCTCTGACCTCCCCCGGGCCATACAACTCCCCACATCTACACTCTACATTGCCAAAACTAATCCAACTAATTACGAATTCTTCCAAATCCTGCCTTGTGTTTTGACCTCAACTTTCGAAAATTTCTGAAGCCAAATTTTTATTCTTTTTTTTGTTTTTTATGCTTCAAAGATTAGTTGCTTTAATAGAGAGGATGTCATGGATTAACAATTGCCACAACAAAGGTAGAAGATTAGTCAGCAATTAATATATAAAAATATGTCTCCAGGGACAAGGATACAAAGGTTAATTATTATTCCACCATTCCACGTGTAATATAAAATCAAAGGTGGTTAAAATTGGGGCTAATATATGACAGAACATCTTTCTGAAAATACTAGGCCATTTGCAAAATCTCATGGCAACAGTTATGAAAATCTTAAGAGACAAGCACTACTCAGACTCTTCCAGTAATAAATGCTAAGACCTCAGGACCACATCAGGACCACCTCCTCAGGACCTCAGGACTACCTCAGGATCTCTGGACCACCTCACCTCAGGATTACAGGACCACCTCATCTACCTCACCTCACCTCAGGACCACCTCACCTCACCTCACCTCAGGACCACCACCACCTCATCTCATCTCACCTCACCTCATCTCAGGACCACCACGACCTCACCTCACCTCACCTCACCTCCAGACCTCACCTCACTTCACCTCACCTCAGCACCACCACCACCACCTCATCTCATCTCACCTCACCTCATCTCAGAACCACCACGACTTCACCTCACCTCACCTCACCTCACCTCAAGACCTCACCTCACCTCACCTCACCTCAGCACCACCACCACCAAAGTATTGAACTGCTCTGCTAATCCACCAGGAGGCTAAAAGTTGCAGTATCCCACCCACCATGATTTACCTGTTGCATTTATTCCCTGCTGGTCACTTCATTACAGTTGTTTTACTGCACTAACCTTTAACACAAACAAGCCCAATCTACACAGAACTGGACTTTTCATAAAGTTTCAATCTCCCGATTTGTAATGAACAGGACCCACAAAGCAAAACCCAAGGCAGAGCAGGTATAGGAACTGAAGTAGCATTATTTAAGCTCTTTGTTTTGTTCTGTTGTGTTTCTGATTTGTTTCCCACCCCAGCTGGGCCATGCTGGTTCCGGTCGTTATCAGAGCTGTGTGTCTTACACTGGAAATTGTTTGCTCTTGATGGCTTTAAGCAACCAGTCCTCATCTCAGGACATGAGAGCATTAGGTTACAACTGACAAACATTTGAATTTTGTAGAAATATGTTTTTCTTCTCAATAAGCAGCAGCCATCAGTGGAGTTAGTTTTCCGTATATAACAATCTCATTCAGCAAGAAAGCATTTCTTAGAAATTCTAGGCTACAGACACAATTTTAATTAACTAGAAATCGTTCAATATAATAGAAGCTACAAAAAACTGTTTGGTGGAGATCCTTCCCAGGTCTGAAATAATTTGGTAAATCAACTTCCTGAAATTATATCCATATTAGGTCTCACTGTATCATGCACTTGAAAGCTAAATCAAATTCTGATTAGTAGCCTACTGTCAAATGTTAGAACATAAAAGATTAAATGTACTTAATTGATTAAGCAACCAAAAATTCAACTAGCTTCGTATCTTAAGCAAATAAGTATACTTCAAAAACAGTGATGTGATATCTCATCGTTAGTGCTAGATCTATGCCTAGTGCATTTAGAATGCTGAGTGAAGTTTGTCTTTGTGCCCAGACATCGTCCATTATTAACTTAGAGATAAGCCTTTTCTATTTTATTAACCAGTATTTATGCTACTTGAGATATGTTACTAAGCTGAGCCAATTATAGGTTCTTAAAAATGATAAGAAATTGTCCCTTCATTAGTTTTCTAAACATTTGTTAAAGTAGATGTAATATTTAGAATGCTTAAGTTTCTAAATACAAATCCTAGTCATTAGAAAGAACATCATGATAGCAACGAAGCAGCCAACTCTGGCAGGCAGCACTCCCTCATCCTGCAGCTCCTTCTCCCTGACCACCTCTGGCTGATGGTTCCTGTGGTCCATTTGAGGCCCTCTTAATGTTGTCTAATCATACTGAGGACAAGCTTGAATATTTCAGTGTGGTTTATTTTCCTCTAAAAGTTAACAAAAGAAAAATAGTGCTCACTGCCCTGCGCGCGCATGCACACACACACACACACCCCATAGCACATACTATGGCTTACAATGATATATTATTTGTATTTGGTTTGGAGAGTGGTCTACTGTCTATCTCCTAGGCTCATTCTGCATGAAAGTGGCTACCTTCAGCCTTGACCACCTCAGGCACCCACTCAAAAATTTCTAATCTCATCTGACAGGACAATTACGACCACAAACTTTAAGGTTATGTGCAAATGAGTTCAAGTCCCCGCTTTAGTGCATACATACACAATTTCAACTTGTAAAATTATGGGGAATTACATTAATAATGCCTTCCTCATTGGGCTGCTTTTTGGAATTAAAAGAAATAAATGCTTGGTACACAGCTGGCTATAAGTACACACTAAATGGTAATTGATACAGTCAAGAATCTTGTAACAATATGAGTACATTCTGAGAGATGTCATTAGGCGATTTCATCATTGTGAGATGAGAGAATGCACTTACATAAACCCAGATGGAATAGCCTACTACACACCCAGGCTTAGTTTTTTTTTTTAAATTTTATTTTAAAAGAGGGTAAAATTAAACACAACAAAACAAAACAGAACGGGACATAAGAAAGCATAAATTTCAAAGCTAGACAACCAGAGATCTTCACTATCTGTCATATTGTCTCTTGCTTTCTTCCAAATGGGTGTCGATATCTTTGCATACAGGGAGCTCATACTAAATAACATAGCCAATCTTTTCACAAGATGTGTAGTTAACTGGCTCTCATTTGCTAAGGAGGGAGCGGACACGGGACGGAGGACAGGACGACATGAGATGTGTGATTCTCAGCCCACGTGCTGGCAGGCTCACAGCCGCCCCCCAGAGAGGCGAGGAGTTCCTTGTTCTCCGGGCACCCCGAGTCAACTGCATGGTGCAGGTCCCGAAGTGCCAGGGTCTCTCTCCTTCGGGCCACTGAAAGTGTGCCACACTCAAAGCCACCCCCCAGAGAGGGAAGGGGTTCCTTGTTCCCCCGGCACCCTGAGTCAACCACATGGTACAGGTCCAAGGCGCCAGGCTTTCTCTCCTTTGGGCCCAGGATACAAACCTGTACAGCATGGTACTATACAGAATACTACCAGATGGCACTATAGGCAGTTGTTATACAATATTTCTGCATCTAAACATATTTGCACATAGAGAAACAAACAGAAAACATTAAAAGTTTCTTCCTGCAAAAATTAATAGGTGGTCAGAATTTTTCAAGTCTAGTATAATTTTATGAGACCACTATTATAAATACAAGATATCATTGATCAAAATGTCATTATGTAGTACATGATTGTGTTATCATCATTATAAAAATGATCACCTAAAACCATAAAACAGAAGACAAGCAGAAATGAATAGAGTTGCATAGAACCTGCCATCTTGATTTTTTGGTTTTTTGTTTCAGGACCTCCTTCATCCTAAATAAATAACTAACATCAAAAAAGTTCACTCTTACAAAAGATTGCACTCTCATTCAACATTTAGTCCTTCTAACAGGTAAAAACAGAACAAATTGCTCAATAAAATACACTAAACATACAAGTCCACACAACACACACGTACACTGGGTAGAGATAACCTAGGTATAAATACATGAAGGGTTAAACAATAATAAAGAAGTAGTTCTAAAGTTCACAGGATCAATAGCAAATGCAAATTATGCAAGCCAGATTTAGAGAGAGAAAGAGAGAGGGAAAGAGAGACAGAAAGAGAGAGAGAGAGAGAGAGAAATTTATGCTTTTAATTTAGAAATTCTGGTTTAGAAAACATTAAAAAATTCAGGCATGGTGATGCATGCCTATAATCCCAGCACTCAGGAAGCTGAGGCAGGAAAAGCATCATGAATTCAAGGCCAGCCTGGGCTATGTAAGCAAGTTGGAGGCCACTCCGAATTACATAGTGAGGCCTTGTCTCAAAAAAAGAAACAAAATAAATGAAAAACATTAAAAGTTTATTCCTGCAAAAATTTTCATATTTCATAACCTAAAGGACAGTATGAGAATTGGATTGAAAATGGCCCCTAAAAGACTCATGTATTTGGAAGGTGACTGAATCTTGGGGTGATGCAGCTGGCATCTGTTAACAGACTGGGTCTGGTTGGCAGAGGCAGGTCGCTGGGGCATGACCAGGAAGGATTATCTCACTCCTGTGAATCTGCCTCACTCTCTGCTTCCTGGTCACCATGATATGTGTAGGTTTGTCTCCTCCTAGGACTCGCACCATGGCTCTTCTGCCTGGACCTGGCAGATCATGCAAGGAACTGGGACTTCTGAAACTGTATGCCAAAATAAACCTCTCCTCATTTAATTTGCAGGTGTTGCATATTTTGTCCCAACAATGAGAAAAGTGACTAAGACAGGAGTTCAAATAGTGAGCACATCAACTGTATTACTGCCCTAGTGATAGACTTTTGCAAATATGTGTACTTTTTTAATGGTAAAAATAGTTCAGGTGAGGGCTGGGGATTTAGCTCAGCAGCATAAGCACCTGCCTTGTGAGCACCGGGTTGTGAGTTCAATCTCCGGTACCAAAAAAAAAAGTTCAGGTGGAAATTCAACATGGATGACTAGAGAAAGTGGCATGTCAGAGAGATTCAGTAAAGAAGCACCAAAAGGATACTCTGGACTGGGGGAGGCAGCATATGCTGAAATGGAAAAAAACATGAAGATCAAATTAAAATCCAGATTGTTGGAAAGGGGAAGCAGCACTAGGATGGCTTGCACCATCTCCCGCTCTCCCACACTCTGCAAAGAGCAAGCATTCTACAGACAATACCCCACTTTCTCAGAGACAGATCAACTCAGAAAAGAAATAAATATCAGAACTGAACCACACTGTCAAACAAGTGGGCTTAACAAATACTTACAGAGTGCGCTACCCTACCACGATAACACACATTCTTCTTAGTAGCACCAGAGTATTCTCCAAAATAACCACATACTAATTCACAAAACCTGGTTAAATGAAAAATAACTAAAATCACCCCATGTATACTGTCATATCATTGTGTATTAAAGCTCTAAAACAATCACAATAGAAATCACATGAAATTTATAAATACCAGTAAACTGAATAACACTCTTGAGCCCTCAATGGGTCACACACACACACAAAAAAAAAAAAAATTAAGGAACAAATGAAATAAATTCTGGACTCAAACAAATCAAATGACAATACCAGTACAACACAGCAGAACTAATGAGATACAATAAAAGCAGTCCTAACCATGAAGTATGATGCAGTCAATGCTCACATTAGAAAGATAGAGTGACCTCAAATAAATAAGCTAATGATGGATTTCAAGATACTCAAAAAACAACAGCAGTCCAAACCCAAGCCTAGTTTAAGGTGGAAAATCATATAGGTCAGAATGAAAATTAACAAAACGGACACTAAAATACACAAAAATTCAATAAATTAAAGAAATAGTTCTTTGAAAGAATAACCAAAATAGATAAACCATTAGCCAAATTTACTAAAGGAAAGAGACAAAAGACTCATATAAATGCAAGTAGAAGTGAAAAAGGCAAAATTACAATGGATACTGCTGAAATCCAAAAGATTGCTAGTAACCACTATGAAAAATTGTACTCTAACAAACTAGAAAATTAGTCAACATTATATTAAGAAAGACAAAGCTTTCCCTCTAACGTGAGGAACAAATAAAATGTCTGTTATCACTCATGCCTGTTCATTATAGTACTAGAAACATTAGCCAAAGCAATCAGGCAAGAGAAGGCAATAAAACAGATATGTACAGGAAAGAAAAAAATCCAATTTATCTGCAAATGATATGCTCCTTTATCTAGAAGACTCAAAAATTCTACTAAAAGACTTCTTCAATTAATAACTGTGTTCAGCAAGGTAGCAAGATATGAAATCAACATGAAAACATCAATAGTATTTCTGTACACCAATATTGAATTTGCTGAGAAAGAAATTAGGAAAACACTACCATTCTCAATAGCACCAAGAATAATTACTTAGGAATTAATGTAACCAAGGAGATGAAAGACATCTACAGTCAAAATTGTAGAACTCTGATAAAAGAAATCAATGAGAATATCAGAAAATGGAAATATATCCCCTATTACTGGATAGGTAGAACTAAGATTTTTTTAAATGGACATAGCACTAACACTGATATAAAATACAATCTTAATCAAAATATTAATAGTGTTTCTCACAAAACTAGAGAAAACAATCCAAATTCATATGGAAAAAGAAGAGACCCAGTGTAGCAAAAACAATTCTAGGCAACAAGAGAAAAGCAGGAGGTATCACCATACCTGACTTCAAGTTACAGTACAAAATCTCAATGATTAAAACAGCATGATATTGGCACAAAAACAGACATATGGATCAGTAGAACAGAATAGAAGATGCAGAAACAACTCCTGATGCATTCAGCTACACGATCTTTGACAAAGAGACCAAAAACATGGTGGAGGAAAGATAGATTATTTAGTAAATGGTCCTGGGTAAACTAGTTATCTGATGCAGAAGTTTGAAACTAGACCCACCATGTATTAAACAAAATCAAAATGGATTAAAGATCTAAACATTAAAACAGAAACTAACCTACTAAAGGAAAAATAGGTAACATTCTTGAAATCATAGACATAGGCAAGGAATTTCTGAATAGAATTTCAGTTGCACAAGAAAAAAGAAACATGAGTGAATAAATGGGATTTTATCAAATTACAGTTTCTACACAGTTTCTACACAGTAAACAACCAACAGAGGGAAAAGACAACCTAAAGAATGGGATTTTTTTTTTGCCAGTTATACCTTAGACAGAGGAATGATGTCTAGAATATATAAAGAACTCAAAAAAATTAGAACCCTCCCTGAAATAAAAGAACCAATTAAAAATGGGCAACTGAAATGAATAGGCACTTCTCAAAAGAAGAAATACAAATGGTCAATAAATATTTGAAAAAATGTTCAACATCTCTGGACCATTAAATAAATGCAAATTAAAATAACAATGGGATTTTGTCTTACCTGAAAAAGTATGTCAATCATCAAAAACTCAATAACAAATGTTGGCAGACTGGACCTACATTACTGGTGGGGATGTAAACTAGTACAACAATTATTGAAATTAGCATGGAGATTCCTCAAAAAAACTAAAAATAGAAATTCAGGGAGGAGGTTGTTTGTTTCATTGTATTTTTGGTACTGAGAATCTAACTCAGGGCCTCGAGCTTGCCATAGAGGCACTTACGCCACCGAGCTGCATCACCAGCGAATATTCTGTTGGACCCACTCTTGCTAAAAGGAGTAAAACATCATATTACAACGTTATATGCGTACCCATGTTTATAGCAGCACAACTCATAATAGCTAAATCTTGGAAACATCAGCAGAAAAATGGATAAAGAAGACAGGTTATCTACACACAATTGAATACTACTCACCTAGAGAAGGATAAACTTGATTCATGTGGAAAAATGGATGCACTTTGAAAACGTACTGTTAAATGAAATAAATCAGTCAGACACACAAGTTTAAACACCATATGGTTTTCCTCATGTAAGAAACACAAAGTATAAATTAAGAGAAAAATAAAAGGTAAAAATAAATGGGGAGACAGAACTTCTGCAAGTAGGAAAGGGACCAAGAGATGGAGGGGGAGAAAGAAGAAAAGGAGGTAAAAAAAAAATTAAGATATGTCATGCACATGTGCCAGCTGCTCACAGTGATCATAATCATTATGTGTCACAAACAAGAACTTAAAAAAAGCAAATAGACAATGAGAATCTAGAGACAGAGGGAGGAGGAAGAGGAGCGGGAAGGGAAGAGAAGTAACAAAAAAAACCACGATTGTAAGTTAGGTATGTGTACCTACTCCTTAAAATACATTTAAATTTATATAAACTTCATGTAAGTTAACAAGTTTTTTGTTTTGTTTCTTTTTTTTTTTTTTCTTCAATTTGGAAGCAGACACTTTTTGTTAAGTGACCAAGTCATAAAAACATGAGTTCCTCCTAATAAGCCTGTTGTTCTGGTCTTCTAAGCACCTCCACCTTCCACAACACTAGCGGTCTATGTTTTCGTTCTACCTCATGGAGACAATAATCTGAGGAAGTTATTTGCCTCCTTAAAGCGTTTTCCAGCAGTCTAGATCTCACGAACCAGATCCTCCATGCAGATGATGCCGTATGTACCAAGAGATCGCGCACTGAGTTCTCTGTCAAGGCGACTCGCTCCTTACTGAGTTTTGCCATAGCCACACTGTGTATTAGCTCATTTACCGACTTCAGTTTTGGGCGCCCCCGTGGGATTCTGGTCCCGCAGTTGCCAGCATGTTACCTTAAGCCCCTTTGGGCTTAACAAAGGGGCCATTTAAGATCTGAGAAGATGAAGAAGCTGCAACACCTTGCAGACCGTTGGGCTCACACCACTGCTACCTCTGACCCGTATGGCAAAGGCCAGTTGGGTTCTGCAGGTACACAGAAGTTGCCAGCTTTTCTCGCCATCCATCCTAGCCATTTAAATCTCAGTTCTGTATACCTGTCTATACTCTTTTTTTTTAACGGCCCTTAAAAAGTTTATTTTTTAAATTTTTTTTATTTTATTTTAAAAGAGGGTAAAATTAAACACAATAAAACAGAACAGAATGGGACATAAGAAAGCATAAATTTCAAAGCTAGACAACCAGAGATCTTCACTATCTGTCATATTGTCTCATTTTCTTCCAAATGGTTGTCCGTATCTTTGCATATGGAGAGCTCATACTAAATAACATAGCCAATCTATTCACAAGATGTGTAGTTCACTGGCTCCCACTTGCTAGGCAGGGGGGAGGAAGAGGGGGGACAAAGGATGGGGGAAATGACGACATGAGATGTCTGATTCTCAGCCCACACACAGGCAAGATCACAGTCACCCCCCAGAGATGGGAAGAGTTCCTTGTACTCCCAGCACCCCAAGTCAACCAGGTCCCGAGGCGCCAGGGTCTCTCCCCTGAAGGCCCCCTAAAGTCCGCCACACTCACCTGCTATTTCTTTCTGATGAATTGACCATTCCATTTCCAAAGTTCTGAAATGGCCAACAGACCACAGAAAGAATTCTCTGTAGGCTCCTGTTTGAAACCAGCAGCTACAGCGATCTGCTGGCCTTGCTTCAGGGCCACTATACTCTTTATGACAGTACCTAGTTTTCTAGATCAGCTTCCTCCTTGCCTTTTGAAGTGTCTTCTGGGCAAACTTCTTTCTCAGGTGCTTTACATTCAGCTCTGCAAAATCTCTTCACTTGTTCTTTCCTTCTGTCTTTTTTTTTTTCTGGTACCAGTGATCGAACTCACAACCTCATGCTTGCCAGGCAGGTGCTTGTGCCACTGAGCTAAATCCCCAGTCCCCCAATCTTCACTTTTTCTTAAGGGTTTCTGGCACAGCAGGAACCTTCTTTTTCTTCTCTTCAACACCTTCCATGGTTCCAGCCAGAAAAGTGGAGGCCAGTTTTAACAGACAATAGATTTCATCTTTTTTCAAAAAATGAACAGGACAGATAACACAAGATAGAAATTGAGAGGAAAAATAAACTGACATTTTACTTAAACATATTTTTATTTATTCATTTGTATCTATCCTTTCATTTTTATTTACTGATAATTTTAACATCCAGAGAAGATTTGAGGTATTTTCCAGAGACAAGTTTACCTCTCAGGACCACTTAGAGCCACTGTAAAACAGTCCTTTATGTTATATGATACATGGTTTACAAAGTCTTCCTGTGCAAAGTTCCAGAAATGCATTTGAGGTGCAGCAGTGGGTGCAGGCCTGTGGGGTCTACTGATTTTCAGCCACCCGTAAGATAATTTAGCAAATACCCCAAGTAACTCAGTGCTGGTAATACATAGATGAAATGCTTTTTAAAATAACGCTCCAGATTAATGTTAATTAGAAAATTTTTAAAATGTAATCTCTTACCACACCCTAAAACAGTCTCCCCCCCCAGTACTGATGACTGAACCCAGAGCCTCATACATGCTACCCAGGCCTTTTAGTTCTCAGCCACATCCCTAATCCTTTTACTTTTTAGTTGAATTTTATTTTATTTTGAGACAAAAGTTTGCTAAATTGTGATCCTCCTGCTTCAGCTTCTGAGAAACTAGTATTACAGGTGTGCATCACTAAAAAATACAGACAGTTCAGCAAAATACAGATATTCCAAAGAAAGGCAGAGGTAGAGGAGATCACAAGGGCTAGAAGGCATAAATTACAGGTAGTGATGATCTAGAATATGCTAGAATAACCTATCTTAACAAGGGATTCAAACTTCCACATTATTTATTCTAAATTAGAAATGAAGGAAGGCGGGATTGGGGGAGGCAAGCGAGAAAAGACCTAAAAAGGAGATGGGGAAGGGCCAGAGCTGGTGGTGTAGCTAAATGTTTCTGATGTGATTCAGATGGTAAAAGAAGAATTACAATCATGGTTTAAGAAAACACATGATTTGCTTTAGCGCCACTGACCCTAACACCTGTAGAGAATAATGGTTCAGTTTCAAGGAATTGCGAAGTTTCAGTTGCTGTTCCACTTACAGGTGGACCCTCCGCATCTTCCTTTTCCAGTGGATGTAGGGGCTGAGCTCAGCTGAGGGCCCGGGGGTGATTGGTGGCAGTGATATGGTCTTCTTCGCAGGAAGTTGTGCCCTGGTCAAACTGTGCAGGTGACTCTCAGGATGACCCAAGAGGGATGTACAGGAAGTGGAGCCTGGGGCCAGAGTGTACCACATCTCTGTGGCAGGCCTTCAGCGAGGACCACAGCCTAAGTCACAATGTGTAAGGAACAGGAGAAGTCAGCTGACTCTGCTGACTTTCCATGGAAGCATCCCTAGAAGCGCATAGCCCAGAAACAAGAATGACCCAAGGGTAAACAAGATGTTGGTTAATAATGTATATTTGGAAATTAGCATTAATGAGTCCAGGCTGTAGCTTAGTGGTAGAGCACATGCCTAGCATACCTGAGACCCTAGGCTTGATTACAAGCACTACACAAAACATGGGGTGGCACTAATAATGTAATTTTACATGGTTTATAAATAACTAAAGAAGACAGAGAAACACATGCCACACATGCACGTGCACACACACGCACGCGCGGGCACGCGCACATACACACGGATCAAGAAGAGTGGCTTGCATGGTCCTGGGGGAAGTGGGTACCTGCCTGTGTGAATCACACCATGGCTGTCAGGTTCAGCCTGTCCCAGCTCCACCCTATTACCGCTAATGATTACCTCCATCTGTTTCAGTCACACCCGTGTACCAATGACTGACTCAGGCAGCAGAATTAGAAGCTTTGCCCCTGCCCACTTGCCAGCAGGGTCTGGAAAGTGCCCAGAGCAGTCTTAAGTCATTGAGCCTGGAGGTCAACAGAATTCTCTGTGCCAGAAAGAATATTATATTTCAGGATCCCTAATTTACCCTCTGGTCACAGCCAGCCTGCCTAACTGACCCATCCGTTCAAGTACGCAGTGCTTGGTTTCCCTTGCAAGGTCCTCTGAATAGTGGCAAATCAGGACCTCACTCTGCCAGCCCACTGGGGCACTGAACCTTCCTCCTCCGATGAGGAGGGTGGGGAAGTGAGGAAGGATGGGAGAGATTTAATCCCCAAGGTGGAGACAACCAAAAGCAAGTGCTGCATTAGGAACTTAACCAGGTACCGTATGGTAGAAGGCGAGGACCTGGTCCTAAGGAAGATCTGGAAAGCAAAAACAGTGAAGGAAATCACAGGAAGGAAATCACAAATGAGGCTAAGAAGGCCTCAGGTCAGTCTGTGGATACCAGGATGATTTATTTGGTTATGACAGACACTAGGCTCAGACCTATGATGACTAAGCTTTCGCCACACTTGTCACCTGTTGGTGGACCAGATTAGGAAGAGCGCACAGCTATATCCAGGGGTCGTGGGTCGTGGGTGTCTGTGAGAACTAGAGAATGACTCCCTTCCATGGTATTAAACAGCATTTAGTCTTTGAATGTTGACATATTTTCTCTACCATTTTTGGCACATCTCTCTTCTCACTGTTTATTCAGTAGAGTGACTAATGCACATAATGGTTGGAAAAATACATATAAAATATGCAATCCTGGGTAGATTTTTATTGCAGCCTTCATTTTTTTAAGTTTGATTTAAAAGCCCATCAGTCAGTAGTGAGCTAACCACATGGAGTGCTTGACAGATGTCGGGCAGAATTGGCAGAATTCCTGTTAGCGGAAGAAGGATTGAACCCTTCACTAGGACGTCTGGCTCCAGCCTACTTCGCCCTCACCTTTCCCCTGATTCTGCCTTTTGCTCCTGCTCTAGCTGTCCCTGGTGTTCTAACCTTCCACAGCCTGTTTTCCAGGATCCCTTCCCTCTGGTTCTCTACAGACCCCCCCTCCACTCAGTACCAACTCTGCTCCACGCCCTACCTGCTGCTGGCCTTGCAATCTCTGTGCACAATCTCCACATCTCTCTGGATCCGTGTAACAGTTCAGCCATCTGCAATCCTCCCTACCTAAAGAACATAAAGAACAGACATTGTCCAAACTCTTTTTCCATAGTTCTTTGGGTTTGCAGCACCCCTGGTCCTTGTTCTCTTCATTCCCTAGGGAGCTTACCCCACTCCGAATTCTGCATGGTTCTCTCCCAAATCAGGGCTCTTTCTGTGGGTACAGCCATCTGCTTACTGATTCTATGTTCATGTGGACCTGATTATCTTTCGTGTTGGCTTGTTACAATGACCTTTCCCTCCCCCTCCAAGCTGAGCATCTCAGACATACAACATAGATGTCTCAAATCTGTCTCATTACTGAGCCCACAGCTGAGCTTTCCCAGAAATGTTATTATGGCCATGTAGATTAGGCATGCACATACCAGGAAGGAAGCCAACCCTCCCCAGTGTGGCACACAGGCTCCACGGCCTTCCAAGGAAGGTCCACTCACTTCATTCGTCTCATCAGAGAAGAATTAAAGAATCTCCTCTTTATGATACTCATATAGAAAAATATTCTCCAAGGACCCCACAGAGCTTTTCTTATTTACTCCTCAAAGAAAAAGACAGAATACATTTTTTCAGAAACATTTTTTACAAATTAAAAATAAAACCTGTCCTTCAGAACTTTTAATTCCATATGCTTCCCTCAAACAGAATTATGATTGATGAAAACCAAATCTAAAGCATAAGAAAGCCTGTTGTTTTTCCCAGTTCTCACCTGCTGTGTTGAAGCTCCTCTCACACCCCCACCCCCTGGACCCTCAGCCGGGCCGGCTGCTGGGGGACCCCTGAGGAGCCTCAGAGTCACTCCCTAGGCCACAGCCCCTGGCCCTGCTCTGCTCCATTTCACTGGACATTTACTGCACTGAATGCGTGTGTGCACGCAGGTGTGTGCATAAGTTTGCGCGTGCGTGTAGATGCGTGCTGCTCCTGCTTTCAAAGTCTTTACTGCATAGTAGGAATGCAAGCTTGGACATGTACACCAGAACTGTGCCAGTAACTGTGGTAGGTTCTATTTGCCCATTTCAGCACTTGATCATTTTAGCTTTTTCATGAAGTAAACATTACTACTGACACTTTAGAAATTTAAAAAGAAAACTGAAGGCCTGAGGCAGAACAAGAGCAAGTCGCTGGCATCGTCACCTAGCAAGTGTCAGAGACTAGTTTTGACCCCCTGTTTTCCTGCTTCCCGCTCCTATGAAGTTTCCAATCTCAGACAATTCTGTTTCTCCCACTACTTCCCATGTTTCTAATTCATATCTCTAGTACCACCACCCTGGCCAGTCCTGAGGTGAGACCAAGTCCACTGGTCCTACCACATTTTCAATATCCTCCAACCGTCTCACACCCTTCTGTCCCTCTTTATTGACTTGAAACCCATGTTTGACCATCATACATGCCCCTTGGCACACACTGTTGCTGCCATTGTGGCTTGTTCCCTTTGCACACTCATTTGGTAAAATCCCAAACCTGATTAAAATCAATGTCTATTCCCTCCCACCTCAGCTGCTCACAGCTAGAGAGAAACACACAACCAAGAAGGCTAGTCTCTTGGGAACCACAAACTTCAGACCAGAGTTTAATGATGAGCATTGTTATGACAGTAGCAACATATGTTTAGATGACTGACTATAACACAAAACTGGATGAAATAAGTTCTGTAACTTCCCAAATGCTTCCAAATTTGAAGCTTTTCTTATGAGGAAGTGTTGGCTGGAAGGAATTGTATTCATTAATGAAGACAGTCTCTTCTACTTGCCTTGAGGTCTCTTTATTCTTCCTGTAATAGTAATAGTGATATGGAATAGTTACAGTAAAATGGAAACTATTTCTAGAATGAATGCCCCATCTTTGCTAATGTAGCAGAAAAGAGAAATTCAAATGGCAATAACAGAAGTGTGAATGGTCTGCATCTCAGCCAACAGCAATGGACACCATAGCTGTTTCAGCAGAGGAATGCACTGGCTGCTCCCAGGTCTCAGGATCAAAACTGGAATGTTTCCAGGGCACTAGGAATGAATACAGACTCTCAGTGTATATTCCCAATAGTAAAACTGGCAAACAGATGAAAGCAGAACCCAACTACAAATCGCCCAGTACAAAGTGCATTACTACAATATTTGAATTAACATAACGAATACTCTTCCTCTATATTGTCACGGTGAACCTAAGGCATGGGTGCCACAGAAGGCTGTTTGTCTCACTGAAGGCTCTAAAAAGTTCACCGTCGCTGCCCTATATGAAAAGCTAAATTATGAGTAGAAGCTTATTGGGGAATCACAATCATAGGAAAAGCTGTCACCTGAGTTCATCACAGCCCCAGAGAAAGCTATCCTGAGGCACGCAGTGCTACGCTGCTGAAAAGCCTCACCAGTGCGGCAGGAATTCTGTCTTCTGTTGGTCCCACTCCTCCTCTGCAGTGTTTGGGTGAGATCTACTCACCATGGCCTCTGTAGTCCCCTTCTTGCTTTAACTGAAAGATGAATTCAACATGAATTTAACAGCATAAGTTCGCTCAGCCTGGTTCCTCACAGATCTGAACACCAATCTAAGAAAACTCGACACAACTCTGATTTCTTCTTCATTGGCTTCCTGGGTGAGTTCCAAGAGTTCAGTTGTGTCCCACTTATTCACCAAGTCTTGGGAAGCCTTTTCTGCAGTCTCCACAGAAGAACCGCAAAGGAGGATTTCAGAATGAGTAGGATGAAAGTGCTCTTTGAGGTCTGTGTTATGAAATAAGAAAAACCAGGCAGGATGCTTACAACACTTCATCTTCCTTCTTCTCCTATGCACAAGGCTGGTACATCTTCATACGTACCAGCCAACTGATCACAAAAGAAAACTCAATTTTATCATGGCAAAGATACCCCCCACATTGCCCACATGTCTCTGATATTTTTTCAAAAGAGATACCACTACAGTGTAACATGACTATTTAACCCATATCATCCTTTTCCATCATAAAATCTATGATGAGGAAATTATTTTATATTGTAATTTTCTTTTTTGCTTCAAAGCAATCTAAACCCACCCACATCATCAAGATCATTTGTGATAGATATTCATTTTACTGCATTATAAAAAGCAACATATCAAAGGTATTATTTTCCTCGCTTTGTCTTTTTTGTATCCTCAATTTATTTTCTTTGAAATCTGGTCCCCCTCCCCCTGAAAATGTAGCTTGTTGACTTCAAACGCATTATTAGGACAATGAGATCATTTTCACAGAATTCAGTGACTATGGCTGGAATTTAAACTACTGATGTCTATATTACGATCATATTTTTCAACTCAAAGAATTCCTTTTAAAATTAATTATAGAATAAACTCCTCTGAGCATTTAGATTTTTTAAATACAAGTAATTAACTTCTCCGACCCTCCCTCACCTTTTTGAACACCGTGAACTACTGTTGTTAGCATTGGGCCAGACGCGCTTTCCCGTACTTGCCACAAGCAAGGGCAGATCTGCGTCACACCACTGCGGCTGCAGAGAGCCCAGGAGCATCCCCACGCTGAGACCCCCTCTCCTTGGAGCCTCCCTGTTCACAGGCGTGGCTTTCTGGTGGAAGGTGATCTTTGCCATCTGTCCAGCATTTCTAGGGAGGGCCCATAGGCACATGGTGAAGGCAAGAGAGTTGAAATGTCCCTCGTTTTGTCTGTGCAGCTTTCTCCACCCGCTAAAGCCAGTAAGCTGCACAAATCTCTGGCAGGCAGCCGCTTTCAATTTTATCAGACCTGGAGAGAGTGGTTCCGTTGTGTTTTTAAAAGGCAAATGCTGCCTCACTCAACCTAATCACTACTTAGAGAATGATAGCAAAAAACTAAGTCCACTGCTCTTCAAGCCTGAGAAATAAGCCTGGGAAACATTTTAAATGCTTCAGCTTTTCTTTTTCAAAGGACAGAAAATCAGTGTAGAAAACGGGCTGTCTTTGTGGGGAGCCACCCACCTTCTGACTCCCTGAGTACAAGAATGTGTTATTTCTGTTTTATCCTGGAACTCGCAAGCAGAATTTGATCAAACCCTAGTACCACGTGGTCCTCCCATGAATGCATAGAAAAGTACACAGTTGTCATCCATTTGAAGCAGCGTGAATTCACCTCTGACCGAAGCAGATCTAAAATTGTTCACTATTTCTTCTGATATTTATTACTAGAGTTCTAAGACATTTGTCATGTGAAAGCAGAGTCAGGTCATCATCATCGAAGAAGGTCTGAGAAAGGGACATCTAGGAACAAAGAAATTCCAAGAGGAGATAAATGAATGACACAAATAACCCTTCTCTCTAGGAAAAAAATTCTGAGAAATACTACTGAAACTTACCTTTTCCATGTGATTTATTTTTTTTTACTGATGACAATACACACTGTCTATTTTTTTTATTTCCATATTACTTTTCCACTTTAACTTGGCCCATTCAAAATAAAGCTACTGTCCCCTAAATCCTTCACAGTAGACATAAGATTAATAAACATGACAAAGCAAGATCAATAAAATATAGTAAGGAACAGTCACCAAAATGAAAAAATAAAATAAGGACCAAGGATCTTTACTGTTTTTATGCCTTGAATTCTTATTCTATCCAATAAGAAATTGAGAGGTAGGTCTCTGAATCTGTTGACAGTGTTAACATTGTTTCTGGCCTCTTTATTATTGTCTTTTACTGGTTCAGTTTTCATTATAGAACTGTTATGGTTGATACATTGTGCTAACTTCAGAAGTGTAGAAGTTTAAGAGACTCAGCAGGGAGCTAGGACCCTTACTTTGTAAACATCTCATCCTGTGTAAGAGGAGGGCACAGAGATTTTGTGAGTGCTACCTCAGCCCTGGGGAGCTGGGGTGGCCTGCACACAATATAAGGGAGGAAAAAAGGCTTGCTTTTCCCTCTTTTGCTCTTGCTCTTTTGCTGTCTTCTGCCATCTTGAAGTGTTGCTCCCTGTGCCCTGCCAGCCTGCCTTGGAGCCAGCTGACTATGGACCGAAACCTCCACAAACTGTGAGCTAAATAAACTTTTCCTTCCTTAATTTTGGGTGTCAGGTATTTTGTCTCAGTGCGCGAAAAGTAACTAAGACAAACTCTTCTTTAATTTGTCTTGCTATTGTGGTTTTTTTTATCTATGCAGTCATTTATCCTTCTGACCCTGTATTGCTTTCCTGGACAATTTCACCTATTCATGTGATGTTACTTTCCACTGATAGACTAATTATTCCCAAATGTAGATAAATAGATGAGTGATAGATAAATAGACGTATTTACCCATCTCCAAACTTTATATTCAGCTTTCCACTGAGTGTTTCCACCTATATATCCCAAATTCATCTTAAACTTTCATATTCAAAATTGAAAATCTATTCTCACTTCTGTCTGAATTAATAATAATATCTACTTCAAATACCAAACCCAAGAACTAAGAACTTTCCTCAAGACTTTTTGTAGCCACCCATTGGTAACTGCCTGACTGCATTCTTCCTCTAACATTCTTGTGCCTCCATCCTATTTTTCAGAGCGCCACCAGACTGACATTTCCAAATTCCAGCTATAGAAATCCATTCCCCTTATAAGTTTAAAACACTTAACAACAAGGTTTTGCTGCTACCAGCATTGTTTTGCCATCACCCAAGTGTGCTTCTCAATCTGGAGTATATATTTCCCAGGAAACTTGGCAATGTACCAGGAAAACTGAAAACCCGAGAATAACATCAACTTCAAACTTCAATTTTATTTGATCCTGGAAATTAAGAACATCGAGTTGGTATTAAAACTAGTAGGAAAATGTACTGTGGAATGCAAAAAAACAGAGGAAGATCTAAATTTTTCCCTTGTGATGGACCACTGCAGGGTCTGTTCCGTAGACTCATGGAGGTAGGCAGGATGTTTTTCTCCTTTCTTTGGAGTTCTTTAGTGGACATGTGTGAGAGGTATTGTGAACACAATAAAAAAAGCCAACACTCCTTAATACACCATTTTAAATTCTTCATTATCTGGTCTACCCCTGTTACATCAACCTCGTCTGGTTCTTCCACTCTGCCCCACCTGGAGCTCCACCCATGGCAAATGACTCTTACCTCAATGGCTGTACATCTTAGACATAAGTACACAGTTAGAAAGGGGGTTAGAACATAGGAGGGATGGTGAATATTGTGTGACAGTGAAACCCTAGTGGACTTGATTGGAAGTAGAAAGAGATGAGTTTAGAATGAGTATTGGAAAGGATTATTGGCCCAGGTCATGAAGAACATTCTCATAATAAGCCCTACAGTCCTGTTAGCCATGGGGAGCCTCTGAATGCTGTAGCTAAAAGAATGTCAGGATCATTTGTCCCTTAAAAATAAAAGCCACAGCCTTTTATTTTCCAGGTTTATGATACACCTAGTGGTAAAGTGATGTGTGGGTCAAAAGAGTGGAGACTCCAGCTGTGATCTATGCAAAGGCAAAATTCATAACAGTCACTTAAGAGTCAACCGTGGGAATATAAGTGATACATTTCACTATAGTGCTTTGAAGTAAAAAACAAAAAATTCAACCACAACAGGAACTGTGATAATGATTCATTTGATAAACATCCTGTAGTAGATGTTTCAGATACTCATATTAGCAAAGGCACATTCAATTTTTCTAACCTCAGTGTACATAAATTAAAAACAATGGGACACTATTTTTAATAAAATGTGTCATGTATGCATTTTATATACTCCAGCCTGTGGCATTGTGTGTACATTCTGATCACTCTGCTTAGAATGTCTGCCCTATGCCAACTGTGGAACCTTTAACTGTTTTTTCAAAATCTGCATCAAAAACACCTCTTTAAAGAATGCACCATCACTACAGTTGTTACTTCCAAAGAGAAAGCTCCATCCCAGGGTGCTTAGAGGTTCTACACGTCTGGTTCCCATAGCCTCTCCTGAACACAGGGTGAAGATGTGTTGCATGTTGATACCCTGTAGATTGTGAAATTCTTACAAATAGAGTTATGCCTCTTTTCTCCTCGCATCTCCAGTATCCTGTCCGACAGCTGGCATACATTAGATAATCAACGCTTGCTGAGTGAGAACCCTAAAGAACTAAAGCTCACAAAGAAACAGCCTCACTCCTTTACCAGATCCCATAACACACATACATGTCAAAGAAACTGCAGAGACATATAAACACGTATTTTAAAAAGGCCTATTTTAGAAAACTAAATGTACCTTCTACAAAACATAACATTTCAACTGATATATATTTCTCAGAAACAATGTCATTAAGAAACATTTTATATTTGAGGAAAGAATCATAGTCATGCAAATACGTAATTTTGTTCTTTAATTTGCAATCACATCTTGAAGTTAGTAGAGAGAGTTAATATTCATGCTTTAGGGCTAGGTGTGTAACTCAGTGTTGGATAACAGGCTTAGCAGGTCCAAAGCTCTGGAGTCAATGTCCGGCACCAAAAAAAAGAAAAAAAAAGTGAGAGAAAGTCTCTAAATTCTAATTTAGAGACCCGGTAACCGATAATCAAAGTATGTAAACATCCAAACTCTACTGCTGACCTATTAAAATGCTTTCATATACCCTGTTAAGGAATTTTAATTTAAAATAAAATCCAAGAAAATCATACTTAAGGAGATGAAGAGTTTGCCCGATTTTTAAAATTTATTTTCATGAATTTGCTTTACTTGCTGTAAGAGTGAGAAACGCCTCTGGTTTTCCTTACCAGCACCTACTACAAATAGCAGCTGCACACATTTATTGCCTCAATGATTTATACCAAGTATGAAAACAAGACGAATGAAAAGCCAACTTGTACTTTAATCAATTTTGTTAAAAACATCCTGTGTGCCTCACAGCTCTCAGATATACCTGCCCTCGTGAGTTGAAAAACATTCTTAGCAACTCTTTCAGCACCTCTGTGCAGGGTAGAATCCCGGCACAGCGGCACGGGCCTTTAGCCTCAGGACTGGAGACACTGAAGCAAGAGGGTCCCTTGAATCCATGAGTTCGAGACCAGCCTGGAAAACATAGCATGATCCCATGTGTAAAAAAAAAAAAGGAAAAAGAAAAGAAAAAGTCTGGTGTAAAAGCTATCATTGAGTCATTTTGGATTTTTGCATACAGACTGTGTTAAACCACAATTTAAGATAAAAAGATAGATAAATCCATCATTACATTCTATAGATGTAAACCTTTGCACAAACTAAACAAAAGGGAAATATTTCTATTACAGCCACATATGTATAATAGTCTTGAGCAGGGGGAAGAGATTCAGAGAGAGTTCTTTGACAAAGTTTTCAGTTACAAGTAACAGTAATAAAACCTACAAAGGTAGGAAAATAAATAATCTTTCAATGTATGTATAGCCAAGTAAATGAATAACTTTTTCTTTGTTGTATAATGAGCTTTCCTATCTTCCAATAACCTGTCTTATGTTTGGCTTTATTCTGCTAGCTTTTGAAATATGAAAGCTCTTAATTGTAGTTTCGTGTATTAAGGATTGAGTATTGCCAGTTATTGAACGTTTAACAGTGTGTCATGCAGTGTTTTACAAAATTTGCTAACATAATCTTACTTAATGAGGTAGTCATTCCTACTCGTGTTTTACAGATGATAAAAATAAGATCTAAGAAAAAATTCAGCCATTCTTTTTGATTCTCATAAATTTTGCAAATTTCAGTCTCAAATTTGAGTCCAGAATCATCTGTTTCTAAAAGCTGAGTCATGGCTGGGGATATAACTCAGCACAGCATCCCCCTGGTAAGCGTGAGGTTGTGAGTTCAATCCCCAGTACCATTAAAAAAAAAATCTTACCCACTGTCTTAAGCTTCGTTTCAGAGAATTATCTGAAAATGCTGTACAGCTTCTTGGGACATATTTCTGTCTGTTTGCTATACTTAATGTAGCATCATTTTTACATCCCTTGGAGGGCATTTATTTTTAATAGGCTTTATGTTAAGCAGTTTTAGTTCTGTTGAAAAACTAAACCGAAAGTACAGAGTTCCCCTATACCTCATCTCTACCATAGTTTCCCTTATTATTCATATTTTGCATTACTGCGGAGCACTGGTTACGATTTGGATCCAGTGTTGATACTTTCATCAGAGTTTTATTTTCCTTGTATAGAACTTGTATATATTTTGTTAGACTTTTACTGAAATATGTTGTTATTGTTACTAATGTAAGTGTAAAAGGTTTTTTTTTATTTCAAATTCCAATTGTTCATTTGTGGTACACAAGAAAGCACTAGATTTTGTACATTAATCTTGAATTGTGCAACTATGTTTTATCACTTATTGAGATGACACTTTTGACATCACCGTACATCTTTGTCATAGGATGATCTTCAAGTGCGCCTAAAATGATAGCCTGCCTTATGATACAAGATCCTCTGCTTTTAATTCTAAGAACTATACTCTAGATTTAAGGTTAAAATTATTCTATTCATCTGTCTTCATATAGAATATTTAATCAGCTGAAGGATTTTTATATGCATTTAGTAAGTTGTTTTTAATCATCATGCTTTTCCAGGCTATAATACACAGTGAGGAACAAAGGAATTACATTATAGCAGGTATCTTTCTGGCAAATATATCTCTGGAAGAACTGGTAACAATGTATTTTTTGTTGCTTTTAAAATACCCTTCTGAAAGTGTCGTCAAGATCTTCTTGCTGTTGATACGTGACACACGAAGCCGAGGAGGAAGCTGCCCACCGCGGGAAAACGCTAAGGGCGGGGAGTGGACGCCGCAGGTCAGAGCTGCTGGGCCGTGGCATGATCAAAATGGGTCGGAACCGGCTGGGGTGTCCTGTGCAAAACAGGTCCCGCCGCGCTGAGTGCTGTGGCTGTATCTACAAAGCTAGTGAAAATCAAAGAAGTAGCTTTCTCAAATTGTGAACCTGATCGTTTGTTTCATTTCATGGAAAATCCTTGTCTATAAGCCCTGTTTACAAGGGTCCCCCCAAAATGTTGGAATGGAAGATCCTTCGTGCTAAGCAGAGGAGCCCCACTGTCTTTGGCAGTGGCCTCCGTGAGACTGTGCACAGCCCTGCCATTTAGATCTCTGGAAAGAAGAAATGTGATTCTCTTCCAGTTGTGTCAACCAGAAAAAAAGTGCCACAAATCAACATTTCTGAAGCATACAGTGAATGCCTATCAGTTTTTAGGAGTGTGTTAAAATACTTTTATGGATACAGTTTCCATTTTCAGAACTAGAAATCCTCAAATCAAGATACTCTTATTGGATTGTAAACTAAGTGTCTCAGAAATATTGATTTATCATCTTTTAGATTTAGATAATTATCTACATATGTGAGAGTTTAATTGAGGACATTACAAAAGCAAGACAGTTTCTAATCACAGTCTAGTTCAAAAAATAAGACAAATCTATGTGAAAGAATAAACTACAAGGTCAGTTTTATGTATCAGTTTCCGATGCAGTCAAATGGATACATAATGGAGTCAGTTACAAAGAATCATGTGAGGTGATCACAATTATCATTTTGGGAAATAAAAGCCTACTAGAAATCCCTGTCAATATCACATTAATCTTCTGAAGCCTTTGGAAAGAAGAGTTTTATTCTAGGATTAGAATTGGAAGCACAAGATGAAATTATCTGATTCCCTGCTCCTTCTCATATTGCTCCACAACCTCTATCTCCCGTAGCAAGGGTGCGAAGGGAGAAGAGTATTTACAAGGGAAGGTAATTTCATTTATGCTACTCCTAGATCTTGTTACACCATAAATTCAGATAGTGAACATAGCTTCTAGAATTTTAACATCAATGCAGACAAAAATTAAATATCTTTGAATATCTGATTTTAATAAATTGGATGTTTTCTGCCAATTTTTCACTAAGGAGACCAAATGTAATAATGAAAAAATTTTAAGAAATCAAATTTCCTAAACAGTAGACCATTTTCATCCCTAGATTTAAAACCTGTATCAAGGTTATTTGCAAGTATATAATAATAATTCTGGTGACCTGGTTCTATATCGAGTGATGTGTACTCTGGAGATCGTATGGAAGAAAGAGGGTTTTAGAAGCAGCCAAGCTGACTGACAACCTTCTACATCTACCTGATGTTTTCCTGCAGTGTCAAAGTTTGGGCTTTGCAGGATATAGTTCCAAAAGCAGCAAATACTGTGAAATGATACACTTGGGATAGGCAGGCCAAATGGTCTCCAGACTTGTATGTGAAGTAAGGCATAACAGAAACAGGAAAAAACGTTCAGGAAAAGATGTTGAATTTGAGCCAAGCCCATAATCACACTAATGCGGCAAAAATGGGCACATCTCTTAACTTCTCTGCATCTCAGTATACACGTGTACTATAGCTCTCTAGATGCTGATTTTGCTTATCAAATAAGTCAAATCAAATCACGTGTCATTAAGAACAAAATAAGGTACTGTCAAGATGTGCAAGAAGTCAAGAGAGGATGTGGCAAATAACTGGCATATTTCCCTCTTCTTTTTGTTCTTTAGCTTTAATTGTTCAGGGAAATAATTATTATCTGCAAAGCTCCTATGATAAGCATTGGAGTTACAGAGACAAAATGGCATGGTCTCTAAACTGAAACAGTAATGAAGTGATATCATCTGACTAGTTTTATAAGGACCATCCTGACCACGATGCTGAGCACAAACGATAGCAAAGTAAAGGTGAAAACAGAGAGAGAAAAAACAAAAAAGTCCCCATGCTTTTATAAACAGCTGTGCACACCATGAGGTTGAGGAAATCACAGAATTATGGTTGAATACAGCAACACTTCTAAACCCTAAATATTCAAAATGACAAATATACTACTGTGTCATTTCAGGCAAGAAATAATAGTGGCTTACACAAAGGTGGAAGTGGTAAGAATTAAACTAAGATGAAGACTGGTAACTGAACTTTGAATTGTGCATGGCAAAAAGATAATTGGTGCCCTTCATAACTAGGCAAAGTTTATTCAAAGGAAAGAGATAAAAATATGGTTCGTAGCAGAATAAAAATTCCAGAGTTTGTTGGAAGGCATTTGGGAGGCTGGTCTTTAGGAGACAGGAGAATAAGGAAGAAACCAAGCTCCAGGTTTAGAGCGGCTTGACTCTGGGAACAAGACAGGATTAATCCCTTGGCAGTAATATATGCATGGGCTGTCTCCAAACTGAACCAACAGAACATGGTGTCTCAAAGTAGAACTCATCCTAGATATGAGGGATGGGAAGAAAATCAGTCACTGCAGTCACTTGCCTCATTTCTATGCAAAACCAACTGTTGCTTATTTGGGTAGTGGACTAGAAAAACCAATGGTAGAAGTGAAGAACTTGGTTTGGAGAAGGGAAGCTTTTGAATGGAGTGGGTAGAGTATAACAATTAGAACCATTATTTAATAAGTATGTACTCTATATCTGAGATATTTAGTCTTTAAAAAGCAAAAATAATTCTTGAAAATGTGTTATCTATCACTTCTCAGACTTTTGGCTAAAATCAAGTGTAAAAGATGCTATGACCCCATCCAAAAGACGAGAAAAGTGTTTCTCAGAAAAATTAAATAGCGTACTCATTTTCACATAGTAAGTGAAAAGACTGTAGTTTGAATATTTCCTACTGTTCATTGTCTTCTGAAAGCCACAGAAGCATGTCCCACTTTAGATAATGGACAGTCGGAATTAGTTGGGAACGCTACATAGACAAGAGTAAAATGGTCTCTGTATAAGAAATAGAACTTGCATTGCTCTCTTAAGTTCAGTTATTGGTTTTTAATGGCTCCCAGGCTGCCTCTAGGGAACTCATGAAAAAATTGCAAAGTAACAGTTGCCTTTTAAGTTTTGGAATCTAAACGAAGTAGTTATTATTTAAGATGACTTTCCAAGTGTTTATACAAGTGAATAATTGTCTTTAATTAAGACTATCATCATAAGCTTTTACCGCTTCCAAATTCTTGCCCTTTCAAGTCTGACAGGTATAAAAATTTTTGTTTCCATGCATCATCTTCCTCAGTACCTCCTACTTTTAAAAGCAACTGTGTACATCGTACAGCTGAGGAAAGCACATAATTATTGCCGAGTACCAATGGAACTTGTGAACCTTAAATACTCAGAGCCGGGAATTATGGATCCAGGAGTCAAAGGCCCTTGGAAAGGAAGTGGAGAGACAGGATTTCACTGTTCAAGAATGTATCTTTCAGAATACTTAGGAACATGTTGCTTACTATCTATTTCTGCCTTGTGTCTTAGTCATTTTTCTCATCACTGGAATGCAATACCCGACACCCACAGCTTAAAGGAGAAGAGACTTAACTTGTCTCACAGTTTCAGTCCCTGCTCACCTGACACCAAGGCAAAAACAGGGTGGCCAGAGGGGCATGGTGGAAGAAAAGATTCTCAACCCATGACAGCCAGGAAACCGAGAGCAAAAGGAGGAGCTGACATGCCCTCCTACGTCATGGCCCCAGTAAGTTCACTGATGAATGAATAGCACCCTCGTGATCCCATAACCTTCCACACACAGGAGAATTTTAGAGGACATTTTAGATCTAAACCATGACCCTTTGGTTCAAAGATTTTCTTCTTAAAGTCTATCCTTCTTACAAATTCACACAAGAGTGATACATCTTTGATGAGCTCCAACATTCCCGGGAGCCAGGCGTATGGCATCATAATTATTTTTGTGGAATATGCATAATGCCACCCGAAGTAGCAACTCCAAGAGGATTATTTGTTTTCTTGTTTTTTTTTTAAGATGGATTGCACTATTGCATGTTTTAACATATCAGCTCCTAGCACATAAAGAACCACAGTACTTACCTTTGATTGGGTTCCATGTACTGAAAGTTCCTAATATCTAATGATGGAGAATCATGTGATATTTGCAGTTATTCAGTAAGTATGCAGCATCAGTGTTTGGTTTATTTCATTTTGCCTTTTTTGTCAGTTTAAAGAAAATCATGAAAATTGATAAAAACACCAGAACTTAATCATCACATTGGGAAAAACCCTAAGGACATTAATAAATAATGATGTAAATAAACTCATGCCATTATTATCAAGTGCATTGATTTAGAGAACAAAGAAGTGGTACTACATTTAATTTTAAATGCTCTCTCCCATTATTTTCATTTAATACAAATCGAACTGTTGATTTGTATAAATCCCTTGAGTTGTAGTATTAAATTCACATATAATAGACACATATAAGTAAACAGTGTCAGAGATTTGAAATCAGACAACTTCACGTCTCAGGTATGCTCTGCTACTGATGCCTCTATGGTCTTGACGAGAGGATTTAACATTTCTCAGCTTAATATTTCCTTATCCATGAAGTGATGTAAGTGGCCTAGGTAATCTAAAATCACATTCTAACTTAAAATATTATTAATCTGTAAGTATTAAGTATTACAGTAATATTATTTCAAAGATTAAAGAAATGTAACATTATTTTAGAACATATGTCCAAATTTTACTGGTTTGCTTTTCCAAAATAGATTTCCTTATTTCAGTCTAACTTGTGAATCTTTTCCAAAGTAAGACTATAATTGTTTCTACTGTATGATACTGTTTCAGAGTTTTCAACACACAGTGCAGAATATGTGACAAAATGCATTACAGCAAAATGTAGAAGACACAAATAATATTCCTAAGACATGGGTCGTTCTGAATCTCATCCAAGTAGACAGGTAAAATAAACTTAGGCAGAAGAAAACTGACATTTAAAATTGGTAAAGATACAAGTATTTTTGTAGAAATAACATCTTATACTTCCACTGCAATCTGTCTCTTTTTCTTTCTTCCAAACATGAAAAAAGGCATTTCAAGTTACTGATTAACATCAATATAGCGATCTTTGTTCTGTCTAAGGTCATTGAAAATTGACTAGATATCCTATCAAAGAGAAAAACTAAAAAACTGAACACTTTTAAAAGATTAGAGTCTCTATTAGCCTGATGTATCAGCTCAAGTCTCATTCACTTGAATAATAGTGTTACATGTTCCTTTCCCCCAAAGAAATGGGGGATGTTTAAAGGAAATATGTAAATATGTAGCTATCTGTTCATAATCAGAATAAAGTATAGATTTTCATGAGTTATCCTCTTTCTTGTAATATTTTCCACTCTAGAATGAAGATACTATTGTGGGCAGTTGTTTCTATAACATTCGGGTTATTTCTATCATTAGCCTTGGCAATGGATGGAGATAAAAGTGTGGGAAACTTTAAGCAGGAAGTCATTTTGATAAACACACACACACTTTGGTCAGGAAATCAAAATTAATACACAAATTAGTTATGTGACCCTATAATGTTAAAGAGATGACAAAACTATAAGGAGATATAATTTATCTATCATTATTATGCACCCTCTCTGCACAAAGCATCGGGGTTCAATTAGAAGTGAAACAAAAATGAGACAGTTCATTTTCAGAGAGTTGATGTAATACTAACCACAAACACACTCATTTAGGGCAGACTGTGGTTTAATGTTATGATGGAAGTACAACACTAAGAGGACAAACTGCTAATATATGAGCACTCTGGGTTAATTTTCTTTCACTGAATTCCTCACTTTTTATCATGATCTGTTTGCTAATGACTTCAACAACTTCATTGCTAGTCTTTCTGCCCAGAAGATTCCTTTTTTGTACTGTCTATTGGACGTATCCACATGGATGTCCCCCAAATTTATTAAACGGATGCATCCAAGATAAAACACACCTTCCTTTCTTAGCTAGCTTACTTCTCCTACTTAATGTCTTTCGAAACTCACCCAGCCTCCCATGCCAAAAACTCCAAGGATGTGTGTTCCTTCTTCAACCCACAAACACTCTGCCCAGATTGTTAGCAAGTCCTGCCTATTATTTCTCAGAAATTCTTCTTTAGTCTGTCCCTTCTCTCCTTCCCAAGCCAACACCTTTTCTTAGCTGAGGTCCTATTAACTCTCACCTGGGTTATGACACTGGTCTTCTCTCTGCTCTCATTGCTTTCTCTTCGTTTAGTCATTCTCCACAGAGCTCCCAAAGTTATTTTCCTTAAAAAAAAAAACACATTCGCATTGCTCATTGTGTACCATACTTGATAAACAAATTCAGACTTCCAAACACAGTAGGAAAGCACGTTTTAAAGGTGGACATAATACAACTTGAAACATCTTGCCGACATCTGACGTCATCTCCATGCTGCCAGTTTGAATTGCTTGGAACTTGCCACCATCTCCTGACCAGCACCACACAGAATGTGCTTCCATGGCTGCTGCGTGTGCTATTTGCTCTGCTGCCAACAGTTCCTTTTGCTAAGCCTTGAAACTTCTCCATCCTTCCAGACACATATGAAAAATATATTTTCTTTCCCTAATTTCCCCTGACAAAATTAATTTTCCCTATATCCAAAAAAGCATATTGTTTTTATCTTTATTTTTTGCATTTAGTTTCATTTTATTGCAACTCCACCTGTTTGTGTCACAGAGCTTTCAACAGAAAACGAAATTCTCAAGGGTAGGAACTGAATTTCATTGACCTTTCTATTTTCCATGTCTCTAATTAGCCTGGTAAATGGCATGTGTCAATAAATGAATGACTGATGATCACTTTTGGACACTGTACAAATAAGTAATTGCCCTTTAGGAGTAATAGTCATAGAAGCCAGGGCTACAAACAATACTTCATGGAGAAGTAGGAAATAAATCTCAAGAGATTTAGAGATTAATTTGAAAAGAATGTTTTAAAAGAAAACATATCTGTTCCTTTGTTAACAGTATAATTTTGATAACAAAAAAATCAACTAACATCCTTAAGGTAGTATTAAATCACAATTCTGGGTATGGAGGAAAAAAATTAGGAACACTCACTTTAGTGCGGGGTATCTTCTTTGTAGAGGTGTAATTGAAACTTCAGAATAGGAGGAGGATATCAAGGGATCAGGTGTGGGGAGAGAGGACTACATACATAATCCATGTCGACTCTCAAATTCTCCCTTAGGATGCCACAGCCAAACATTTCTGTTTCCAAGTGTGGTTGAGGTATTATGCTTTAGCTTCTGCTTAATTCTGATATGTTATGTCACTGTTATTCTCTGACTTGTATGTAATCAAGGAGAAAGTCTTTTGGCAGACTATTAATTGGAAGTCCCGGTTTTCCTGAACATTCTTTTCAAATAAAAGAAACAGTTAGAGGAAACATGAAAATGCTCTATATTTTTCATGCTTTATCATGTTTCTTTTCATTCACTTGAATAGATAATAATGTGAATTATCTGCCAATCCTTTAAATTGTGTTTCAGATTAAGTTAAACCAACAGATTGGCATGCTTGGTAAAATTACAACAATATTTATCTTAAATTCAACTTTTACCTCATGATAATTACTCAGTATATCAATTATTCAAAACTATTATATTTTGAAAGTAAAAAATACTAGCAACTCATACTAGCAAGACCTGCCATGCAAAGTTTCTCATATATTGTATTCTCTTTTTTTTGTATTGTTGATTACTTAATAGAAATTTAAAAGTCAATTCCAAGCAGTTATATACTACAGTCCTGTGGCTCTTATGTGTAATGAAACCAAGGAAGAATTTAGATGCTAGGGAAATGTAATAATGAACATTTCCTCTTTTTAAAAACTCTTCAGAGTTTTAAAACTCTGGAGACATAGTGGACACAGTGGTACACAACTGTAATCCCAGTACTCAGGGTGCTGAGGCAGAAGGATCACTGCAAATTCCAGGCCAGTCTGAGCTAAAAAGTGAGTTCAAGGCCAGCCTGTACTGCGTAGTCAAACCTTGTCTGAAAAAGACAAAAACGAATCTCCGTTATCTAATATCAATTGATCACACTGTATAGTGTGATGGGTTGGATGGCTCATTGATTCAATAGTGTACTGGGTTTTTCCACATAGAAAACCAGAAGATCCTGGATTTTATAAGTTTCACTATCCTGAGTGTGAGAAAGCTTATGATCAGGAATTTGAAGGCCTAGGAGATAAGGTTGTATAATTCCTTCCTACAAGCCCAGGACCTGCAATCAAATCTTGACTGAATGAATGCATGGAGTAATAAAGAGTCAAAGCTCTTTATGTTTCTGCAAATTATCAATGAAAATGTTGATTTAATTGTTCTATTGTTATTAATTTATATATATTCATAATTTGGAGAAATTGCATGATGTACTATGAAAGTATTTGTGGAAACATGATACCACAATTATGAGGGCTTCCCTATCCTGCAGGAAAGGGCAGCATTTCTGGGAAGCATCTTGGTTTTTAGTGGAAATGAACAACAGGACGAGAAACAAGAGGGGCAGCTAACATTTCATTTCTTCATTACACAAGGTCCAGTTCTAGAAAATGGCGAGTTGGCCTCAGAGGCATGACACAGTAGGTTTCACCTTCCCCACTCCACTGATGAGAAAATATGGAGAAACTGACGCAAGTGAAACGAGCATGTGCATCATACAGAATCAGTGACAGGCAGTAGATCCATGTGTCTGTGAAAGCTTACAAGTATTCACACACAGTGTGAGCCATTGCAGTGTCATCAGCACAAACTAAAAACTCCACAGTTCAAAGTATGATAGAAAATTGACTGAGACTGATCTATGTTGGAATATGTTGACATTGATGCAACTCTCTTGGATGACCCAACGTGAAAGTGGTAGGAAATAAATGCCCTGGGCTCTTTGGACCACATAAAATCCATCTTTCACTTTTATTACATTCAAGACATGGGCTCTAGAGGGTATTCCTGGGTCCCAGAGAGTTCAGTAGCCAGGTCTTTAGCCCGTCCTACGAGACCATGTTCCTCACTGCATTTGGTCCCATCGCTTGGAAACTGTCAGGAATCCAGCATAAATAAATAAGAAATGCCTGCTAACTATAATGGGATATATAAACCATATCACAACAGTCTAAAAATCAGATGGGAGGTTTGAAATAGATTTTGAGAGGAATTCTACCTATAAACACTCAGATATTACTGACAGAATGTATGATTCCATCATCTTTATACAAAGTCATGGTCTATAATGGAAGACCTCGGTTGTGCATTGTTAAACAGTGACTAAGGGGAGCGGCTATTTTACAATACAGTTGTTTGCTCATAAAACAAATTATCTTTCTTCCCTTTTTTCCACTCAGAACATCCTAGACATATAAGGTAAGTCCTTTTAAACCTTGAAAAGCACCACAAAAAAGATACCGATGTCCACAAAAGGAAAAGGGTGGGAGTGTTATGCGTTTTGTTTTTCCTTTCTTGTTATGTTTGATTCAAGGTACTTTTGTTCTTTGTTAAACTAAGTAGGGTTAGTAGTTTTTTTCCTCAGTTCTGCTACATAAGAATGCTGTTTAAAAAAAAAACCATGCACACTTTATAAAAATCAAATGTTGATTCATTTAACTATTGTTTAAATTCACAATCTATTCCAGCCACTGTGCTAAGTTCTTAGACAATTTCAAAGAATATTACAAGATGATCACTGTTACCATAGAATAGCATATTGTCCTTTTTCTGCTATAAATAAAATTTACTTATTTTTAAAGAGTGCAAAATTTACAGATTATTTGATATAGTCTGTCAAATATAATATTTGAATAACTATCAAACCCTTTGAGTTTATCTGAGAACTTATTGAACTTCTAAGTAAAATTTCAATATGACTATTTCAAAATTGTCAATAGGTTGTAAGACATTCTAGTAGAATAAGTGTAGCAACTAATGAAGTCACTTTTAAAAGACAGATTGGGGGAACAGACTTCTTCCAGAAATTTAAAAATATAGCACAATCTTTTTTTAGTAATTAAGAAAATATAGTCGTTGCACTGGTCCTAATGATCAAGTCAGTAAATAGAAATAAAGATTTCAGAAACAGATTCATGTGCTTTGTGAAAGATAGACAAACTCAGATCTTTATTCTGTGCTGGGGCTGGCATCCCACTGGGATCCCAATAGCCCCTTTAAGGACACACTGCCACTTCTTCTGCTAGGCTCTGCCTGTTAAAAGTTCTATCACCCCAGTAGCATCACATTAGAGACCAAGTCTAACACATGGACCTTTGGGAAACATTTCGGATCCAAACTACAAAACAGAGAAATTTACTCCAACCTCAGAGACGATGCCAAATACTAATTCATTGCCCTTCAGATCTTGTTTAAGGTATAAATTTCTCTGAAATAAGATTGGAGTGCCCCAAGGGGCTAGCCAAAGTTACACACTGAAATGAAAAGAAATTGGAATCATGGATGGGGGAGAGTGTAGAGGTCAAACTACCATCAAAGAACAAGATGCCTATAGTAGGCACACATGTTCTCTGTCTCTTCTCACCCCACCAGTCATTGCTGAATAAATAGCAGTCAGGTATAGCAGGGAGAAAGGAAGAAGAGAACCAGCAAGCAGCATTAACCTAGCAGAGAATTTGGAAGCAAATGACTCATGCGCCATGGGGCTGTGCCTGGAATCTTTTCCTTCTACCTGTGTTGTGAGCTCCTACAATAAAGGAGAGACAGAGATTTTACTAGAAAATTGTCCAGAAATGACAAACTCAAACTGACGCTGCAATTTCCCAAGTTCATGCTGCCCTGAGTTAACAGTGTCAGCAGACAGAACTGCCTCTTTTTAAATCTAACGTTGACTTTACTTAAACATAAGACCAAGTCATATCTGGGCCTAACAAATAGTTTCAAAAAGAAGATACCTGTTACAAAACCTGGGAAAGAAAAGATAATATAAGAAAGAAAATAGAAGGATAGGAATGTAAGAAAACATACTTTTGATGATTTCTTCATTTTCATATTAGAATAAGTAGTGCCCTCCAAAACTTATATCAAAGAAATTAAGTTTAAGAAAATTAGTGTTAAAAAAGTGCAGGACTAAATATGAGATATGGAATTTCCATGTGACACCCCCAAAAAGGGGAAAACTAAAAATAAAATTGTCGAGAAAGAAAATTTTTAAAAAGACAAGAAAAGAAATAGAATGTATAATTTTATTATTAGAAACAAGACTAGGTAATAGTGGGGATTTAGTTCATTGATGAAATATTTGCCTAGCATGTGTGAGACTCTTGGTTCAATCCTCAGTACCACAGAAAGAAACTTTCAGTTTAATTTCAGAAGACTAATATAATGTATAAGTTTTTAATAATGGGAAGCTAGATAAATTAGAGCAATTGAAAAACTTAGATAAAATATTTTTAAGAATCAAATTAAGAAGCTGTGGGATATAAACAGTAGAATATCTTCAGCATTATAAAAAAGGAAGTTCTGCAGACTACTCTCATGTCTTAAGCATGTACTAAATTTTGTATTTACTTTTTCTTGCTCAAAAGGAGGAGAAAGAACAGGAAGAGAAAATGTCATTTTTTATGACAACATGGATCAATCTAGAGTTTATCATGTTAAGTGAAATAAACCAGGGGTACCAGGAAATAGAGTCAGGAAAACAATTTCATTCACACTAGCTTCAAAAAAATTAAATAGCTGGGAGTCAGTCTAACCAAAGAAATGAAAGCCCTCTATAATGAAAATTACAGAATTCTGAAGAAAGAAATTGAAGAGGACATTAGAAAATGGAAAGACATTTGTTATTCTTTGATAGGAAGAACCAATACTGTGATAATAACCATATTACCAAATGAAATTAATTTAATGATATACATATTAAAATACCAATAACATTCTTCACAAAACTAGGAAACACAATCTTAAAATTCTTGTGGAATCAGTAGGGAGCCAGAATAGCCAAAGAAATCCTGAGCAAAGTTGGAGAAATCACAATTCTGCCTTTCAAGTTATACTATAAAGCTGTAGTAACCAAAACAATGTAGTACTAACACAAAAATAGAAATGGAGTCAACAGAAGACAACCCATCTAATTTTTGACAAAGAACCAAAAGCATATGTTGAAGAAAAGATAGCCTCTTTACAGTACTGGGGAGGACCGGGGTTTTAGCTCAGCGGCACAAGCGCCTGCCTGGAAAAGCATCATGTCGTGAGTTCAATCCCCAGTACAAAAATAAATAAATAAATAAATGAATGAATAAATAAATAAGAAAAAATTAAAAACAAACAAATAGTACTGGGGAAGCTGAATATGTACTTATAGAAGACTGAAACTATACTTGTACCCTCTTACTTGTACTAAAATCAAAGCAAAATGGGTCAAAGACCTAGATATAAGAACAGAAACTTTGGAACTGTTGGAAATAGCATAAGGGAAACACTGGAAGCCATAGGCGCGAAAAGGCTGCCTACAAAGAACTCCTCTGGCATAGGGAGTAAAGCATCAAATTAAAAACTTCTGCACAACAAAGGAAACAATCAACAGAGTGAACCAACAACATACAAAATGGGAAAATGTTTTTCTATCTACTATTCTGTTAGAAGATTAGTATAGAATATACAAAGACCTGAAATGCAACACAAATGATCTAATTAAAAATGGGCAAATGTATTTAAAAAGACACTTCACTAAAACAAAAATGGCCAATAAGTACATGAAAAATGTTCAACAGCTTCAGTCATTAAGGAAATGTAAAATCTAAGCAACTCTGAATTCCATCTTGACCCAGGCATAGTCAGAATGGCTATCATTAAAATAAAAAGCAGCAGATGCTGGCAAGCATGTGGGGAAATAGGAACTGTTGTGCATTATTGTAAACTAGTATAACCCCTATGGAAATGATGGAAATCAGTATGGAGATTCCTCAAAACTTAAAAGTAGAAATTCCATTTCATCTTGCTACATTTCTCCTTGGTAAATTGCTGAACTTTCTAACCTCTGAAAATAGAAACACATGGCTGTCAACAGACAAATGGATTAAGAAAACACACACACACACACACACACACACACACACACACAATATATATATATATATATATATATATATTATACAGCCATAAAGAGGAATGAAATGTCATTTGCAAGAAAATGGATGGAACTTGAGACTACAATGCTAAGAGAAATAAATCAGACATATAAAGTTAAATATTACAATGCTTCTTTTATATAAGAAACCAGGCAGGCAGGGAGGGAGAGAGGAAAGGAGGGAGAAAGGAAAGCAAGGATGGGAGAAAAAGAGGAAGGAAGAAAGGGAGAAGAAACAGGGATGGAGGGAGCGAAAAGGGCAAGAAACAATAAAAATGTTGGAAATGGGAAAGCGGTTGGGGGAAGGAGGTAAAGGGATCAAAAATTGTAAAGATATGTTATGTGCATGTACCAGTTCCTTCAAGTAAACATCACTATTCTGTGTTTCAAATATACACCAATAAAAAATTTAAAAATAATAAAAACCCAAGCACAGAAAGACAAATACAACCATGATATCACATGTAGCTGAAGTGTAAAAAGTTGATTTCATAGAAACAGGCAGAATGATGATACCAGAAGCTGAGAGTAAAGGGGCTAATGAGGTGTTTGTCAAAGGAACAAACCAAACTGAACAAAAGTTCAATTAGACAGGAGAAAAAATTTCCAGAAAATTAGTGTATATTATGGTATTCACATTTATGTCATTCTATTGTATATTCAAAAATACCTCAGAAAGTAGACTTTCTGTGTACCACAAAAAAAGGTTAACAACATGAGATAATGCATATGCAAAATGGATCAGTATCACCCTTCCATAATGTATACAAACACCAACACCTCAAGTCACATACCATAAATATAGGGGGTTTTTTGTCAGTTAAATGAGTAAATAAATTATTCCCTCTAAAATAATTAGCATTATTTGGGACATAATGGGATAATGACTCACTCTGAAGACAAACATCTATAATGTGCAAATTCAATGAAGTAAGGAAATCCCTCAAAGCCATTATTCTAAACTATAATCAAAATTAAAAACTTAAAGCTGGAGCTTAACCATGCATGGAGGCATACGCCTATTCCCCCCACCTCTGGGAGGCTGACCCAGGAGAACAGTAAATCCAAGTGCAGTCAGGGAAATTTTGCAACTCTGTAAGACCTTGTCTGGAACTTTACTTTAAAACGTGATTTTTAAAGGGCCAGGGGTGTAGCCTAATATAAAAGCGCTGGGTTCCATCTCCAGTCCTGGAGTGTGGGGCATGAACTTAATTTAACAATAGCTGAGATACAATTAAAGAGATTTTTGTTCTGGAAGTTGCATCAAAAGAAATTATCAGAACAATGCACAAAAATACAAAAAGTAGGAAAATAAACAAATAACAGAAATATAGAAGTTGGAGCAAAAGTTTCCAACAAAGAGAATTGCATCATATATATTTTAAGAGATGACTAAGACAGTCCCAGAGCTGATGAAATGTGTTAGATTTAAGGATCAAGTTTTAAAAGTAAAGAAAAAAAATCCACCCTTGAAATATTTGAGTGCAACTGGAGAAAACCAAAGACAAAGAATTCTTAAAAGCAGCCAACAAAAATAGATTACTTCAAAGAACACCAAGAGCTGACTTTTCAACAGCAGCAATCTTACTCTGAAGATTGTGGAATGTTTCCTTCAGTGGTTTAATCTGAATTCCACACACAGCGGAAATATCATTCAGGAAGAAGAATTAAATAGAGGGGGAGGAGGGACAGGGAAAGGTTTATCATCATGTACCAAGTTAGTTAGCTAGGAGCAAGAGACTCTGGTGTGCTAAGGCACCGCGGGATAACTAGAGATAATAATTAGTAAGTGCTGGATATTTCAAGAAGTTTACAGGGATTGTGAAAGTTTTCACCGTAGAGAAATGATGAGTATTTGAGGAGACAGGTATGTTTAACCTGAGTGAAGCATTATACAATGTACATGTACGAAATGTCATACGGAATCCTATGTGTAAGTAAGCATTTTATGCTTTTTATGTATCAGGTTAGAATTTATTTCTAAAGTGAAATTATAACCACTTGTGCTGCAGTTGGAAGGAAAATAAGAGTTAAATAAAGACATTTTCAGTAAAATAATGAGGCAATGCACTAAAGAAATTAAGGCTTTAGCTTTTGTTTTATGTAAATCATATTCATCTGTAGTTTCTATAAAGCCCATCCTAGGTCTTTAACTCAAAGAAAGACTAGGAAAAGTGTGAAAAGATGTGTGTACAATTCAAGGCTATTTACTATTACAGATTTGTTTATTTTGTCAAAAATCTGAAATCAAGTAAAATGTACATCAGTAAGGAATTATTGATATAAAAGATGATACATTCATAATTTGCATTATAAAGATTTTTCTACTTACATGGAAAGATATTCTCAATATTACAATAAGTAGGAGAAAGAAAAGATAGAAAGCAATTTATAATCAGCATGTTTCCTTTGATCTAGTACACATTAAAATTATAAATTTCTATGTTTTACAAGTTTACAAATCCAGAAAAGTTGAGTAGCATATAAATGCAGTTATTATTCTCAGGGTACCAGATAAGAAGATCTTTTAATATTGTCTTTCTAATCTATGTTCTTTGATGTTATAATTTTCCACATGGGGAAAGAAAAAGGGCTTTTCGGGAGTATCTCGTATTTACTGAAACCTTTATTATGAAATTATATTTGTGCACTACAACTGTGATGTTTAGACTTGTTTTACCTTGTCGGGCCAATGTTAATGAAGTCTACTGTGAAGTTTTGTTTCCTGCATATGTCAGTTACCTCTGCCAAAGAATCTGCCTTTTGTGCCTTTCCTTTTCATCCAAGGAGCCAGGCTTTCCAACCCACCTAAGTCTCATGGCAAGGAGTAAGATGCGGCTACCGCAAGACATAGAAAAATGGGGGAAACAAGCCATATGACCCTCAGGAGTGGGTATAGTTTGTATCACTTTCACCTGAGGAGAATGACTCATATTTGAAAAGCTGACCTTTGTTTTCCCCAGACTACCATGTTTCCCAGATTTAATTAAAGTCTAATCAAAACAAAACTGCATGAAGCAAAAAATTCTCATTTTTTACTGATCCCTTTTTACATGCCTTATTATTTTCTCCCACTTGCTGGGTTGGAGTATTTTTTCTTTGCCACCATATTCATTCTCATAACAACCTCAAGAAGTAAAGCCTGGCCAGGCCACTTCCTATTGCCTCAAAAAAGTGTTCTAATTTTTCAGTATGCCAAGGAACATAAACACTAGAGGATTGTGATCTGACGATTTTCTTGCAGACCCACGGTTTTACATCTCAACTTCACAACAAGCAAATCCTAACAATACTGCGCGGAGTTTGTCTCGTTTGGAGTTTGCCCCTACAGCTTCATTCCAATCTGAATGTATCACTGTCAATTCACACCCAGAATCATGGGAGGAATTTGAGTGGCTTGTTGGATTGTTTATATGCAATATATGGAAGAGTTGGGTTATACATTCCAGCACGTCATTATGAATGATATACTATGTAAAATTCTAAACAAGTCATTTCACAATTCTGGAAAAAATAGCTGGCATGTGGCTGCACTGCAGAAGAAATGAGGTTTTTGGCATGATTCTTCTGTACCATCCTAGCAATTAATAATGTTTCAGTTGTCTGTATTTTGTGGAAGACATTTTACACATCAAAAATAGTTGTACTACAATTCACCAAGAAGAAAATAAGTATCTTCTATAAATGTATGCTTTTCATGCTTTTCTGCTGGATATTTTAGAAATGACTTGATATTTTTTTCTGCTGGATATTTTAGAAATGACTTGATATTTTCTCCACATTCCTAGGGAATGTGGGAAAAAAATATATGTAACAAAATAATTCTCAAGATTTGTTTCATATCAGCTGACCATGAAGTGAATAGTTAACAAGAAACCATAATTTTTTATAGAAAATGATTACAGAGATAAAGGGTACTCGTTGTCAATGAATTAAACTTATTTTTGAAACACTCTCTTCTTATGACAGCAATTGCTGATTTAATATCATCCTTCTTAGAAGTCCTACCATGCTTTTTTTGTTCTACTACCATTGGTTCTATCACATTGTGTCTTATTGGAATTTGAATATGTGTGATAGCTCAAACAAATTTTTTTTCTTTTTTATCAAAAATGAGATATTATAGTACCCATTGAATATTTTCTGTTATTCAGTTCAGAAAGCCCTGGAATTCTTTCACTATATGCATGGCTTTATACTATTGTGTTATGTTTGATATTATTGTAATTGAAACTATGCTCAACTATAGCAGAGTAAGAGATACGGTGTTAGCTACTGTTGATGTCCAGTTGACTTAATGTAAAGTGCTGTGTTGCCTATGTTGTCCTGTTCTGATCTGCTCTGTACTGCCCCCTTTTGTTTTATTCTCTTTCAAATTAAAAAAAAAAAAAAAGAAAGAAAGAAACACTCTCTTCTGCCAGGATTGGTTAAGACTGCTGGCTACAGAAAACTTTAATTAAGGGAAGTACATGTGCCTTAAAATTTCTTAAACAGCCCTGGTTGATTTAAACCTGTTGTCCTCACAAAATTATTGATAGCATTCTTTTTCCCTTTCAAGAGTTTAGAACTTTTGGAACTTCTTTTATTGCCACCTTCTATTTAAATTTTGAAAACTCTTTTTTATATCTTCATCTTTGTGGCATAACTCTTTTTCTTCTCAGTGCTAAAGATTGAACCAGGACTTTCTCACTGAGCTATGTCTCTTATTTTTATATTTTATTTTGAGATAATGTGTAAGTTAGTGAGTTGTCCAGGCTTGGCTTGAACTTGTGATTTTCCTATCTCAGTCTCCCCAGGTGATGAGATTATAGGCGTGAGCCCCTACATTCCACTTAATCATATACCTTAGTGTACATTTCTCTTAAAAATCGAAGATGATTGAAGAATGTGTGATCGCCACCGACTCTCCCCTCGTCATTCACCCAGGGCATCTGCTAAGGCTCACACAAAGGCACACGCTACCGAGTTCTTTGGGACACTGTTCTCTGTATAATCTGGACAGGCGGTGCCCTCTACTCCATTTCTTGTACTTAACCCTCTTATTGAAGTGGATTGAGCCAAAGTAAGTAACTCTTAACTCTGTATCTTTTTCTTCTTTCTCTGCTGTGCCACTGTGTCCAAACCAACTCAGATGCATAAGAATAGTCTTGTCATCTAGCTAACCTTGTTTTCCAAGTGAAAAAGGCTTTTCAAGTGTCCCAGTGGTAGTAGAATCTGTTATTATGTGAAAAAAATCTAGTGTCTGTATTTCACTATTTTTTCTTCGAATTTTCGGTACAAATAAATACCCTGCAAGAATATGTCCCTCCACTCACTGACACTTAGTAATAAGTTATGCACAACACCACATTAAGTATATCTTGAATGCTGACAAAATTATTCTGTAGGCAAAACTTGGGCTATCTCATATGGTATCTATTTCTAGTATGTATGGCATAGTATTAACATACTCGTATAATGTAATACACAGTTTTTGATAAAATATTTTGACAAAAATTTAATGGCATTTCTAACTTTATGTTTTAAAATACATGAACATCTATTTAAACACCATATCTCAAATACCACACACATACAGAAACCATTAAGACAAAGGTTAGTATATTTGATTAAATACATTTTTTGTTTCCACTTAGACATGGAAAACGGAGAACCTACCCTTTTTAGCATCTAATCCCACTAAAATAAAATTAAAAAGATGTTTTAAAGTATAAATGCACACACGTGTGCACACACACACAAATGGCCAGGGCTTTACAGTGGAAGTGAGCTATCAAACTAGAGGACAATTCAAACAATTGGAAAGAATTAGTGGAACTTGAAAGATTGAATACCAGGAGCCAACAGAGACTGCTAGCAATACTGGCTGGCTCGTTACCAGGATGTGTGCCTGACCACAGAAAGGCTGGAGGGACTCCAACTGTCATTTTCTCAGAGTAGCTATGAGAGGAGACTGGACTCTGCCCTTGCCCACATCCTGGAACAACCCGGTGTCCCCCCTTCCCTGTTCTAGCACAAGATGCTCCAGACGCTCAGGGCACCAGAACATGGACTGAAAAGAAGAGCAAGGAGCTGACCTGGAAGTGGAGGGATAATTACAAATCTATATCCAACACAGAGAAATTACCCTTCTCAGCCTTTCTGAGTTCCTGCATCTCAACATTAAGAACAGCAAGGAACTTACTGAGCAGGAAAAAAACTACAGGAGGAGCTTGTTAATTTGTTTTCTGAAAAATTTTTGTCCAGAGAAATAACACATTATTACTGACATTAGAGAGAAAGGAAGAGTTCCACAAGAAAATAGCCAGGTCCCCAGAAACCAACCGATCAGGGACCAAAATCTAACCACACAGTGTCCAATCAACACATTGAGGCCCTTTCTCTTAAACACAAAGTGTTTAAAATTATCAGAACTTTGAGGAAAATCCAATTTCAGAAAGAGACCCAAGAACAAACTGTTTGATTCAGCTTTCAGTGCCTTGGGAATAGGGGTGGGAATTTTTTAAAAAGTGAGAAAGAAAGAAAAAAGGAGCTCAAAGGAAGCAGTGTTATGGTAGAGGAAAATATTAAAATTATTATCCTCAGAGATTTAAAGGAAGATAGTCATGCATGAAATAATTACAAGATACAGAAAAGAAATAGTTGAAGAATAATTTCATTTTATTGAGAAATAAAATAAAATTGCTAAAATTAAAAAGTTAATAGAAATGTGAAAGATAAAATGGAGTGTTCTACCAGAAACCATAATAAAAAGATAAAAATATGATACACTGGGGTATAAAAACAAAGTAATTATTGAAATGATTTTAAAAATCAGTTCACGAGATATAATACCCAACAAATCAGAGTTCAAGAAGGAGAATGGGAGTGAGGGTGGATAAAAGGACATTATTAAAATTTCAACAAAATAAATAGGAGATGCTTGTTTTAATGGGCATCTAAAACTTCCAAGTGCTAAGGATAAGCAGAATATTACAGATAAGCAGATGGTCTCAGGGAGAAATACATTCTGAAAACAGACCTAAAATTATCACATCACCTGACAACACTACAACCAAATTTGCAGCAAGATAAAGCACTATCTTGTTTCCTAAGGAAAATTTTTATTCAAGCTAAAATTCTGTCCCAAACCAAAGTATCAGTCTATATCAAACTATCAATCAAGTGTTTCAGCATATTAAATATTTTCTGATACGTAAGACCTGAAAAAACTTACCACCTGTGCACACCGTATCAAGAAGTTACTGGGCAATGGGGAATGAGCCTAAAATAGGCAAAGATCCTGGAATCTTCAAAATAAGAATCCGAGTCTAGGAGAGAGAAGTTCTGTGATAGGTGTGCAATAGCTCTAAAGAGAAATCAATCCACAGGGAACAGGAGATGGAGGATTAAAGAATGGGTGTTTCCGAGGGCCGGTGGAGAGAGGGTGATATCCCAACAAAACAACCATGCATTTGATTACATAGAAATCAAGATTCAAAATGAACTTATTGATTCTTATTGGAAATTTTGATATAATGGCTATGATATGCAAGCAAAAAATGAAGAAATTAATAACTCTAAGAAAAACAGAAATTGTGCAAGATAGAAAATATAATTATACTACTTGGTTCACCACTAAATAACATTAACAGTCATAGTTAAATCCTGATCAATTCTTTTTTTTTTTTTTTTTTTTGTGCCGGGGATTGAACTCACGACTGCGCACTTACAAGGCAGACACTTACGCTGCTGAGCTAAATCCCCGGCCCTCCTGATCAATTCAACAAAACTATTACAAAACATTATATTGAGGCAAAACAGACAGGAAACATGAGATGGGGTAAGAATGTTAAATATTCATTCTAAAGAAAAGATATATATAATGACTAAAATTAGCAAGTTAAGAAAAAATAGGATGGTTTCTCATGGTTCATTGAGGGAAAAGTTTTGCATTAGTAATTTTCTGGACAATGTTTCATGCGTATATCTTGTACTCTGAACAACTACTGTGAATATAACAATATTCAATGTGTTGATTAGTATTACTCTCCCACCAACCTGTTTTGGTTACTGTTCTCTTGTTACTGAGACAAAACACCCAACACCCCAAATTAAGGCAGAAAAAATTTATTTAGCTCAGAGTTTGTAGAGGTTTTCAGTTCATAATCAGCTGGCTCCAAGGCAGGGTGACATGGCACAGGGAAAACACTTCAAGATGGCAGGAGACGGCAAAAGCAGCAAGAGCAAAAAGAAAGGAGCACGAGAGAAGATTCTTTCTATCCCTCATATTGTATGCAGACTATCCACCCTAGGATGGGTGTAGCACTCACACCCATAATAATAAACTTTAATATCAGCCTTTTAAAGACATTGTTTACAGCTTAAGATATATACATAGCTTATGCTATGTTATCTGAGAAATTAAAATAATATTTCAAATAGAATACAAATAAATTAATCTTGGAGGAAAGAGAGAGAAAGAGTTAGAGAGAAATGTGTTAAAGAAAAGAAGGGAAAACTTCCCATTCATGACTTTCATACTATTCATCATTTCAGGAGATGATCTAGATAATCCATTCTATGTGATGCTCAACGACTATTTGACAAAATTCTGCATCCATTGATGAGGTAATGAAGTTAAAAAAAAGACTTAGGAAAAAATGGAAAATTTCTTTCCCTATTAAAAATGACTTCCAGAAAACTATAACACTCACTATGCTATTAAAATGACAAGTTATGAATTAAAGAAATGGATCTCAACACTAAAATTCATTAATTATAATCATAGCTAATGCCACAGATGAAAAAAATAAAATAAAATTGCCATCATTAAAAAGGGCAGCATGTGCTCCCTTCTGCAGCACATATACTAAAAATGGCCACAGTATATTGTAAAGTTTTAAAGTCTTCTTATGCTCCCATTTTTTGTGTGTGTGCATAGTATTAAAAAAGAATAACATAGGTTATCTCTGTAGAAGATGTACAGATGACTTTTACTTTATTGTATATGTATGCAATTTTTACTGTTCCAGATTTTTCTGAATGTTCTACACATAGAAATTACATTTTATGTACCTTTATTAATGCTACCCTCTTTTTGATCACAGAAACTTTTAAAATTTTCTTACATGAAAAAAAGCATTCTTATAACACATCTCCATTCTTTTTTATATTTTTAGTAATCTTATCACTGTTACAAAAATGGAGTTCACAAATTCATTTTCATATCACTTCCACATATTGTTCTGCACTTGACAGAAGAATTGACCCTGAATAAAACAGTAAAATTGAAGAGTTAACTCCCTTTTTGCCTCTTGTAACTCCATTTCAGTGTTTTCATTCTCCCTCTCCATCTGTATTCTGTCTTTCTCACCCTAACTAAACCGGGTAGATTCTACAAAAGCTATTATGAGTTAAACTTTTTTATTTTTTAGATGGAGATCTCATTATGTTACCCTGGTTGGCCTTGAACTTGCAATCTTCTGGCCTCATCTTCCCAAGTAGCTGATTAATTCTCTTTTGATTTGTAAATTTATTATTTACATTCATCAGAATGCTTATATTATACATCTTTTATGCTGTTTGATGTTTCTCATAATTCTGTTGTTGGTCCCACTTGATTTATTTAATACAGTAAACACTGGGCCAGGGATTTAGCTCAGCAGCATAAGCGCCTGCCTGGCAAGTGTGAGGTCATGAGTTCGATTCCAGTACAAAAAAAAAAAAAAAAGTAAATACTGTATTGCTCTTGGATTGTTCTCCCATTACATCTGAGCTTATTTCTGTTTTCATATTAAGGAAATTTTCCTCATGAAACTCCAACTTCTTTACCTAAACCAAATTGACAGTGTCCATTCCCTTTGTAAAATACAATGACTTATGCTCAAACAGTGCTCCAGTCTCATCTTGCAGCCATTCTGTAGTGCGACCATGAACTTCTGTTTCTACCAGGCCAGCGGTGCGTCACCCAAAACAAGAGTAACGTTTCTTCCCAAACCAGTTTTACTTGCCATTTTAATTACACAACTAAATTATATATGAAAAATTATGTGAAAAACGTTGTTTCTGTAAAAACACATGAATATTCTAACAACTGAATAAAGATGAGTTGCTAAAAATAATGCTACTGCACTGTATGTTGGCAAAAAAACAGCTAAAACATTAATTCGTATAACTACAGTAATATGACCTGGTAAGGTCTTCACTCATTACTTTGCAAGTTTGATTTGTTGGGTTTTGGAGAGGGGGTTGTTCTTTTTTGTTTGTTTGTTTTTGCTTTTTACTACTTTATTTTAACATCACTACACTTACCAGAATTCACTTATTACACTCATACTGGAATGTAAGTTCAATTTTTTATTCCACTTTAAAAAATAAAAACAACAAACCATATGCCATACATTATGTATGTGGCTTATGTAAGAAAAGCAATCATAATTAAAGTAGAAGATTCTCATCCAAAAGAAAAGTCATGGCTTATATCAAAAGATTAGTTAAAATGTGCACAATTTTATGTTTTAAATTAAAATACAAAAAGATATTTTTTAATTCCCTCCTATAACCACACTTTTACTTGGTTAGTAATCCAACTCGTGTACCAGACTGAATTAAGTTAACGAGTTTCAACTCATTTCAACAAGTTTCAACGAGTTTAAACATAAAAGTAACTACTGGAATATCAGCTCCTTGAGAAAAAACATCAGACATTGGCCCGTTATCCATTATTCTCCAGTACTAGTTCAATACTTGGCCCTTAAATATTTGCCTCTTGAAAACCTCCAGTGGCTCTCTTTGAAAAATCATATGTCAAGTTCTTGAATCTTACATTCAAAAATTTCTGTGATTTTTTTGATTGTTAGGTTCTGTATATCCAAACTGAAGCCACTAGTCACAGCATTCCATCTTAAATTACATTTATTTCTCTCTTTAAGAAGAGGAACAAAAAAGAAGATTTATCTGGCTTTTGAAATGCACTGTCACTAATTTCAATACCCTACCAAACCGAAACCCTCACACCTTTCATTGTGAGGCATTTCTCCTCTAAAATTACTCCCCCTTAGTCCTCACACTGCCCTGTGAATAGCTAGGTTCATGTTTGCTTTATGGGTTTTTCAGACTTTTTAACTTTGTTTTTATTTTTCCCTTTATTAGTATATGTTTATGATACATAATAGGTACATTCATAATAGAGAATATATATATATATATCACATTGGGTAGAGAGAGATTAATATTTTAATACTGAGGCACTAGTCATGAAAGTCGGCTCACTGTGAAAAATTTGGGGACTGCCTGAAGACACTAACACTGGACTGGCAGTGACCTAGAAGAACTGATGTGACTCAGAGCTAAGTGCTAAAGTTCAGAGATGCCACCGAACAGCTGAAAGACAGTCTCTGGCAGCATTATAGGTTAAGTCATGATTTTGTTTTTAAAGTCATGTTTAGATAATAGTTAGCTCAAGAGTTCCAAAAAACCAGGGCATAAGAAAAAAATAGGGTAAGCAACACAGTATCGACCTGGATGGAAACTGACCACCATTCTTTAGTTGTGTTAGGAGCTCACAGACTTGAAGAAGAACTCAGATGCTATTTAGGCTACAACAGCACACATTCAGTGTGACCTTGTTCCTGTAACCTTGTCAGGGCAGGGTTACTGGGCCAAATTCAGTGTGCGTAGAGTAATGCAAATATCAGATCAAAATAGACGAAGAATACTGTGAATTAGCAGACAGCCAAAACTTGGAATTAATTGGTACTTACTGGGATCCCAAGGGAACACTGGATCTCAGGCCTGGAAATCAACAGAAATAATTTATGATGGGAAGCCAAGAAAACAACTGGGTCACCAGCTTCCATGCTTGGAATAGTGACTTGATTTTAAACCATGAAGAAAGAGGAACTGGAGGGCAGGCCCTGAAGCTATAGATATTTCCTACTTTAAAAAAGGCTCAGTAACTTTAGATCATACCTGGCGTAGAAGATGTCAACCCACACAGATAGTATGACCTGAGAAGAGACATAGAGAAAGGAAATAGCATAACCTCACAAGTTCAAAATGGTTTAATTTAGAAAGCTCATAATCCTTCATAGCATAGCTAATCAAGAGATTAAGAGGCCAGCCACCTAAAATAGACATCAGGTTTTAGAGTCTTTGAACAAATTTTGATAGCAAACAATTAGGTGAAAGGGAATCATAACTGTTTTGAGCTAAGACTTTGTTAAGAAGTTTATTCATTCACAAGTCACTAAGAAAAAGTGTCAGCTACTGACTCAACATTTTTAATACCATTTTTCTGAATTCCTAGAGAACACGGTTTTCTACGGCTTGATAAAAACCTGAATCAACTACTATTTAGATTGATGAGCTATTAAAAACCTGCAAAAAGTCTCCTATTGCTTGTTGCACTAGTATTTCAAAAGAGTTATTTTTCATTCACTGCTTTAAGATATTTTCCATTCTCCAAATGATGTAAAGAATAAATTTTAAAACAATATTTATATATGCAACAAAAATCTATCTTCTTTGGGTTTACTGCAAATCAATTTCACAAATCTGATCAAAGAATGAAAAACATGTCAACAGTATAGCCTGATCTTTATTCTAGTTTTATTACATATTTTTTCAATGTAGTTGTCTCAAATCTTTTTAAATATAAGGATATAGTTAATCACTTAGCACTTATGTGCATGGACTTACATAAGCACCTTTATATATGCACCATTTCATTAAAGCCACATGAAATTCTATCAATTATCTGACCTTATATTTGAAATTTTGTACAATTTTTTAAGGTTATATAACTTGTCCAAAATCACCAGCTTCAAAGATATGGACATGAGCTTTTTAACCCAGATCTTAAATTTTTAAGATGTTTGTTTATTTGTTAGTGTGTGTGTGTGTGTGTGTGTGTGTGTGTGTGCATGCACACACTAAAGTGTCCTTTTCCCCTCATGGCTTTAGTCAAAAATATTTTCTTTCAAAGCATCTTATTGAACATTAGTGTACTAACTAATGTACAGAGTATTCAGTAGAAGCCAGAAATGTCTAAAAATCAATTCCAATCCTTAGAAGCTTTGAGGAAACATTAAAATGTTTTCGATTAAAATACCATTTTAATTGAAATTAAAATAACATTTTAATTGAAAAAGAAAAATAACATTTTAATTGAAAAAATAAAGGGGATTGAGTGTTTGGCCCTCAGTGTTAACTAGGAAATTCAGATTTCTCAGAAAGGAAATCAAGTGGTGCTCACTGTGGTTCACAGAGAGTAGCTTGTACGCTGTGAAGAACAATCTAGTACCCACTGATTACAAATGGGATTAGAGGCATTATCCTTGACTGTGGAACATATTTTTAATCTGTTTGCCTGTGTGATAAGACTGTAAATTCCTTAAGTGTTTAGACTTTTTCAATCTTTCTCTATTTCTACACAACCTGATGCACTGTTACGTCACTCAAGACTGTGTTTAACTGAACTGTGATAGACTTTTACCTGTATTCAGGAGGCGTCCATGAAGTCCTTGGGAAATTCCTCATCTTTCTTTCACGGCACTTAGGGCACTGCAGTGGTAACCAAACAACAATGTGCTCAGAGTTCCCATTCCCGGTGCAAAATAAAGAAGTTGCTTTTTCTCAATGAGGTTGTGTGTGTGTGTGTGTGTGTGTGTGTGTAGTGTGTGGTTTCTGTGTGTGGTGTGTATTTTTCAGGGCTAGGGCTCAATCTCAAAGGCAGGAAATACTCTATTACTGAGCCACATAATCTCAGATATTCATGTGCTTTTCAACACTATCTTCGTCCTGAATTTTTTTTTTTTTTTTTGGTACCATGGATCGAACTCATGACCTTGTGCTTGCCAGGCAGGCACTTAAGCCACTGAGCTAAATCCTGGGCCCTCTTTGTCCTGAATTTTAACAATGTGTCCTGTTAGGTTGAAAAGTCTTAATCCAGTGATTTTTCTGATGACCCATTATGATAGCAAAGTAGAATCTTGAAAGATCATCTCCTGGGTTTAAGATCTCTGACTCAGATTTTTAACAAAATAATATTTGTTCTCTTTAATATCATAATATTGCTTCAAGAATATCAGTGTGACAAAAATTCTCAGAAAAAAATGTGTGTTTTTAAATATGTTTTCAGTACAAGCATGGTGGCACATATCTATCATCTCAGCACTTGGGAGACTGAGGCAACAGGATTCCTGTAAGTTCGACTACATAGAGAATTCCAGGCCAACCTGAACTGCATAGCAAGACCCTGTCTCAAAAAAACAACAAAAAAGTAATAATAAATATGTTTTCAGTTTTGAAGGATTGTATACTTTTTCTTTAATTACACCTATTAATAATAGGTTGGCTACCAAGTTCAAATACTTAACATGCCAAATCATGGCATTCAGAATTTCCAGCAGTTACAAGATCATGTTACAAGATTTGAGAGTCAATTCTCCATCGACATTTCTGTAATAGTTTATAGAACTATTGTTATAGTTATAGAACTATAGTTATAGAACTGTAAACTATAATAGTTTATAGAACTCTGTGAAATACAGATTTCACAGAGAAGAGCTTTAGTATATTTGATTCTAATAACATAACTTGGCAAGTTCATACTACTAGTGTAAATATATGATCTTAGTGCTTCGTACCTTCTCTGAGGATCTTGAGTTAATAAACAATTAATGCAAAAATAGAATTAACAAATATGAAGTTAAGCTTATAACTGCATTTTTATTTTTCTTTACTCTCTGTATCTTTTTATCCTGTGTTTTTTAAGTGCAGAGGACCAAAAATTGTCAGATTCAGGGGCTGGCTAAAGCTCTCTGGTAGAATGCCTGCCTAGCATGCATGAGGCCTTGGGTTTGATCCCTAGAACTGCCAAATAAAAGAAAGTCTAATTCAGTGATGAGTCAAAATTTATAAAATACTTTTTAAAAAGTTATTTACAATTCAGTTTCAATTTAGAAAGATACAGTTCACAATTACTGCCTGTGTTGTGGACCGACCTAATAGCATACTACTAATTATACTTTCTATCTTTCACCACAGTTTCAAGTAGTAAAATGAATTGCCCTGATTTAGTAAATCATGATAAGATAAAAAAGGAACAATCAAGCATATGCCCTAGTGGTTTGAAAAATGAACAGGCTGTCATTTGATTTGAGGATGGATAGAATCCTCCTGCTACTTAAGAGCATGTGACCTTCAATTTCTGTCCCAAGCAAAAGGATGATTGTACTTTGCCATTTCCTACTATGTGCTCTGCATGTTGTAGACAAGGTTAGTAAAGCCCCCCCCAAAAAGTGCTAATTAGTATATTATTGGCGGGGAGGCAGATTCCAAGCACTTAGAAACTCCTGCAGACTGGCTTTACATTTATAACTGCTCCGGGTTTTGTTCTAATGCACAGGACTGAATGAATTATCAATGCATTAAGTTGTATTTTGCTTTGTTAACCATAATCCAATGCATAGTGAGCATGGTGCCTACAAGACAAGCAAAGCATAGATGGACACGGCCAGTTTTTACCACAGGCTCATTCATTCTCATTGTAGAATAAACGCTTTTCATTTTTCTTGTTAGAAAATTAGCAATGCAGCTCATATCCCCTGCATCAGTGGATGAAGGGAAAGGATAATTTGTACAGATTACTCAATTTCCTGTCGGTGAATGAAAACATGAAACAAAGGGAAGAATACAGAAGGAAGATACCAGAGTAGCCAGAGATGAATGGTCTACTCAGAGTGGTGGCCTGCAATGTAGGGATGGAAGTCTAAGGTAAATGTTTGAAACTGAATGAGCCCACTGTTTAATATTATTTTTAAATGCTTGAGAAGTCCATAACCCCTAGGTAAAGTCAATGTTTTTATAACAAAGGTAACCAGAATTGTATATCATTATCTCTCCATTTAAAAACACTTTAAATATATTCATTTATAGTCTGCATTATAAAGTATGTTCTGTAAACCAGCTATTGGAAAATTTTAATCTACTCTAAAATATGACATTTCTTATAATGAATAGTAATGAAACTGTTAAGAGCCTGTTTCTTAAAAAATTATATCTCCAGGTCTTATCATGGTAAGGTACAGTGCTTTAAACTTGAAGATCAGCTTAATGAAATGCATCATAAACAAATTTAGAAAGCAAAGGACAAAAGGAGAAAATCATCTCTCCAGCACGAGGATTTAATTCAGAGGTCATATTCATAAACTTGCATCTACTCTCACCTCAGTATCAGACATTCTCTACAAGACAGCTGGATGCCCAGGTTACCCCATGTGGAAGCTGTTTTTACCAATGACAAAGTTCATATTAGTGGCTCTGCTGTACTTACACAATCTCTACAATCATATAATTTCTATGTGTAATCTCTAAAATCTCTACAGTCTCTTTTTACCAGTGGTAAAGTTCATATTTGGCAGGTCTGCTGTCATCACATAATCTCTACAATCATATAATCTCTACAGATCTACACAGATTTCTCTTTTCGCATGTGTCTTGTTCCTCAGTTTCCACCTCAGTTAAGCATCACTTCAGTTTCTCTGCCATTGAGGAGTTCCAGTCCCCAGACACCTTTGCTTCCCTTGACTCTTTGGTTTTATTATGAATAACATAGAGGGAACCCAGTGCTTTCTCTCTGTCCTTGTGAGAATTAGAAATGTTACATGGCAAAAAGGAATTTCATCCTCAATTATATGTGGTCACCAAACTTTACAGGCCGTGGTGTGTTTGCTGAGTCAGAGGTAGTCATACTTAAGATAAATTTTCCTCCTTATTCTTTGCATTTGGAAGGGAAAAAGTAACACACATACACACACACACACACACACACACACACACACAGAAGTGCCTAATGCCAGGCTGAATGAGTTGGAAACCTCAGCCACCATCTTAGTTTTCCTGGAAGCCCAGTAAAATTCAGGAGAAGAGATGCTAGCTATGTTGGGAAGATGAGTTACTTCTCATACTATCCCAGAGACAGTCACAAAGAACTATGCGCGACAGCTCTTTCTTGTGCAATGAAAGTTTGCCAGTTATTTTCATTACAAATTCAGTTAGTTTAACTCACTATTACCATATCTAGTGATATCTCTCCATCTAAAGGAACTTGCTAACAGTCTTTGTCCTTGCAGAATTTGCCCACTAGCTAGAATTGATGATTACTAGTGAGACAATTCTTAGGATATTTACAGAGCAAAATATAAACAAGGATAAAAAATATAGGACAACTATGTCAAGCTCAAGGAAAGCTGACTTTCCAAATATTACAAAGAAAGGTAAATTGGAAGATATCTCAAGGATAATTTTCTGCCCTCAGTGATTTACTTTTGACTGGATGCTGGCTTTGTAGAAAATCCTTTGTTGAAAGGGCTGGAGACATCCTAAAATTTGCAATAGTGACAATAAACTAGAAGATAGCTGCTAGCATGCTGTACCATTCTGTATTGTCCCAAAATCCCAAACACATAGCAATCATAGAACAATCAGCCCTCAACTTCAGATGCCTGACGTCTTCCCAGATGCCACACAGAAGCCTGGGCCTCTACATCACCCAAGTAATAGCTAGATTCATACACAAAATACAAACTTCAATATGTTTTTTAAATCTGAAAGTTATTTAAGATTTAGAGAAAAATGATAGTCATTCAATGTATTCCTCAAAACTATAGTAAATTCTTCACAAATGGTAGGGTGGAATTTCCAAAATTCTAAATGATTTTAGTAGGAAAAATCTTGTGAGGGCTCACAAACTTTCACAATGGGAAGTGAATTAAGAATTTTATAAGGCCAACTAAAAGAACTCTTATGGGTACTTTTGTATTGACTGGAAAAGAATTTTTTTAAGCTGGTAATTGCAAACATTTTTATCTCTTTTCTGTACCAAGCATTCTGCATACACTATCTCAGGGTTCGCAACTGTGCTAAGCAGCACTCCCATTCTACAGGTGGAATTTTACTTGCCCAGTGTCATTCATACCATAGAATAATAAGAACAGGAGGTACAACAAGAGCTATGTTCTTTAAAATCCCTTTGCACAGCAGTGATGTAGTGAGGAAGAGGCTACAAAATACCCATTTGCACCTTATAGCACCTCCCTGCTCTTCAGTTTTCATTTTAAGATTTAGGAAAGAATGATATCCATGTTGTCCGCACATCTTCTTTTAAAGATGCTTCTATATCTAATTATTCCAACTTTGCCTCTTCAAAGACAATTTAAGCAGGTTTAAAACCTGCTTAATATTTGTTTTTGACAAACAAATATTCATGAAGCTGTTTTGCACATTGGTAAGCTGCCTCCTGTATTGGCCCCCTAGAAAGGCGGGCGGTACCGTACATACATAGCTGTCTCTGTAACCTGAGCACTGGGTCTGCCTTCTCCTTGGCAGCTGTGTTTCCTTGCCATAATTAACTTCCAGCGTCCTACAGCCAGGGAAAGGACATTTTGAATTTTCTTGGCCAAGAAGTTACCTGATGCTATATACCATCAAGTCAAATACGTACTCTAACCTTGCATAGGACCATAACTTTATCTGGCTTTCAGCATTATGCATCTGGACGGCAGCAGCAATTCACTGGCATTAGCTTTAATTGCCTTACCCTAATAGCCAGCTCATCTTAGATCCTGTCACGACTCACAGGGAAGCATAATGGTTTTACTAAAAAAGCTACTGAGGTATTGTTGCTTGATTTTTACTAATGGTGTTATTAATTTATAAATCTGATTAGGGAACTATATCTAAAAATAGATAATGCTCCTTCCAAAGCCCAAATGTGTGCTGCCATTTTGTTGCATCTAATCTTATTCTGGGATAGAGAGAACATAGGTTCCTGGGCAATAGACTGAGATCTGTAATCTATGTATGATGATCCCAGTTAAGTACCTCGTTAAAGCTTGTATCTAGGAAAGTGGTCATAGGTGGGGAGTTTCAAAGGTAGCAGGATTGGGGTGTGTGAGTGTGGATTAAGGGAGGGGGCAATGAAAGCCCCACACTGAGTATGGATTGCACCAATCATTAGGCTTACAGCCTGGATGGAATACAAAGAAAGAGATGGAAAAAAGGCAGGTTTCTCATGTCTGCTGCTTACTGCTTCCGCCTTTCTCCTTCCCACACCATGAATTGTTTCTCCTCTGTGGTGTTCTTCTACCAAGCCATCCTAACTTGGAACCAGCTACTAAAACCTCTACAAAATATGAACTGAAATGAACCTTCCCTCCATTACCTTGTAGGTATCAGGTATTTTGTCCCAGCAATGAGAAAAGTAATGAAGACATACCTGCTGCCATATCTCTATTTTTAGCTCTAGATTTATATTAGTATTGGCAGAGAGGTATCATCTCCTCAATGCCCCCACATTCTTTAAAATAAATGTATTCATAAATTCTGAAACCAAATGCCTCTTTTATATTTTTTGTCTCTCCTATTAGAATCCCATCAAACCTATTCATTCTAAGCCAAAAATCTAAGAATGTGACAGATACTACATTCTGTTCCATTAATTCCAATGCCCAAATAACTTTCACTCAAATTCCTTTTTACCTTAATACTTCTTTTGATTGGATCCTCATCATTGAAATGCTAGTCTTGCCATCTAACATAGCATCCAGCCTTTCCTACCCTTCCTCTTTCAGAAAACAAGTATTATTTCATTTTACTGCCACTCAATGGAGCAAAGCAAACATGTGAACCAAGAATCTGATTTGTGATTAATGAGGGTGCCTAGCTCAGAAAACAGCTCAACAGAAGGAAACAGTATCTACCATAATGGATTATTTTTCCTATACTTTGAATGTGGAATGGGAGGAGTGTGACATATCCATAGAAAGAAAAGAGCAGAGTGAATGTGCTGAGTGAAGCCAAGAATTTCGTGTAAGAAAAACAGAGAAGTTGAAAGTGCTGAAGCATAGACAGATTGATGATTGCAAATCTGGCACAAAAAAATGCACATAAATGAACACACTTTTATTAACATTAGTTTCTATGCCTGCAGAGAGATGGAGGGAACAGGCTTGAGTAGTTTTTAAGTCTCTGTGCCTAAGAAGGATGTGAATTCGTTTGTAGGCTTACAGAAGACCGGATAACTCCTTCCAGGGTCAACAGTGAGACATCCATGTACAGCAGAGATAAAGTGGTCATGGCCCTAGTCAAAGCAAGGCTTTGGTCATTTTGCTTCAGAGCAATTTCAAGAATAGGAAATGCAAAAAAATTTCCCTCCCCCTTGAGTCCCCCACTCATTCCTTCAAAAAGATGAGGCTCCAGGTTGTTAAGAGGTTACTTCTGCATGGCAGAAATACAAGATATTTTTGAGATCTCGCAAATTGTTTTTTCTTCCCTCCTTTTGTAAATGTACTGGTTTTGGAATAAAGAAATAATAAAGCAAGGGTGAAAAGAAACAAGGGAAGGAAAATGGAGTTCACAAACAGCAGAGCTGGATGACTGCCTCTCACACGGTTGGATGAGCTGCTGTAGAGAAGCACACGCTCTGGTCCCAGGTAGCCTGGCCGAGAGCAGATAAGGAAACACAGGGCCGCCATATGACTTGGCTTCAGGAAACCCCTTCTGTTTGTAACCAGTATTCTGAGACCACTTAAAATCAGTTCCAAAACTAATAGTTCCCACTGCTGAATTGCAGTGTCAAGCTGAATTGTCTGACTTGCCAGGTTTCTATGGTTAAAATTAATGCCCTGCTTGGCAAAGACTATCATACTAGCAATTGGAGCCATCTGAGGAGAGCCAGAGTAGCCTGGCTTTCCCGACTCCTGGGCCCCTCTTAATTACATCTCTGCATTCATCAGCTTCCCCTGAGAGTAGAATGAGGTGCAGGCTAGTTGTGAGGATTCAGATGCAACACTAGATCCAGTGATATGCAAAACTGGTATAGTGGGGGAGAAAAAGAATACATAAAAATATTACAGGATTTATCTCAGAAGTGTGGAGAAGATCATCATAAGAATACATGGACATGAATTTTACATTTGTTTAACCAAGGAGTAGATAACATGATTTGAGAAGATCTGGCCAAATGTATTCTGAAGTTGGCATGTAAAAGGAAGAGGGAAAAGTAGGAAATGTAGGCACTTTCTGAGCTCCATAGTACCTTACAAGCAAAAGATGTGTCTAGTACAGCACTGAGCTAATTATCTGCAGCAAGATCTTTACCCCCGGAAACTTTCTATGTGTTCTAAAGTTTTGCTAAAATCAACAGTGACCCAATCAAGAAGAAGGAAAAGTCAGACCACCAATGGCATGTGTGAAAGATTTATAAATGGTGCAGAAGGTAAAAATGTTGAAACACTTATCTAGCCTAGTATCTTCTTCAGCTATTCTTATCAGATCTCTTTTGCAGCTGAAAGATAAACCCTTTTCGCAGTCACTAAAAATAACTAACATAAAAATCCAGGAGGATAGAACTACCTTCTTGGTTAGGGTGTGCAGACAGTTAAAGGGCTCAGTTATTAAAAACAGATAGATTGTGCAAGTATATCTGTGTTATTTCTAGCGCTATAGAATGAAGCCTAAAACTATGCATAGGGCCCCACAACTATAAGAAAACCAAAGTAATAGGCATTCCAATAAAGATTATCGAGGGTGCTGGGAAAGAAAGCAACCCGCTCACCTTCCTGGTAAGCAGCCACGGCTCGCGCAAGTGGTGGCGCCCCAGGGAGAGAACAGGCCAACGTCTCCCGAGATCCCACCTTGTTGGAACTTAGGGCACTGGGAAAGAAAGCAACACACTCGCCGTCCTGGTAAGCAGCCGTGAGCCTACCAGCCTGCGGTCTGAGAATCAAACATCCAATCCCCCCCTCCCCATTAGCAGATGGGAGCCAGAGATTGAGCATGTCTTGGGAGGCTGACCATACTCAATATAGCAAATATGGAGATTTCCTTCTACCATCTCTTTGAAGGCAAATATTGTTATCCCTGTTTTGCTTTGTTCTGATTAATTGTATTGCTCTATTCAATATTCTGTTTTGGTAAGTTCTAAAATGTTCTGTATTTGGCTTGATTTTGCTATACTTGATTGAAAGGACAACTATTGTGAAGATAATGAGATATACTGTTACCTTGTAACGTGCTGTGATGTTCTGTACCAGTTTCATTGCATTGTCTCAATTGGCTTTGTTCTTTCTTCTTCTGTTGTATTTTACTACTTTCAAAATTAAAAAAAAAAAAGACCAAAACCAATAAAGGTTATCCTGGTAAGGGTAACATTAGTACGCAAACTAGGATTTGAAATAAAAAGAAAGTGATACAATGGGCTATTGAAGAAAAGGCATCTGACCACAAAGACAAAAATAAATGCTTCTCTGATTAAATGTGTGTAACCGACATCAGATTACTCATGTCTAGTTTGCATGTCATTCACTTTTTCCTAAGGAGCCCTAAGGTTTGGACTCTAGAAGATCCTGACTATTATCTTTTGTCAGGTCTTTTGCAAGCTGGCCTTACATTCTTTTAATCTTTTCCCACTCCACTATCTTTTCCCACTCCACTCTGCCTGCCATTAAACTTCTTTAAACCCTTCCTTGCACATAATAAAATCCTGCAGATTCATGCAGTTCCCCTTCTTAATACGTCAGTTTCAGAGCCATCTCAAGTTCTTAAATTTACCAACGCTAGGGTCTGGATAATCTTATACAGAGCTTTGTCTCCTCCCATTGCTTTCTTCTTCTGTTTAGCCGCAACCCAATTTTTCTTTTAAAGAATCCTCTTTAAAATCTGAAAAAAAATCGTCTTTATTTAAATGCCCAGCGCTCAGCACAGTCACTAGATGGTTACTAGTAAAAGTCATTAGCACATGTTTCCAGTGTATATCACCAAAAGTCATAGGTAATGCCTGAGAGAGGTCTGGGGATTGCTAAAGTGGAATCTCTGGAGTAAAGGGACAGATCACCTACACTCATTGTACCCCATGCTTAACAGAAGCCTGGCACGCTTTTTAAATGCAATAATTTTGACTATTCTCCCCCGAAAGTTATTCCCATGACTTGAAAATTTTCCTTTCTCATCACTTATTCAGGACTGTATTTTCAGTCAGCATATCCATGACTCTCTCATATAATCTATTGGTTTCACCTAAATTTCCTGGCAATAAGGCTATGACTGTGGTACTCAGTAGAGACAGACTTTGGAGATTGAATAACATCCTTTCTGCATATGTGGCTGCTTATAAAATGTGGCATTCGTAAAAGTTCCCCTCACTATTTCAACAAGCCTTTAGTAAGTATTCTGTATGTGAGGCATGATTTCTATTGTTACAATTTATTGAGTGTATGGCAGTGTCAGTGACTTATGCCTTGCAGTCAGGAGTGAAAGGAAATGTAGTTTCTTCATTTTGCACACTTAATCTAATGTTGCTCTCAAGCGACCACACGGCAACATGACTACTCAATGACATGTAAAATCTCTTTAGGTGAGTCATTTTGGAGTAAATCTTGGGTCTTTCCATTCTTCTACACCTGCATTTCCAAAATTTGCCTGGATCTAAGGTGGACTTTTACCACTATGAGTTACTGGGACAGAGGTATCTCAGGGCCACTCCCAGAAACCACAGGCACAGATGAGACCTGGGACCTCACTGACCCCCATAGTGATGCCCTATGTGCTGGGTCCTGGATGCCCCATGGCTCTTGTGTTCTCACTGGCTCTTCTACTACGTGGATGTCACGCGGCTCTCACTGGCCTTGGGGCCTGAATATCAACCAAATCCTTCCCCGATTTGTGTCTTACGTTGCCTGCTCTGCAGAAGTAGGGCCACTCGTCTCTTATTGCCAGAGTTGATTCATGGATTCTCCTTCCAGGCATTTTCTATGATTCCTACTGTTCAAACACACGTAATTCTCCATGTTAAGACCTAGCGCTCATGAAATGTAGGTGTGTACAGAGAGACTTGGAGAAGTAAGCAGCAAGACATCTGATCCTCTACTTGATGCCTCACTGGGTCATTTGTAAAATGTGCTCTAGGACAAGACTTCAAACACTATCTGTGGTGGGATTTTCCCTAAAAATTAAATGCATTCATATTTCTGTAAAATATCATAAAAATTCATTATTAGGAAAAAATAACAGAGGTGAAAAATACAAGCCCCAGTTTCTAAGAATTATTGTTGGACTCAACTGGTATAAAATTAGTTTATCAAATTACTATAAAATTTCGAGATGCTTATGTTTCATTCCACAACTTTCCTTCACATGGATGGCAGATCATCAGAAAGGGCAGCAGTAGCATCTTGGTGGGACCATACTTTGAGGAGCACTAGTCTAGAATATGCCATGTTGGACCAAGCACTGTTGACCTGTGTCATCTCATCTTCACAGGGATTGCTCAGTGCTGGATAGAGCAAGTGCCAATTTTCTGAGATACTGTACAGTTGCCCTTTCATATTCATTCTAATAGCTTTTGAGCAGCATGCCCATACTTGCTGCTACCACACCCCAGGGTTTTAGCCACAGAGGTAAAGCCAGGACACACTTGTCTGCTTGCCTTGGTCTCTCTCAGTGTCTGCCTCTCACCTAGGAGCCTCTCCGCTGTCTCCTCTTGCATTCTGTCTACTTGGCATTTTGCGACGAAATTCACTGTCTTTGATTTTACTATTTGAACAGGAAGGGTTTATTTTCCCTTGTCCCTTTCTCTGTCACTGACTGTCTCTTTCTGAGTCTCTGTCTTTGTCTCTGTCTCTGTCTCTCTCTCTCAAATCCTTTTCAGCATTTTTCAAAACTCACTCTCTAAAAGGCTGGACTCCCTTGCTAGGAATTCCATTTTTTTAAAATTGGCTTTGAAACTCAAGGCTGATCAATGCCCTCTTTGTTCCAGATGGTGTCCGCCCTCCTCCCAGAGGAAAAACTGCCATTGACAAAATGGGTGGGGAGCCTCCGAGGTGAAAAGAATGTACAGGATATGAAAACATTTCATAAAATGCTATTACACTCACATCTAGGTCATAAAAATAGCAATGATTATGAGGACTTTAAAACTCTTCATACCTACTATATTCTATTTGAAAATTGCATAAAACAGTGATTTGGGTAGAAACCTTTATATATTCCTTTACTATCTCTCCTTTACTACTCAGGTAGACAAATGTCCATGTTTTACATCTTTTTGCAGAGAGAGCCAAAAACAATAGCATTGTTATAAAATAAAATTAAAATTGTAAGACTTATTCTCTGGAAAGATGTGTGTGTGTGTGTGTGTGTGTGTACATCTGAAGGGACAATTCATTTTTAAGTGAATAATCTGTCTGTACTTACATACCAATTAAACTCTGCTTTACTGTCATGCAAATTGAGTTGTCTAGAGAGAACTAGATTTTCCTTCTCAATATTCTTAAAACTAAAAAATTATAATTTTGTAAAGAATTTGAAAAATATACGTGATCTAATTCAGAATAATCATTGCAAAGAATCAGAAAATCTAAAGTGTTTGTAGGTTTTCTTTTCCTATTGATTAGCTATTAGAGCCAATGAATTATTCTAGTCACTATTTCTATTTCATTAACTATTATATATTTGAAATTTATTGTAAAAACCATAAATTTTACTTTTCTGTGACCTTACCCCTTTACACTTAAAGCTAAATGCAAGTCATATTCACTTTACTATTTGAAATGTTTGTTTAGGGCCTAGAATATAGAATACACCAAATAAATGTGCACGAGATTAGTTAATGCTTGGAAGAGGAATCTCATCTTCCAAATATTAGCTAAAATATACCAAGCATACTGTTGCCAGGTTCTGGGCATCTGCAGACTCCAGGTTCTTGGTGTCCTGAACAAGAAATTGAACAAGACCCACAAAGAAGGTAGCAAGGTTTCACAGTTATTAAAGGTAGGAAGAGAAATATGCTCTGCAAGATGCATACATGCCACTAGCAAGTTCACTATGACCATTTAACTCTTTTCTATTCCTCATTCATCAGGCTGAACTCAAATCCAGGCCACCCTATCCAAAACCTTTTGATTTCACACCAGAAGAACTGGAGATTGCATTTCGTGATTGATCTCAGGTCCAGGACCTGACGATTGGACATGTGTCCCGGATCTCTGTGATTAACAGGTCACCCCCACTTTCTCAGTCCATTGGCCACATTCTAAACTTCAGCCTTGTTACTATCCCTTCATGTATGTGAATTTTTAAACTAAATTTGTTTTAACTGATGTAGAGAATATATAATTTTTGGATATCCCAGACAAATATTACTTAACATCCTATAACATTTGTAAATAACCCATTCTCAGAGTATCAGCCAGGGTTCAGAGAAAAAAGATGATACATTTGTGCTGTGCAATCTGGAGAGAATTTAATAAAGGAGTTATTCTTGAGGATCTGATCAGAATGTTGTGACCTTACAGAAGACATTGCAGGTCCATGAGTCTGGATACAAGGGGGCATTGTTACTACCCGTGGGCTAAAATCCAGTGGAACAGAATCCCCAGATGTAGAAAACTGAGGTGAAAAACCCTAATAACTCATTATCTTTTGAAGACTCTGCCAAAAGGTAAAGAAACCACACCAAAGAGTACAATCACACTTCTGTTACAAATACAAATAGCATTTGAAATGACATCTAGTGTATTCCTCTTTGCCACCACCCACTGTCTCCTTCTTTTTGATGGTATCTTTAACTTTAGGATGTAACCAACCTACCGTGACTTTTTTCCCTATAAGGATGGAGTCTGCGGAGCTGTACCCTGTCTTCAGTCTTTCCCCTTCCCCTTTCTCCAGCTGGTGCTCCCCAACTGGCTGGCAGAATCAACCAGTACTCAGAGGCTCAGGATGCCTGGTTCTGGATACGAATCCTTGTTTCCAGAGTAGGGTGGAAAATGATCCCTGAAGCTAGGAGGAAAGACAATATTCAATATATTGTCTTATAGTACATGCTCCAAAAGGACACACTGTTGTTGCATGTGTGCTCTTTAAAATACTTTGCACCAGATGCAAGATTCATAAGTATAAAGGAATATGCATACAAAGAATGACTTGTTATCATACTTTCTTTTCATAATACTTTGCAGTAGCAATACTAAATATATCTTTTGAGATTTCATTATGGGCCAGGTAGCATACATTCTTGAACTGAAATAAGTATACCATGTGTGTGGAGTTTCCATTTTTCTGATCCTGGAATTGCAAAATAGAACTAAGACTGAATCTAGCCTCAGGCATGTAACCTAGATGAGATCAGTGAGATTCATCCAACACTTCTTTTGAAAGAGAACAAGGAAGAAAAAAGCCCACATGAGGACTCCCTTTCTCAGCAGTCATGGTGACTCATAGCACAGAACCTATGCAGGGATCATAGCAAGAAACGTCCTTTGAGTCTTCAGCATAACCATGCCCTTCAAGGAGGTAGAGTCAGTATATTTCCTGGCTGTGAGACCTCTATGTCTCCCAAAGACTCTGTAAGCCATCTTAGATAACTTTATTTTCTAATCAATGGCAAACAGAAACACCAAAACAACACCCAGAATTTGAAGGCAGGTTTATTTACACTGATGGGCACTGCTCAGATCATTCCCAAAATATCAGGCTCCAATCTCTGGTGGTCTAGGCTTTATATGAGATAATAAGTAGGAAGCAGAGAGGCAGAATGGCTTGTCAGTGGGGATTGGTTTTTACAATATGCATCATAGCAACCAATTATGCATCACAGTAACCAGCTGTTTCTAGGAGACAGCAGCAACTGGAACTGCAACAGGAACTGTTACCTGGGCAACTAAGAAACTAACTTATATTGACTGGGGGTTCATTTTCTGTTACATTTCTCCCCTCTTTTAGTTTCCCTGGAAAACCTTTGCTGGGCATGTTACATATAATCTGAGACAAGGCTCAACTAGAAGCAATATCAGTGGCCATAGGATGGGCCAAGGTCCTCAAGACTAAAAATTCCCACCAGGAGTTTGAGGTTTATTTGCCTTATTATAGGGTTTCTCCCTAAACTGACTCTGACAAAGTAGTGAAGGTGTTAATCTGTTCCAGGAGGGTGTTCAGTGTGCCTTGGATGTTCATCAAATCTTTATCATTTGTAAGGTCCTCACTGGTTATTTCTTATTCTCTTGGGGCAATCATCTGTAGAACTAAGGCAAAAACAAGGGGGCAGAGAAGCAAGGACTAGAATACACAGCCTTAAAAGACACAAAAATCAAAGAGAATAGGTATGGGACTGTGGGTTTTGACTAATTAGTTCTCATTTCTGATTTCCTAAATGTGTGCTGTGTACCCTTGAATGGTGGCACAACATACAAAAGGTGAGTTCCTCTCAGAGAGAGAGAGAGAGAGAGAGACCATTCAAATGCCCACCTGGCAATGCCCCTCACAGGGACTTACATACAACTTAGCTAAGAAGAGTGTGAGGCTTCTGTTATGCCATATTTTGATCACCTTAGAACCGCAGGTGAGGGCCCAATCAGCCATCGCAACTAGTGCTTCCCAGTCTTGGTGCAAAGTTGCCTATTGCTTATTGTGTCCATTCCACTCACTCACACATTCATTCAAAAGGCACTCAGAAGTTAAACATTCTAAATCCCTTCCCTTGAAGGTAGTCCTAACAAGTGTTGATCAGACTCCCTTTCTGCTCGAGCTGAGCAGGATTGGCAGAGAGACTAACTGGGGTGTCCTTGGGGGTCTTACCAGAATCAGGCAGGCAGGCAGGCAGACAGAGAGACCAACTGTATTCTCCTCCCTTTGGGGTCCAATGTGAGCCACTCAAGTGGGGAGCCAGGAATCCTCTTGCAGACCTCCAAGAGGACTAGAGAAATCTCAAGGGTGCACCTTCCCATGGGGACCTGGAGAAGTCCTTACTGTATCCATAAGGGCAATGACAGGTGAGCAAAGAGGTTGGCCTGGTCAGTCTTTCTGGCCAAAACACCAGATGCAATGACAAACAGAAAAACCAAAATTGCACACAGAATTTGGAGGCAGATTTATTTACATTAACAGACACTGTGCAGATCATCCCCAAAATACTGGGCCCCAAACTCTGGTGGTCTAGGCCTTATATGGGATAAGCAAGCAGAAAACCCAGAGGCAGAATGATTTGTCAGTTGGGGCTTGGTTCTTACACTATGTATCATAGTGACCAGTTATGTATCATAGTGACCAGCCATTTCTCCGAGACAAAAGCAACTGAAATTGCAACAGAAACTATTATCTGGGCAATTAAGAAACTGAAATATAACGACTGGGGAACCCATTTTCTGTTACACTAATACTGGATAAATTACATTACGATGTTTGTAAATTTTAAAAATAACGATGTGATACACATTTTAAACAACAGTTTAATACAATCTTATGAGATATTCATACTGATAAAGAAAATGAAGCTTGGAAAAGTGAAGATCACATGACCTGTCAGCCAAAGGTATAATCACAAAGGGAGCTTTCCGGTGCCAAAGCTGCAGTGGCTTGCTCATCCTTTTTGCTAAAATTCACTAAAACGTCAACAGCAAACTCTTCCAAAAAACTGAATCAGAAGCAAGTGTTTAGAGAAAGAAAGCTGAGGCAAAAAGACCAGGAGCAGTGAGGAGGCTTGTATAGATCCAACTGATAGATGTAAAAGTAAAAGAGGAATCAGATGGGTTCTCAATGCAAGCAGATGAGATTGGGCACATTCAAGGTAGCACAGGAAAGCAGCAAAGTACTCTAAATTATTGTATGAAAAAGTCAAGTGACATCTACCTGGTCTTGAAAACTTTAGTTTGTTTTCTGTTCTCTTTAAGCATTTTTCTTTCCAGGCAAATCTCACTATATACCCCAGGCTAGCCTCAGAATCGGCGATTTTTCTGCCTCAGCATCCTAAGTGGCATTATAGGTGTGTGCCACTACACCCAGCTTCTTCAAGCATCTTTAAATGTGAAGTCAGAAGTCATCTACATCCTCTTAGTCCTTATAGTACAATGTATTTGATGTCTGCTATGGTTTGAATGGGTTCCTTCCAAAATTGATGTATCATCAGTGTGTTAGGAGTTAAAACTTAAAAGAAGTGATTGAGTCATGAAGGTTATACCCCTCATGAATTGGAGTTAGTACCCTTATAATAGAGTTGATGAAACTGGGATATTGGTGTAGGCCTATAATCCCAACACTCTGGGTAGCTGAGGCAGGAAGATTTCAAATTTGAGTCCATCCTGGAAAATCTAGCCACTTAGCAAGATCTTCTTTCAAAATCCAAAATAAAAAAGGACCAAGGAAGTAATTCAATGTAAAGGTCCTAGGTTCAGTCCTTAGTACCATATACACAGACAGAGAAGAAGTGGGGCTCTCCACAAGGAAATCAGTCTAGCTTGCTCTTCTGCCTCATGCCCGCTGAGGACACACCACACCTCCCGTTTGGTGGATGCAGCCCTCATCCTACAGCCATACCTGTCAGGACCTTGGTCGGGAAATTCTCAGCCCCTAGACTGTAAGAAAATAAATGTTTACTCTTTATAAATTACTTAATCTCAGACATTTTATTATACCAACACAAGCAGTCAATATCTGTTAAGTTCTCATGAGTTAATTTGGAATATTTTAATTTCAAATCTATTAACTGTACTCTAATTGCTGGACTCATTCATGCTCTCTTCTATGAGCAAAAGTTATGAAATCCTTTATTGTTATGAAATCCTTTATTGGATTTCATCACTACCATTTCCCAAATTAACATTAGTAAATACAATAAAATGTTATATTCATCTTTGTCATAGTTTGTCTTCTCTTTCCTTGTCCTCCCTTCTCTCATCCATCCTTCCCAGAATACCCCTAGTCCTCCAAATCATGTTCCCTTTAGGAAAAAGAAATGTCTTCCCTTAAAACAAACCTCTATACACCTTCCCCAATTTATGATGATTGGCTCATCGGTTTTAATTTTGACATGGCCCCAACACTTGTTTGTTAAAAAAAAAATAAACTTTGTGTTAGATGATTTTTGTTCAACTGTAAGTTAATATACGTGTTCTGGGTACCTTCAATTTAGGCACAGCTAAGCTATAATGTTTAATAGGTAGATATATGCTGTATATGTTAAAATTATATTTTTGACTTATGATGAGTTGGTCAGAATATAACCTCATCTTATTTAGAAACATCTATGTAGTCAAACCCATAATCATGTTCAACATAACAAATCACCCCTGGTGTAATATAAACTATTGTCTCCAAGAGGCTATAATAAAACACAAGAGACCAAGCTAAAGAATATAAGCATACATTGCTATTACAATGAAGATAGCACTTTAAATTATTGAATAAGGATGTGCTTACACTAAGGGACCAGAAGACAGGGAGAGATAGACATGCTGAAGGAATGTGGAGGGATGGAACAAGAGCTAGACTTACTGGCTTCTTCCATTTCTTTACTCCCTGGCCTAGAAGAAATATTCCAAAAGAAAGCAGTTTCAACTATATATCCTGCACATGGGTCTATGGTGATAATTTCAAAGATGACAACAAATAGCAGAAAAAAGAATAAACTAAGTTAATGTAGTTGATTTTCTTGAAAACTTATGTATTTAAAGAGCTTAAAAATTATTTGGTGGAGTCCATGTATTTCACTTGACTGCCTTAAGTGTTCATGGCCCAAAAATAAAATCTCTTAATGTAAATAGCCTCTTCTTCAATGTAAGTTATCCAAGTGCAGATCATAGCTTTGCTATTGAATTCACAACTTGTATTCATTCTATGAACATAATGTGACTATTGAAACCAAACTATTTCGTATATTACTATAGCCCCTGCTCTTAGTTTAATGTCTGTAAAGTGACTTTTTTCCAGGCTATGGGAATATTTAAAAGGGAAAATCAGGAGGCCTAGGCTAAACTGTTACCTCTATTCTATGGGTTTAACAAACTGTGGCTTTTTAAAAGTAAATAGCTATGTAATGTGGCTTGCCAAAGTAATCAAACTGGAACAGGAAGTTGTAGGCAGTATTTTTATAATATTCCTAACACATTCCTTGATTTGCTCTTATTGTAGTTCACCACTGATAATTTGTTGCTCTTCATTTTTTTGGAAAAGAAAGGATTAAAATTTGGTCAATAGTCAAAGGCATTTATTTTGATTTTTTCTGCTCTTTAGGGAAAGATAAATTCTTCAAGTGTTCATCAGTTTGCTGCCTTTTGTTTACAAGGCTTACTTAGCTGAGTTTGAATGTGTCTGCTGAGGTTTTAAAATGGACCATAAACCTAAAAGTCTTTGATGCCCAATCAACATAGGTGATTTGAGTCGAAAGAAGAAAAATTCCAATCCATCACAATTTCTTTTAAAATGAGTATCCTAAGATCTTGAGAGGAACTTAAAATCATTCCTGTTTGTAAGGCAGAGTTGAGGAAGATAATGAATAGGTGAGGGAAAAGGTAAAATGTTACTGTTTATATATACCGAATACCAACCCCCAAATTGGTCTTTCTGATGCTCTAAGAGTGGCTTTTTAGGGTATTAAGGAACGAGCCATTCTTCTGAGTCTGGGGCTCGGCCTTTCCCAATGGGCTTCTAAATTGGGCTATGGTGAGACATGTGCAACCACCTAGTCAGAATTTCTTTTTTTTTTTTAATTTTATTTAAAAAGAAAAAAAACAATAAAGGATAGCAACAATACAGAATTCCAAGGAAAAAAGGAAAAGAACAACAACAAATAAACCTAAGAAATTATTACTTGACAAATTATATACTGACCTCTTGGAAATAGTAGTTCAAATTACAAAGTTAAAACATGTAAAGTAGACATTCAAACAGTGAGACTGTTAACAGTTCTGCTCCACATCTGACTAAAACAGCAATATGGTCATCCATCTTACCCACTCAAACATACATGCACACATCCAAGACCACTTTCATTCTTGTCACAAGAATCCTGAATCCCGGACCTGGAAGCATGTGGCTTTCATTAACCTCATTAACTACCAAGATGCAAGAAGGGAAATGAGCTCCTCCCAGGATTGTATTAAAACACTGGTGGCGCTTTGCTAAACACAAATGGAATGAAAATGAATTTAAGTCAAAATACAAAGAATTTTCCAGAGCTTTGTAGTCTTACGTCACTAAGAGTGATCGAGAAGGAAAATCCTATCTTGTGATAAAACAATGATGAAGAAACCTCAGATGTGGTTTAGCCAGATAGAAAATGATAAATCAGTCACCTGAGTGACACAGATGCCAAGCTCTTTGAATTTCTTTGCTGGCTCAAACACAGAATATACTGCATGTCACATGCTGCGCATAAAACCCTCTGAAAGGGAACTCATTAGCAAGGGAGTTCACAATGTAATGAAGCAGACAGTTATTGCTAAAATGATTGCTGACCTGGCTTTTTAGTTATTTTGGTTCACATTAAGAAACTCCAAGCTTCTGGCTTCAAAAGCATATTGAGTGTAAAGTAGTGTGCAGTTGTGCCCTGTGCTTCCAGAGGTCAAAAGGAGTGTAACCTCGGACCCCACCACACATTTGGGAATCTGGAGAGAAAGGTCTTTGAACAGTGAGGGAAACAATTATCACTTACTGCAGGAAGGAAAGAGTCCACATGGTCTATGCAGACTGAATTCCAGCCCTCCGATTTATAAACTGTGGAGTAGCCTGAGTTATTTCATCAGGGAAATGCAAATAATATCTACCTTATATGGTCTTTATGAGCATTTCATAGTTAATGCATATAAACATCAACCTGAACCATAAAAGACACTTAGTAAATGAGAGCTATCATAATTATTATTTTGTAGGCTTTAGGAGCCTCTTTCATCTTTTCCTTCAGATGATAAAATATTAATTAAAGAAACAGATTAGAAGCCAAAATGATACTTGCATACATGGAGTATCAGCTGAAAGAAAGTAACTTACCAGAAGAACAACCTGAGCAGTGTTCAGCACTCAATCCAACTCTCGACAAAAGGCCGCGGCTTGCGACCGCCCTTTGAAAGTATCATTTCAGTACAGCACAAAATTTATGCCACAGTGATGACAGTGAATTATCCAAGAAAGATTAACTTCAGTACAGTACAATAAGACCATCGAAATACATAACATACTCAAATTATTTCCATAAGTTTTTCAATAAAAAAAAGCTATTGGGTAAAATACATTCTTATATGTGCAAGGCCCTGAGTTCAATCACCAGAACCAAAAAGAAAGAGAAGAAAATTAATTTAAAAACTCATGCTTCTTTAAGAGATAAACTTGAAATTTAAACTATATTACAATATTGTTTTTCATCCATTACTTTTGCAAAATAAAAACGCTGGGTGCACTGTTGTCATAGGTGGAGCTGAAAGGGACATTTTTGTGCACTCTTGGTGGGAATGCACATTGCTACAACCCCTGTGGAGGGTAATTTGACAATACCTATGGAATTATTAGTATGTACATTTTAACTCAGTAAGTCCACCGCAGGAATTCATGCTAAAAATATGGTTAGAAGCATGTGAACTGATATATGTAACAAGGTTATTCTTTGTTAATGTTGACAGTAGCAAAATATTAGAAATAACAATGTTAGCTAAAAATGTATTAGTCAAATGACTTATGGCACATCAACTCAACAGAACACTTTGTACACATTAAGAAAAAGAATGTGGAAGCTTAAAAGATCCAAAATGGTTAAAAAAATGATTCTCAATGGGATGTGTTGGTGCGTGTATAATTCCAGCACACTGGGAGGCTGAGACAGGAGGATCACAAGTTTGAACACAGCTTGGGCAACTTAGCTATTTAATGAGACCTTGTCTCAAAATACAAAGTAAAAAGTGCTGCGAATGTAACTTAGTGTGAAGGTCCTGAGTTCAGTCCCCCATACCACAATAATAATAATGACTTCCAAAATAACTGAAAAGAGAAAGAAAGTATACATACATATAGGCGGATTGGGACTGGGGTTCTAGCTCAACAATAGAGTATTTACTTACCATGATTGAGGCTTTAGATTAGATTACTAGTACCATCAAAATAATAGTAGTTATCATAATAAGTATAATGCCCAATATAAAAAAAACAAACGAGAAACAGTGTGAAATGTGTGTGTGGCATATATGATGAGGTGGTTATGGATATGTGCATGGTGTTCGTATGTGGATAAAAAACCAGAAACACCAGAAATTAGCAACACTGCTTTAAATGAATGTTTGAAAATTGTGGTGAAAGAGTCATCTTTCACTCTTTTGAATCTCTTAAGTTTTGAGCCATATGAAATTAATTACCTGTTCTGAACAAAATAAAATGAAGCAATCTGTTTGCATCTAAAGTTAGTGGTCTGAACAAGGACTAGGAATCAAAACAGACTGATCACAGGAGATCCCTGAAGCTATTACCTAGGGCCAGTTCCACATACAGAGTCAGATGCATACAGTAAATCACGTGCATATTGATCATTGGCCTCACAGAAAAGAGCTGAGGATCCCTGTGTCTTCACTGTGTCTTCACTGTGAAGAGCAGGTGCCAACTCCAGACACTGTTTGAGAGAGAAAGCTGTGATTTGGGAGGAATTTGTGTTATCCTACTGTTGATTTTACAAAACCAGATAAAAATAGCATTTTTCATTTTTCTTACCAGCCTATGTCTGTAATTCCTCCATGCACTGCAAATAAATTATGGAAGAGGCTTAGCAATTTTTTTTCAAACTGTTTGGTGAAGCAGTTGTTCCACACAAAGCTCTGCTAGAAAGAAGACTCTGAAATCAAAGAGGTTTGCACAACCTTGAGTGTCATCTTTCACTCTTGCATATTCATGAGACACATGAAGATCTCCTAATTTCTTTAAGCAGAAAAATTACTTTTTGTTTTGAAGCCGAATACCAATAACAGCCCACAGAAAATCATATTCAAAAATATTGCTTTAGAGAAACTAGCTCTGATATCTATCAAAGGTTTTACCATCACATATTGCCAGGTATAATAATTGAGCCACAATTTAACATTTTTTAAACATACAATAACATGTTTTAGGTATGTTTTTGGCTTAGTAAAGATATGGTTTAGAACCATAAAACTTTGGATTATTGAGTTTGAGCATCAGCTTCGTGAACTGCTATGGTTTAGCAGTGGCTGAGTCCCCAAGAGCCCTTGAGTGGAGGGCTTGGTCCCCAGGGTGGAGCCACTGGACCACCGTGCAGTCATTAAGAGAGGAGATCCAGCGGGGAACCCTTGGACGCTGGGGATGAACCTTCAGAAGTGACTGAGCTACCTTTCCTCTGACCCCTTGATGCTTCTACCTACAAGGATGCTTACAGAGGAGCAAGTGTGGCCCCTCCTTGTCTCTCCGCTTTCAGGTTCAAGGTGTTTCCTCCCATACACACCCTGCTACCTGACAGGACTCCTCCATACCCAAACTGTGACATTTAGACTTTCAGCCTCCCAAGCAATGGGACAAACCTCTACTTATAAAGGCACCCTATAGCCAGTATTTTATTATAGTAATGAAACGCTAATGTCTTATATTTTCTGAAAATTATGGTATATCAAAGTACTATAAACTAATGTACATGCTTGGTTATTTGATATCATTTGATACGTTTTGCTCACTGGTATATCCTTTAATCCCTAAAACATTATCCAATATATAGTTAGTAGTTGATAAATTTTTTTATGAAATAGAAACATGAATAGAATATACTATATAATATTTTTGTCTTACTTTTGGTTTTTTGTGGGAGTAAGACGATTATTTTTAGGGAGAGTCTCAATATGTAGTTCAGACCACCTTGAGCTCACTAAGTAGCCCAGGCTAACCTCGAACTTGCGGCAATCCTCCTGCCTCAGCCTCCCAAGCACTGAGGCCACGCAGTTGGCTTGTTACATACTTATTAATAAATAAAAAAATTTAGAATCATGTAGACAAAACCCCAGAACTGTACTAAGCCATATTTTTTGTTATTTTTTGTTATTACAAATGTACTCCTAGACCTTGTTTTATCTCAAAGGAATAGCATTGTAAACACTATCTTCGTTATGCATACAGTTTTAGGAAGTGGTAACTGAGGTAACCAGCTCAGCAGGGAGGCAGCACAGACCTGCCCGTGCACATGCTCCAGCAGCCATTGGAAGACACTGCCCACAGGTAACCAGCTCAATGGGGAGGCAGAGGCAGGCTCTGTCCCTTCGCACACTCCAGCAGCCATCAGAAGAAACTGCTCACAGGTAACCAGCTTGGCTTGGAGGCAGCAGCTGGCCCTGCCCCTGCACACACTACAGTAACCCTCTCAAAGCTTCTGCCCCAGGTAGCCAGCTTGAGGTGGGAAAAACAGCAGCCAGTCCTGCATCACTGCACCCAGTGGTAACCACTGGATACCTGTAGCCAGCACCAGCCAGGAGAACCAGAGTCATGCTCCAGAGAAATTGTAGCCAGTATGGGAAGTGCCTGGGACCTCACTGCCCCCTTGTGTGGAAGAACCCAAGGAAATGTCAAGAAGAAGAAGCAGAAGGCTGTCCCTGGTCTCCAACCCAAGCAGAGCATGTCCAGGATATGACAACAGGGAAGAGATCGGGAGTCACACACCTGAAGTTTCTAAAGTGATGGCAATGGAAGTAAAGAGACAACTTCATGAGGCTATAAAAGAAATTAGAAGAGAAATACTATCTCAGGTAAAAGAAGAAATGAAAAACAATAAAGAATTGGTACGCATCTCTAAATAAGACACAGATTAAAAAAATAGAAGAGCATAAAACCATGAATGAACATCATAAGAGAGATTTAGAATGCATGAAACAGATTCAAAGAGATACCCAGGAAATTAAAAACTCCACTGAAGGTTGGCAAAACTGCCTGAAAGAAACTGAAGATAGACTTTCAGAACTTGAAGACAGGTGTGCAGCTTGCAATCATGAAAGGAAAGATCTCTTGAAAATAACAAGGAACCCAGAAATAACAATTCAAAGGCTGCAAGATGACACAAAGAAAAATAATTTAAGAGTGATACGTGTCAGTGAAAAAGCACGGGTCAACGCAAATGACATAAAGAGATTATTTAGAAAAGTAATAGCAGCTAACTTCCCAAGCATGGGAAAAGTACCTGACATACAGATAAGTAAAACATTATCCATTATATAGTTAGCCATAACCAAAATAAATCCACACCCATACATATAATAATCAATGTCCCAGAAATCCAGCATAAGAACAGAATATTAAAGGTTGTTAGAAAAAAGGAACAGATCACCTCTAAAGGAAAACCCATCAGAATCATGACAGACTTCTCAACGCAAACCATCAAGTCAAGAAGAGCTCGAAGTATTTCAAGTCCTGAAAGAAAACAACTCCCAACCCAGATTGATGTCCCCTGAAAAACTATCTTTCAAAATTAATGGAGAAGTAAGATACTTCTATGACAAAGACAAACTGAAGGAATCCATGACCACCAAACCAACCCTACAAAGGATACTGAAGGATACTCTAGAGAGAAAGAGAAAAAAAATACCACAGTTCCAGGAACAGCAGCAGAGAGGGATCACCAAGTGGGGCAGACAACTGAATTGAGGGGAAAAGTAGGCAGCCAATGGCAGGAAAATAGCATGGCAGAGACGTGGCAGAGCATGTTGGTCATAACGATTGACACAGATGGCCTCAATTCACCAATAAAAACAAACACAGGCAGAGTGGATCAGGAGACAGGATCCATCAATATGCTTTATTCAAGAAACACACTTAACTCCAGAGGAAATTCATAGACTAAAAGTCAAAAGAGAGAAAACAATGCTCTATGTGACAAGGAATCAGATAAAAAGTAGGGGCAGCTTGCCCATAAATTGCAGAATGGATAAGGAACATGGCATTTCTGAGTAGCAATGGAAAGCTACTCAGCTATACAGAAAGATAACCTCAAGGCTTTTATAAGTAAATGGATACAACTTGAGATCATGCTCATAGGTGAAATGGCTCAGAGTCACATAGGTGAACATTGTGTTGTCTCCCTAGTATAAAAAATTAAAGGAGTTATTGGAATAAAAAATGCACAATAGATGTTGTGAAGGTGAAAGGGGAAGAGATGTCTAGAGGAGGAAGTCAGTGGCCATTGTTAACCTATATCCTATTTTGAAACCCTGTATTGTTTTCATTGTTATGTTTAGCTTGGTTTTATTGTTTTGGTTTGTTTGATTTTTATCATATTTGATGGCATGGACAGTTATTTCAAAAATAATAAAATGTATTATAGTAGCTATCATTGATTTCCAATTAATTTGTTTTGAAGCCTAGTATTGCTTTACTTGTTTTCTTTTGAAAAATTTTATTCTACATTGTTTTGTTTGATTTTATTTTGTCTGATGGTATAAACAGCTACTTTGAAGATAACAAGATGCATTATGATAGTCCTATTATATTCCTATTGTCTTATTTTGAAGTCCTGTATTGCTTACATTATTTTGCTTTGGTTGGTCTTATTCTGCTCTGTTTTGTTTGATTTTATTATGTCTGATGTTATGGGCAGTTATTTTGAAGTTAACAAGAGACATTATGGTAGCCATTATTGACTTCCTTTTAACTTGTTTTGAAGCCTTGTATCATGTTCATTGTTTTTTTTTTTAAATTGACTAGTCTATTTTGTTTTGTTTGACTTTATGATATCTGATTGTATAAACAGCTATTTTGAAGATAACAAGATGTATTATAGTAGGCACTGTTACATTCCTACTGTCTTGTTTTGAAGTCCTGTATTGCTTTCATTGTTTTGGCTTGGATTGGTTTTATTCTGTTCTGTTTTGTTTGATTTTATTGTGCCTGATCATATAGGAAGCTATTTTGAAAATAGCAAAAGACACCATGGTAGCCATTGTTGGTTTTATTTCATATTGTTTTGAAATGTTTTATCACATTCATTGTTTTGTTTTGATTATCTCTATTCTGTTTTATTTCTTTCAGTTTTATTCTCTTCAAAATTAAAAAAAAGAAAAAAAGTGGTAACTCTCATTGAGCACATGCTGGTCATTAGAAAGCCACATGCGCTGTATTTAATGAGCAATCATAAATAGATGTAACTTTTTCTGATCTTCAGTCACCCTCAGTACCATAGAGCTGACCTGGCTGTGCTTTGTCAGTGCCTCAAACCATGAAATGTGCTAGAGCTGAGATCATGTCAAAGTCAGACAGTGCCCAAGCAGCTTAGCACGTCACTGTCAGATGCCGGGATGAGAGCTTGCTGAGTCATCCTGGCACCTTCAGGGAACCAGAAAATATTATATGACCAACCTCTGGCAAATTAGTGATGTCATACTTTCATTTGGTCATTTATTAAATATTTACTTACCTTCTACCATGATCCCCATGGAATGCTGGATATAATAAATCACTCCATTTAAACAACAACAAAATTTAGTGCATAACTGCTATGCACTGAGCACTGTGCAAAAACTTCACATGGTCTCTAAAGCCATGTCACAGCATCCTTCTGGGATGGCTGGCTACACTTGTATTCACAAAGGCACAGAGAGGTGACGCATCCTGTTCATCACCACACAGCTAGTAAGGGATATCAGGATTGTAAAACCTTGTAGGCTAATTCGTAAACCTACCCCCTTAACTCCTGACCAGTAGAGAATTCTGCTCTCCCTAAACATAAGCATATGTAAATACATTTTTACATTAAGAGGAGCTAACCTTTCTGGAATTCCTTCTATGTGTTGTCCCTACATTTTGCTTTTTGCTTTTTATTTTTTATTTTTGATAGTATCTCATTTATGAATAGACAATACAACAACAGGTAGCAGGGATTAAGAGCAAAACAATTTCTTATCTAAACTCCTAGGTTAAATCGCAACTCAGCCTCTTACTGGCTACGTCATCAAGCAAATGATTTCAGTTCTCTGTGTCTGTGGCCTTCTCTGAAAGGAGGAAGAGTGCGCACTGTACAGGGCCAGCTTTATTCAATGAGTTAATCACATAAACACAGAACTCAGATTGTGACTGGCACTTAATAAGCTCTATATGTCCTAACTTTTTAAAAATATGGTTTAAATAAACAACAAAAGACACTTTAAAAAAAGAATCATGGAGTGAACGGAAGGGGTGGAGGAATCCTAAAGTTGTAGACCACCCCTTGGTGATATCCAAGGCTTTCGGCATGACCTAGTTGGTGTTTCTCTGACCCTCAGCACACTTCACCAACCGACCTTCATCAGTGCCCGCTGCTCCACTACCTTTGGAGAACTTCCAGACCCAGAACTCCAACTTGTCTCCAGTGCGAGGGCTACTGCTTAGTCTTCTGACGATGCGAGCAACCACTCTGTCGTCTCTGCCAGCTGAAACCCAGACTTGAGTTTGGTCCTCATGACCTCATATCAACATCAGGGGAGGGCCACACATAAGTAAGGGGATTGGAGCCTAATAAGTTTGAAGTAAAATACATCATGATCACCACAGATTAAAATGAGAATACTGCAGCAAGAAAGCCTCTTATCAAATTATAGTTTCCTAGAAGCTTCCCAAGAAGAATATTTTAGAAAAACATGATCATTAAGATTATATCTGTGGGTTACTTGCTGTGTCTTTTTTCTGGAAGAATGTAGTTGTTGTTCTGGGATTGCATATTTAACAGACAAATTATCAGTCAGTGTGTATAAAAAACGTCAGCTCTCCAAACTGCTGCATTAATCGTCAGTCATAGCAAGAACCCTAGCTCATCACTGCTCGTTAAAGGACTCTGGGTGACCTACAGAAAACTTAGAGGTTTTGCCAGTCAGAGTCATCAGGCTGACCAGCCTTAGCACCATTCCAAGCTCGAAGTTCCAAGACTGTCACTTGACCCTTCCTGCCTCTCACAGCTCCTCTACGACAGCCCAAACTTCCGGGGTCTTAAGCAACGCTAAGCCTGCACATTCACAGCGGGAGGGATACACACCAAGTTGATGATCAAGTGGGAAATTATTATTAACTGACTGATATGCTTACTGGGTAGCTCATTGCTATATACTGCGGCCTCACTGCATTCTTAGTCTGCTGAGATGTTTTAGGAGGCTTGGTAATATCTCAAGTTTATCCCTATAATTTTTTAAAACCATTCAAGAGCATTTGAAGATGAGAGAGAAGGATTTAAAGAAAGATTTTCTTAATATATTATTAACTGAAGAGCAATATGTACATTATTTATCTTTGTTTCTCAGCATACCTCAAAGAAAATATTGGCAGCGCATAAATTCTATTGGGAATCTTGACCTCATATTGCCTGCCATAGACTAGACTAGGTAAAGATAAATGTTACGTTGTGTTACTTGCCTTGTGGGCAGGGTTACTTCTCTATATCCCTAGTACCTATTTAAAGGGCACTTAGTACATATATTTTATGATGCTGAAGTGTTTGCATCAAATGGCTATGTAAAATTAATGCCAGCATTGTATTTCAGTAGTAAATGTCCAATCTGAAGTACATTTATTGAGATAACAAAATTATTCTATATTTTCAGATAAACATTGCAATTTTCTATATAAAAATAAAGTTGAATATTATTTGAAAACCAGAGCAATAACATATTTTTGTTTCCAGCTAGGCCTAAGGGTCAATAGAACTCTATTGGCGGTTGTATTTATGAGAATCTTGTCCCTGGGGTCCCAAAAACCCTTGCGTCCTTCTGTGAATGTACCCCGTGGCCCACTGTTCTGAGCTCGCATGCATAATTATCAGGTCTCGGGTAATTATGGTTGATCTGAGTATACTTTTGAACATTTTATAATGAAAATATTTGCTGGAGGGAATCCTCATCAAAACATGATTTGCAAGAATGTCGGTTACACAGTTCTTTTTCAGTGCATATTACTGTGCTCTGTAAATAACCGTGGTGAGCGTTACAGCACCCTTGGGAGGTAGTCAAGTGGGAATATTATATCTAATTTAATATTGCCCTGGTTTATTGTTTTGAGTTGACTACACTGATTTATGGGCTCTCATACATGTTTGTTGTCCCTACAAGTCTGAGCACTAGATTGACTGAGACTATATCTTAGTTATCTTTGGGAAAAATATCGACTGTGAATTTTCATGGCAGAAAACTTAATACAATATAAAAATTAAAAATCTGCCCACAATAGCATTAAAAACATTTTGGTATGTAAGTTTATGTTGACAATTAGTGGTTTTTAAACATTACTATACATAGGCGTTGTCTGGGGACGTGAATTCTGACTCAGGAAGCTAGCATGGGGCCCGAGAATCTGTATTTCCACTGACTTTCTAAGTGATCCTGAGGCTGCTGGGTCCTTAATCACACTTTAGCAACATGCCCTGTATTTAAATTGCTGCTATACCTTCATTACAGTACAGTATAAGTACTCTTAAAAATGTTTAATAATTTTCCCAAGCATACCATTGATGGAATTTTTTTCTTTATTTTTCTTAATCATCCTGAAGTGAGAAATGTGTTGCCTGCCACCTCAAAGAAGCATTTCTCAATTTTTTCCCTAAACATTAAGGATCCTCTAATCCTGCATGTACACTGTAAAGGTTTCAGTGTATTGCATCAATAAATTTCTTGAAAGATGACAACAACAAAAGAGTTAGATAGTCCTAATGGTGTTTCCACAGCCAGAAAAAAAATGTTCTTTTTGATTTAGGAAGAATATTATAATCACTTCTGAATGCCAGTCCGAGAAGACTGGCGAAACATTATGTGGCTGATGAAGACAGTAGCATTTACGAAAAAGAAGTATTTTAGTCTCGGCAAAGGGACAGATGTGAAGACTCCATTAAAGACGAAGAGACCCGGGAAATAAGGCTGAGATAAATACAAATCCATGAAGAATCAAGAACTCCGGGAAAGAGGAAAGGGTACAAGGCTGTCCAGAAGGCGAGGCTTTTTAGCTACTGTCCTTTAATGACGGTATCTCCTGGGACACACCGCTCAAGGCATTTCACATTCCAGCCATCGCACCAGGCGAACTCCGTATTTATCAAATGGTCACGGTGCTGCAACAGAATTCAGTAATACCTGCTTCTCTTCTGGTTTATGTTCAGATTCAATACAATTCATTTTATCACAGTGAGGGAAGTGGTGTGAGTGTAGATTGTCACCTAGAAATAGAAATCATTTTTTAGCACTGAACTTTGACATAAAAAATGTTCTGATAAGATTATACTTGAACCAATGCACTTTGTCTGTGAATGCATGAAGAAAATGTGCAGTTTAGGCCCATATTACCTTTTGGCCTGTTCTCTATGATATGTGTGCACAAAATAGCAGAATTACTGTATCAGCTGGAATTGTATAGCTATTTTATTGCCAGTGTAAGGACTAGAAATACATAAAATGTCTCATAGATGTAGAGACAGATATAGATATACATGTAGATATAGATACATATTTTATATATATATATATATACACACACACATATAGATATACATATAGATGTTGGTTCTGTGTATCTAATAAGGTGCTGGGGTGACAAAGATGGAAAAATATGCTCTCTGTCCCTACATGGTAGCAGGGGAACAGCTTCAAAAGTAAACCAAAACAATGATGTGACACCCATGATGACAATATGGGTGTATGGAAAGGGAAATGATCATGCTTACTTGAGAGGAATCAAGGGAAATACCAAGATGATGTGTTAGCTCAGTAAAATGTGATTACTGTTACAGCTCTGCTCTATGTCATATTGTGATCAGAAGTGCAGGAAACGGGGTAGGATGTAAAAGTTCAACATCTATTCAACAAATGATCATAGAGCATTGCATCTCATGTAATGTTAAGCATTTATGATCTACACTTTCAAGGGATTTATAATCTAGTATAGGAGACAAGGAGAGTCTGGGCACATGTACTACACGTTTTCCCACAGAAGTAGCCAAGGGCTACATGAATGTTGTGCAGGTAAGTGGTACAGGAGGGAGTGAGCACTGTGAGCTTCGCTGGCGCAGGGATGCAGAGTGATGGTGGAACTTCAGTGGGACCCAGATGAGTGGAAAGGCAGTTGGCCCGGTTGGAGAGAATGATGAGCCCAAGGCACAGCTGTAGGAATGTATCAGTTAGAACACTACCCGTATAAGAAACACAAAATCTAAGACAAATTGGCTTTGGCAATAAAGGAAACTTTTTAGTCAGAGAACTAAAAGATGTAGCAATACCATAGGCTTCAACACACTCAGTCTAAAGGTCTTTGCTCTATTCCTTGTGATTCTCTCAGCTCCTCCCTCCTCTGTCTCAGACTGTACCCCAGGCTCATTTTTCTCAAAGTGGTAGAAATGAAAGAAGCATTTCAGGAGGCAAAAACTCAAAGGTTACAGTGCTCCAGATACAGTACCTGAGAGCCACGCTAACTGGACTGGCTTGGGCCATTTACTGCTCCTGGACCTGACCTGTCTCAAGAGTTGGGTGATGCTGATTAAATTCTCTCTGGTAGTTGGCCTCTCAGGCAATGCAAGAAAGTCTGTAAAGAAACCAAAAGCTCCAAAGAGCGGGAGTGATCACTCTTGGTTGCAAGGAACCAAGGGAGATGCCAAGGAGGCAGGGAGTAGACACCAGGTAGGTGCACTTTCTTCTAATATTACTTTTGAGTTTAAGGTTCAACTACTCTCTCCCTTTTTTGGGCTGTCATAGCCAAGGGCCACATTCATATGGCTTGTGAACACTTAACTAGTTCATTTGCATTGCATCTTGTTCCTCTGGAGCCACGAACTTTTTGAGGCCAGCAACGGTGTATCTTTTATCCCCTGAACCAAGGTAAAAAGCATGTAGAAGACTCTGACTACTTCGGTGTTCTTTGAAGGAAAGTTTGATCTGGCTATAGTCAGTACAAAAGAAAAAATTGTGAGGCTTGAGTTGAAAATGGTTTGATCAAGCCAGCCATGATGGCATGTGCCTATAATCCCAGAACTCTGGAGGCTGAGGCAGGAGGATTGCAGGGAGTTGGAGGCCAGCCTGGACTACAGAAGCAAGTTCAAGGCCAACCTGCACTACATAGGGAGACCTGTCTCAAAAAATAAAACCCCCAAAAAAAGTTTGATCAAGGATAGCACTTTCCAAAGTGTGCCAAGAATACTACTCTCCCATGAGGTCCCTGGGAGAAGAAAACAGTTAATGGTCAAAATAATTGGAGAAATACAGCATTTGGTTCACTCCTAAGGAAGTTTTCCATGGGTCTTAAGGTGTTACACACCTCTTGCGTATGTAGGGGAGAAATTCTCAAAAGTATTTAACCAAGCAGTTCCCCAATGTATGCGGTGTATTTCCACTTCTCATGCTCCCCCATATGTCTGTTAGTGATTTGTGGAAGCAATGCCTTGGTTTCCATAAAGAAATGTGCTGCCTACTCTAAAATAGGAACACCAAGATTGTTTCTCTCTGTGGAATCCTCACAGCAAAACAGGATTTCGGTTCTTTCTCATGCACACTGCACGTAGAAGTTAGAGGGAATTCCCCGCTTTCCTCAGCAGCTAGGAAAAATAGGAGAGAGGCTTCTTGTCCCAAGCATTCCATTCCTCCTTCCATCTCTGCAGAGGACACAGACAGGAAAGTAAACCGTGGTTGCTCCCCTAGCATCTACTGCAGCCCAGGGCAGACCACCACAGCCGTGGTGTCAGCAGACTGACTTGATTTAAGCCTAGTGTTACAACAGTACAATCAGCTTATCCTTTAATTCTCTGATAACTGTGGACAGAGAAATAAACTACCCCAGACAAACCCGACTTTGCTTTATGTGTGTAACTCTAAAAAAGATTCCTTGTTAAGGATAGCCAAAGTAAGAACTAATAAAAGAAAAAGCTATTCTCAATTTGTTTACTTGTCCTTTCTAACACAATGAACTGAGACTCTAAGTTTTATTGTGCAAAAATTTAAAATACAGATAGAACCAGAAAGAAGAGTATAAAATGCTTTGTATTCATCACCCACCAATTATGACATTTGTCAGTTGGTTTCATTTATATCATCCAACATATTTTGTTTGCTAGATTACAGCAAACTCCAGACATTATGCCATTTCAACTGTGAAATTTTTGCTACTCTTTGCCTCTCAAACTGATAAGACACATTTGTAGCATACTTTGTATCATACCACATATAAAGCAAGAGTAATTCCTAAATATTACCTAATATGTATTTCATATTCAAAATTCCTAAATAATTTCAAAGATACATTTATACAGTGTATATTGTCAAATGAAATAAAAATCTAAAGAATGCCTTCATAGATTTGGGTGTTTCTGCTCTTGTCTTTTCCTCAATTTTAGTCCCTGTCTCCCTTTTTATAATTTTTATTATGATTTTCAGTAGTTTTTTCACACTAGGTATATTATTAAGATATTTTCCTGTTTTTCTAATATAGTCATAGGTCATGGAGTAATTAAGTATATTATCTTTAAAAATTTGAGCAGGTATACAAAATTAAATAGAAGTAATATTTCAACATTTATGCTGTCAATGTTAATCTTTTGTCCTCAACTAGGTTTCGACAGAGGAAAAAAAACAATATGCTTAAGAACTGTTGTTTCTGGAAAAAAATTATACTTCTAAAAGAAAAAGTGGTAATTCCTTTATAAATAATTATATGAGGCTGGGAATTTAGCTCAGTAGTATAAGCGCCTGCCTTGCAAGCACATGGTCCTGAATTCAATCCCCTGTACCAATTAAAAAATAATAATAAATAAATAAATAAATTTCCATAAGGAAATTCTACACACATAATTTGTCATTCCTATCAATTAGTGGGACTCTAACCATAGTCTATTGATTCTTCGGCATTACAATACCCACTCTTCACTGCTGTGTCTTGGTTACTTTTCTCTCACCGCTAGAACAAAACATCTAACACCCAAAATTAAGGAAGGAAAGGTTTATTTAGCTCACTGTTTGTGGAAGATTCATTCCATAATCAGCTGGCTCCAAGGCAGGGTGGCATGGCACTGGGGCAACACTTCAAGGGAGCAACCAGAGCTAAAAGGGGGCAAGAGCAAGACTCTTTCCCTCCTTTTTATCACTTCCACCATCCAGGGTGGGTGTAGCACTCACAAAATCGCTCTGCCCTCCTCTTGTACAGGTTGAGGCTATTTACAAAGTAAGGATCCTGGCTTCCTGCTGAGTCTCTTAGTTAAACTTCCAAACTTCTAAAGTTGACACAATGTATCAACCATAACTGCTTTAATATTTGTATTACTAATTACATTCATCTTAGTTGATTCATAAAAATTATATACAGAAGTAGGAGTATGTGATACTTTAATGGATTTACTTTTGAATTATTAGAGTTAAAAAGGCAGCATCTATATGTGCCTCACATATACAAAGACTGCAAAGAAACATACAAAGCAAAATCTAATCATTTTCAGAAGCAGGTTCTGGCTCCCTTAAGTGTTTTGCCATTTAGCCACCCCTGTTTAAGAAAAGCTCCATGCTAAATGGGTCACTTCATTGGCAAAGGCAGTAATTTCTGAGACTTTACGTATAAGAAATGAGAAAAGAAAGATAAATGGTGAAGAGAATTAGTAACACAACCTTTCAATTGCAGGTATTTCAATTGATTAACTGTCAGACTAAGCATTTCCCTAAATTCAGCAAACCAACTCAATTTGTCTTTTGATATAGTCTTTGCAATTTGTTAAGGCCTTTTGTCCAATCAAGAACACCAAACACCAACTATTAGTTCAGGTTTGATTTGTAGGTTGGGATTATCTTCCATGGAGAAATCCACAACAGTAATCCATTGCATAACTCCATAACCAGTTAATCAAAATGCTTATTAACAGCCAGGGAGTATACCAGAAAGTCTCAAATAAGCATGCAAATTATATATGAAGATATGTTTATCATTTCCTTCCACATTTGCTATAACTGTGATACCGCTTCATGTTCTGAACCTAAAATAGAGTTGCTCCCCTATAAGTTATTGCTTTTCAACATGAATAAGAAATTTCCCTTACCTTTTATTCAAGTTAAGTATGCAACTTTCAATATTACCAGATGCTGACTCGGGGGCCATTTGGAAAGAACAGGTTGTAATCTCATTTCTTAGGACATATTAAAGTAATTCTGAGTTAAAACTCCATTCACTCACTGCAACAAGAGGGATAAAATTGTTAGTGTTTTAGCCTTGTATTTTCTACTGTTGATCTTGATACAGCAACCTAAGAGTGACAAACCACTGAAAAACTTCACAGCACTGAACCAGCTGGCAGAAGAACCGTGGCATCAATGTGTCTTCAGACGGAGAGCAGGGAGATGTTACATTACTGACTGAATCAGCAAACATCTTTCCTCTGATACATCACCTACTTTTTCAATACATCTCTAGGCAAATAATATGTCTACATTCATTTAAATCATTTTATTTCTACATATAGAAAGGGGCAGGTAGGAAGTAACACCGGGTTCTAACAGAGCAGTGACAAATAGGACCACCTTCTTTGCCCTCATGTTACTGTCAGGAAAGCAACCATCTCCCCAGCAGGACTGATCAAATCAATGTGTTGAGTGCACACAGGAATCGCTGTGTGGTTTTACTCATCTCTGTTCATAGCATGTTGCTCAGCCTCTGCAGCCGTGCAATAGGCTTTTGCCACATACATCTCTCTTTTTCATAACCAAAGATCATGAGTCTTAGAATCAAAAGCATTTGGACCCGAGTGTTGTTTCATGATCCAGGCTGGCAGCCTAGATATGAGCATGTGCAGAGGAAGAAAAAACAAAAGATCTAGAAACATCTACGGCACACTGAGAAAACACAGCAGACACAGTAAGTGCTTTATGACCAGAAAATGTGCATAACAGCCATGATCTCATTTGTGAGGATAAGGCACAGGTTATAGTTTTAAAAGGTAGAAAGAAAAAAGAGAACTAAAGAATAACAGCTTACAAAATGTTTATGAAACTGTGCTAGGGATATAGCTCAGTGGCACCACGCCTGCCTGGCAAGTGCAAGGTCCTGAGTTCGATTCCCAGTACCACAAAAGAAAAAAAAATTAGTAAAGCTAAAGATAAGACCAGGCAAAAATGGGAGTCCAGTTCTTTCACTGGGCCACTAGTGAAATAAAGGATTGCAAAAAGACTGGGACTGGAAAGGTCTAATGGAAGAACTCCCTCTAACGAAGGGATTTTCCTAGGCTGTCTCAGCCTGTGTATTGGAGTATATATAGAAACAGAAAATGCATGTATTCAACAACTAAGAAGATGGACTAGCCTCTAAACAAAATAAACATTTACTGGGAGATTATCTTTTTCTCTATAACATCCTCATTCAATTTCCTGAAGTTTAGTATCAGTACAAACACTGTGTTCTTGTGAGCATCACAAAGGAGCACAAAGAAAAGCTCTGGTGTTTCTAAAATTAAAATCATCAAAGCTGTCAGGATATTCTTTCACCTTCTTTTCCCATAGAGCTGTGGCAGACACTGCTAAATGTTGCCATTCATATTGGTTCACCCTTTTGCCTTTTAAGAGAACCATCTTTTCTGTGCTTGCTTGTTTGTTTCTGGTTTTCAATGCATGTAATAAAAAAAGAAAAAAAAGCTTTTCTTGTCAGCACAATTGCATTGGAGCAATGTGGTTTTGCAGCCACCCACTGGGTGGAGATTTTGGAAACACCAAACAAGGGGGCAGAATCAGGCCACATATCTTCTCTGCCTCCTGTCCTTCATGAAATATGTACCCAACACAGTGACTGGATGGTGGTCACCAGGCAAAGCCACACATTAATAAAAATAGCAGAGCTAAAAGCCAGTTTCAGAAGTAATAGACTGCTTGGTAGCATAGTATAATACTACATCAGTTAAGATATTTTTCACGTGAGAAAATAGAATTCTTAGCATATGTATTCCTTTTTGTCATCTTTTTTAGATAGGCCTTCATTATGTAGTTCATGCTGGCATTGAACTGACTTTGTAGCCCAGGCTGTCCTCAAACTTGCAGCAATTCTCTTGCCTCAGCCTCCCAAGTACTGGGATTACAAGCATGCACCACCATGCCTGACTAACAATTGCTTACAAAAGCAATCTTGAAGTGAATTTCACCCATTTATTTATATTAACATATTATACATGCATATTAGCTCATGAACATTTGATGATGTAAAATTCACTGGCGTAGGAATCACTATCACAAGACATAAATGAATTACCTAGCTTTGAATCCTTTAGCTATCTTGAGTTTTTCTGTCTCACTTAAATCATAAATCAAGTCCCTACACCATTCCACTCCAGGACTTTCAAGCCTCTCTTTTCTACTGGCCCAGATTATTCTCCTGCATTCAACCCCAGTTGTTATTTTAGGTGCACTCACCAACTCCTTATTGAATGTCAAACACAACGGAAGATTCTGAAGAAAGAGTAGTGTTGCAGACACATATGATACATGTCATCAAACAGCTTGGAATTCTCTTACTGCCACTAATAATCTAGCTCTGTTGACTCTCAAAACATAAATATGAATGTATCATTCTTCATTTAAAATCCTAAAGGGATTTCTCATAACCTGTAAGTAAAACCAAAGGCTTTTAAATTCCTGTAAGATCTTTGAGTCTTGCAATATGCTAGATCTCCAGCTTCCCTGCACCACCTTCCGTCACCTTCTGCTAAATTCCCTATTTTCAAGTTCACTGGACTGCTCACTAAGTAACTTACATAAAGCATCTCGTACAGGGCTAAGCAAAAATAGGCAGTAATAAAATGCTCTTTGCATTCCTTGATCCTTCCCCAAACACCATACACTTTCACAACCTCTGAGTTTGCAGTTTTACCTAAAATTTCTCCTTCTTCCTTCCTAGAGAGCGTTCATTCCGAATTCAGGACTCAGCTGCCATGGTGCGAGCTCTAGATGATGCTGATGATGTAAAGAATCAATTAGGTTTTGTACCTTCCCTCTACAACCTAGAACAGAAGTTACTAAAATTTTGAAAAGAAGTATTCATAATTCACATCAGATAAATCAGGTTTCTGGTTACTAAACATTGATAATAATGTATTGTTAGAGAGATCAAGAAAGATGTTTTGAGACTGGCTATAATGGGAAGTTGATTGTCGTAGATTCCCACTAACAAAAAGGCAGCTGCAAGGTGCAACTTTACAATGGTCGGAGACAATGGTGCTATCTAATGCAACAAGCACCATCAGCCTAATTAAGTTAATATTCATTAAGTGCCTAATGTGTGAATCTAAGTGGAGTGGGTAATGAAGTATACAGATTGATATAAAGCATGGATTCTCCTGAGGAGATGGAAGAAAGAAAAGACATAAATGTGATGAGGCAAGAGAGTTGAGACTATTGATAAGAAAATAAGTTATTAGGTCCCTGACTTTAGAATAGATAAAGAAAATGAAAACACAAATTGACTAATAAAATTTGGAGAAAATCAAGAGACTAAGCAACTAAATGTTTGAATGCAGTCGATGAATCAGTGTAATAGATGTGAAAATACAGTCAGGCATGGTGGCATATCCCTGTAACCCTAGCACTCAGGAAACTGAGGCAGGAGGGTGGCTGTGAGTTTGAGGTCAGTCTGGGTTACAAAAGGAGTACAAGGCCAGCCTCCTTGTCTCAGAAAGAAAGAAAGAAAGAAAGAAAGAAAGAAAGAAAGAAAGAAAGAAAGAAAACAGGAGATCATGATAAAGAACAGAAAATCTGAAAGCTTCATGTCAAAGAAGTCCCTGGGGGAAAACACCCTTGAGCAGTCATGGACAAAAAGTAGAATGAGGGTTGTGAGTTACTAGGGTAAGGATGGAGGCACAGTGCAGTTAAGAGTGTTGGGCATTTGTTTCCATGGACAGACGAGTCTTCCGAAGTCATGGCTAGAGTTTGGGTAAATAGAAATGTAATTTAAGCCAATAATGTAAGCCAAATGAAAAACTCCATACACTTATAGATTATTAGTGAAAAGGAGATAACCATCACAGGAAAAAGAGGATTTGTATAATCACAGAGGAACAACATCTTGTACATAATACTGAGCTTTTCCTTCCCCTCTGTCTCACCCACACACATGTACCAAAGCCTAATGTTAAAGAGGATGTTGTGTTACTTTTCTATCACTGCACACACAGCTGACACCAACAATGTAAAAGCAAAGAGATTTAATTTGGCTTACAATTTTGGAGGATTAAGTGCATGGCTGGCTGGCTCCAAAGTAAAAGGGATGTGGTGGAAGTGTCTGTAAGAGAAAAACTGCTCGCATCATGGTGGTCAGGAAGACAAGAGAAAAGGGAGGAACCAGAGAGGGAGGTAAAGCCTTCCAGGTCATGTCCCCAGTGACCCACCCCTTCCGAGCCAACCCCACTTCCAACAGCTCATTCAGCTCTGAACTCCACGGTGGATGAATCCACTGATGTGTATAATATCCCACAACCCAATCACTTCCCAAAAGCCCAGCCTCTTAACACATGAGCCTTTTGATAAACATTCTAGATCTAACCTGTAAGAGAGGAATAATTAGCTTTAGTTAAAATGGTTAAAGAAAAGTATATGGTTTGAAGAAAACAAAGTTCAAATTAATTTTAAGAAAGGATAGTGGGGCCAGGGGTTTAGCTCAGCAGTGTAAGTGCCTGCTTGGCAAACACGAAGTCGTGAGTTCAATCCCCAGCACAAAAAACAGAAACGAAAGTATAGTGAGTTATCTAGGAAGATGATCAAGGTGATGGAATTTTTCTTCAACACTAAATGAGATTGTTTCAAAATCTAAACTATTGCAAAGGAAGAAATGGTAAGAAGCTAGTCTCAGTAATAAATATGCAGAAAACCATTGGTATAAAAGTAGAGAGAGAATAGCTTGCCCACTGGGAGGGTAGTTTTTTGGGATTTGGTTGGGAGGTATCACAGAATTAGTTGACACTGGCATTTGAAGAAACAGTAAAGTTGAGCATGAAGGGCTGGCTCAGACTGAGTTGAGACTTTCCCCCGAACAGATAGTCAGGCTTCTGGGGACTTTGCTCTGGGTTCATGTGTAAATATTGTTGAGAAATTGTCATAATGTCTCTAACTAAATTCTAATCCAGGTGGACTGTAATTAAAATTAGATAGTCTCCAGATGCCTACTTCTTACTGAAAGCCTCCCAATAATTGAAATGATTTCAGCAAACTTTTGAAAGAATATGCTGCAACCTGGATTAGGTCTCATTTTAGGAATGTTTCTGGCATCAGCAATCAAAGATTCGATCTAGAAAAAGGATATTCTTAGTCCAGGCATTGTGCTATACACCTGTAATCCCAGCACTCAGGAGCCTGAGGCAGGAGGATTGCTGTGAGTTCAAGGCCAGCCTGGGAAACATTAACATCAAGACCAGCCTGCACTACCCAATGAGACTCCGTCTAAAAAAATAGATAAATAAAAAAATTTTTAAAAGTAATCTTGCTCTTGAAGACATGAAAAGGACAGAAAATCAACTAATCATTCAATTTGGTGCATGGGGGGCATGGAAAGTATTTGTTGAATGAATTAGTATGAATTTTAGGCTCTAACTTTCTCAGAAAACAGCAGTTTTGATAGTACATTTTCAAATTTCTGAAAAAGTCAGTAGGAAATATTTATCATCCTCTCTAGCTGCCCTCTCTAATAGGGAAGGTGTTCCTACTCCATGAGTTGGCATTGGAAATGAATGCTAGAATCTTGCTTTTCCAGTTCTTCCTGCAGATCAGGAGTATTCATGAGACCTAAATTAAGCCAATGAACTTGGGATCTAGAATGTGTAATGGCAAAGAAATCCTCACTGTGGCAGGAGATATGGAGGCAGAATTAATGTCCCAGAGAAGTGTGTGGCAGTGACAACACTCAGAGCACCGTTCTGATGGTGTCAGCAGTGTGAGCGTCAGGGAGTCGTATTTGGTGACAGTGGAAGCCATGCGCTCACCCTCCTAGGGAGTTCCGTGTGTGATTTGTGCCTTTTTGCCTGGCAACACAACCTCTGATCCTAGTTTTTCATTCCCATATGATTCCTATCTAATTTCCTTTTAGTAAACTTGGTATATTCTTAAATTGAGCATATTTGGCTTCATATTCTAGCAACTAAAAACTCTACGATGGCAGGTGTTGAAACAAAAATAGGATATTGAAAAATAACAAAGACTAAAATAAGCAAATGGGTAAATGGGAGGAGCTCAGTAGAGGGCAGGAGACTTTGGGCTCTTTTTACGAAGAAGTGAAGCAATCAGTTAAATCAAACTTGGAGCCCTAGGAGACACTGGTCTTAGAGGTAGAAGCATCAGTGGATGCCTTTCAGTGGAAAGATACAATTTATAACTGAGGATGAACCATCTAGAAGAGAAAAGCGGGAGACTGAGCAGTGGCAGATAAATCTGAGTCAAAAGACAAGTTTAATCTTCCAGGCCTGTCTTAAACAATTTTTATAAAGTTATTTCTGCCTGACAAAGAGAAAACCCCAGATGGAGAAGATTGGATTATGGGTATTGCCTTCCTACTCAAGGTTATTGTTTTAAATTGCCTCAGGGCAGAGGTCATTAATCTGAGGTCTAGGAACACCAGCCTCCTGTAGACGTCCGTGGCATAGAGTCAGGAATTCACAGACTCACAGTCTATTTCTAGAAAAGCCTGTTGGCTGCGTTATTAACCCATGGAATTGACTGGAAGCACCTGAAGCCTACCGAGTTCTTACAGGAATTGTATTACCAAAGAAAACCCAAGGTTAATAAACAATGGCCTGTGAGTATTGGTCACTAAGACAATTCTCTAGCTCCTAAACTTTCACCAACAGGTTATAGACTACTAAAACTGTGCAGCCCCAGGAAATACATTTTCCTCAATGTTCATCTCCACTGTTACTACGAAGGAAAATTATGTTGGTGTGGGTACAGTAAGTGCTGTAATAAATAGACCCAGCCTCTAAATATCTCAAATAAAACAGGAGTTTATTTCTTTCTCATATAGCAGGACTAAGGTAGTTTAAAGGTAGATGGTATAGCCTTCCTGCACGTGGTAATTCAGGGACCCAAGCTGAAAGGGGTTCTACCATCATTGAAGCCTCAGGTAGCACCATTTCAATGAGGTAGAAGGAGGAACAATTCTAGCAGGTGCGCACACGTGCTGGTGATTTTATGGATCCAGCCAGCAAGCGATGCATGGTGGTTCTAATATCCTATGGGACAAAAGTCAAGTCTATGTGGTCACAACTAAATGGAAGGAAATCTGAGACAGGTGGCTGAGCTGTGTCTGCAAGGGGAAGAATTAACAAATATTAAAATTCAGTGAGTCATTTCCTCAACAACAACCAAAAAACAAAAGAGAAAGTCTATTCCTCAGCACAGCATTGGGCTATACAATTGGTAACCCTCACTCTCTATCTTTTGCCAAGATAGTATGAGGTTGTTTCTGCTCTCATCCAACAACTGTCACAGACCAGCAACTACTAGGTGACCATGGTTGGTTGCTTCCTAGTGTCTTCTTTTCAGAATTGATATTTAGTGGAGGTTAGGGGAAAAGTTTATTCTATTTTGTATTAGCTATGCTATGAATGACAACTCGGTTTTGAGCCAAAATGTACACAGCCCAGAATGGAATAGGTAATGGTTAAAAACCCAAGAGCTGGGGTTGGTGGCATGCTTTTGTCATCCCAGCACTGGGAAGCAAGAGGTATGGTAATTAGAGCAATTACCTGGGCAGTTTAGTAATTTAACAAGACTGTCTGTCAAAATGTTAAAAAGAGCTTAGAATGTCACTCAGTGTGAAGGCCATAGGCTCAATCCCCAGAACCACAAAAATATTAAAAATTAATAAATAAAATGAAAAAATCTTAAAACCCAGAAATCGTACATATAGAACTGGCTCTTGACTGAAGAGAATGTAGATTGTCTTCCTTTAAGGAGCGTTATATGTAGATGTGAGTACTTTTCACCAGGTAAGAATGGGCAAACGATAGATGTTTAGATACAGTTGGGCCAAGTGTGAGAATGAGACATTTTTGATTGTTAAGCAAACTACAATTCTCCTGCTTCCTCCACTTGGACAAAGTTAAAAAATTTGTTCAGGTGACCTATTCTTTTTTTTTTTATTTCAGTCAACCATGGTCATTTCATTCTCTTTGCCTATGATACAACAAAAGGCACTGAGACAATTATGGCCACTGACATATAAAGGGAAATCTAATGATGCCCTCAGAAAAAGGTTCCAGTACTAACAAAGAGACTCATAAGAAAAAGACCTGTTTCTCACCTGATCTTGTTGTGCATACATACAACATTTGGAACTGTGTGAACGCTGTGTGACTAAGAAGGAGCTAGACCGAAGTGAAGTTAACAGGAGCATAAAAGAGCCAAATGTGGGAGACAATCTAAAATCACAATGATAATATCATTAAGCCACTAAATTAACGGGCCATGGAGTCACTCAACAGGAGCCTTTAGAACGCTTATTATTTAAAATAATATAATTTTACTGTATTAGTGTTTAAGATATGTTACATTTTCTTTTATCTTGAACTCCTCTGTCCCAATCTATTTTGTGTTGCTATAACACCACATACTAGAATGAAAACTCTAGAATAAAGAAGATATTTCCTATGGTTCTGGAAGCGCCAGATACAGAAGGCCATATGAAATGAGAGGCTTTTTGCTGTGTCATCTCATGTTAGAAGGCAGAAGGGCAAGAGAGTGAGAGAAAAAGAACTAAATGTGCTTTTGTAACAAACCTTCTCTCGTGATAGCAAGCCCCCTTTCACATGATGATATTAATTTATTCATGAGGGCAGGACCTTCACGACCTAATGACCTCTTAGGTCTCACTGGGAGATTAAATTATACTTTAGATTAAGTTTCCAGCACAGAAACATTAGATGACACCTTCAAACCATAGCAGCTTCTTAACTAATACAGATTCTTGGTGCTATATTACTATAGGGAATGCAAGGTTTAGAGCCTTGTCTTAGAAAATACATTTTTAATAACTGACCAGTGTGTACCACCCTTTGTAGTGAAGACAGTAGTGAGAACACACATCGGCAGAGAAAATGTGTGTGTGTTTCATGAGGGTGATAAATTGATTTGTCTGGATTGTCTCCATCGGTTCTCCTTATAACTGAGACTACATATTCAATAACCAGTTGGCTGACGTCAGTGGTACAGTGCCTGGTACAAACGAGACTATAGTTGTGTCACAGGAGAACCCATTATCTACATCAGAAGTTTGCTTGATCTGGTGAGACTAAATAACTTCATTACAAACCCTGCAACATGGAGAAAATTAAGAATTTTCCTTCGGGTTCTATAATACACTAATGCTATTGCTTTAGACAAATAGGAGCAGAAATAAAACCTTGCAGATGTGGATGGCTCATGAAGTATTGTAAGATCCTGTGGTTTTTTTGTTTTGTTTTGTCTTTTGTTGTGGTTATCTTTCAGCAGCTGAACATTTCTGATGAGTGTTTTTGAAGTTACTGCAGATCGTTTGGTTCCCATTGTATTCTATTATACTCTACTTCCACCTTTCAATTATTGTGAATATGTAATGATGAAAATAACTACTATAAATAATGCATTGACTTTTTATATCATCTTTCCAACAAAGAGAAAAATTCATGCTGAGCTGCAGGGAGAACTGGTGGCAGCTGCTGCAATGTCTCAACAGGCAAAGATGCATGGGCTGTTGGACACTTTTTCCTCCTGTTTGGGGTGAGATGGGTGGGAATGTGCGTAGTAGTCATCTGGATGTTCCAGAGCCCCCGTGCCTCACACCTCGTGTACCCACCCCCTCTTCACTCCACCCGCCCTCATCATCACCCTATCCCAACCCACCCCACCCCACCTCCCAAACCCTGCCAAGTTCTCCCCAAATTCCTGAATTAATGTATGAATTATCAGAGAAAGCCAAGAGCACTCACTCTTTGCTTTTTCTTTGGCTCTTAAGGGTCATTAAGAAGACAGTAGAGACAATGGTGTGGATTTGCACAACCTTAGGCATAAAATGTGATAGTTTCACTCCCTTGAGACAAGGCATTAATTTTTAGCTCACGTATTCTCAAGGAATGGAATGCTCTGGGAGAAAAAAATAGGGAGACAATCAAGAGACCTGGGTTGAAGGTTCAGCTCTGCCGCTTATAAAATTCATGTAGTTTCACTTATCTCTAAAATTAAGGAAAGGCAAAATTATTCGTTAATTTATTTATTCTTCTCATACTATCTTTTTCACACATTTGAAACATATTTTGAAAAATCATATATAGAGCGATCATTTTGAAGTTCATGAAAGAGCAGTAGAAAATCAGAACAACACAAAGAAAGTGTGTTAACTATAAAGATTGATAACTACCCAAAAACATTCATCCCATTAGAATTTGATGGTCCTAGGAGCCCAGTCATGAAGGGAAAATGAAGTTATGTTTCTCTGGTTTACATTAAGGAGAAAGACTATCAGCTCTTCTTAGGATGTATAGCATTTTCTTGGCACTATATTCTCAAAGAAATTCAAATTATAAGGATAATAGTGCCCAACTCTCAGTGCTGAGTACATCAAATATATAAAAGCTTGTGTAAATTGCAAACTAATATTTAATAGTTTACAATAGAAACAGTTAATAGCAGTAAACTATTATTGAATAATAATAAATACATCTTAATTAAACATATTTTCAGGAACTGAAGCTGAAAGCTGACAGCAGATTTTTACCATTTCAATTATTTAGATAGAAGGCATTTCTGTAACATATTCTATGATTTCCTGCCTTTTTGGCAGGTTATACTGGGCATAGCTTCATATTTAGAGAGGATTCAAGAGTTCATCATCATAAATATCTTTTGGTTGTGGTTTGTAATTGTTAGCTATAAATGTGGATTTGAATAAATTATCAGACGTAAGGCTTAAATGGCAAGGACTATTCAATGGATCTCATATTTGCTTACTAAAGAAAGAAAAAACACTGATGTTTGTTTGCTTTTAAATAATTTGACTCATATAAAGGTGGACTAAAAAATGTGCAGCTGTTGACCCCTGGGCAGTGTAACACAGCTGCTTTCTGTAAAACTAATTAGCAAACCTGAAGTTGAAGCAAGCAGACTTCTCCCAAGTGATTTCCTCACCCTCCAGACAATCCTCAGGTTCATGGATCTCTTCCTCACAATGCCATTTAAAGCATTATCTTTTGTTTCTGCACCATAACTCAATGGTCCAGAGGCATTTTCTTGTCAACTTATAGTTCCTTTTACTTCATTTTCACAATATGATCATACTATGCATAGAAGAAAAATATCTCAGTAGGTCCCTCAATACTTCAAGTTGTCCAAGGGCAAATAATGATCATTACAAAGCCTGTCAAGAGTATTAATGATATCTAACAGTTGCACATCACTTTCATGCTTATAGAATGTTTCCTTATACATAGTTTCATTGAACCCCTAGAATTTTTCTGTGTGTCAGTTATTATTTTCTTCATTTTCTAGGTAGAAAGAATTATACCTGGATTTAAATTCTAGTTCTACTCCTTATTAGCTATGGGAGCTTAGGCAATTTATTTAATATTTTTATGAGTCAATATACTCAACTACAAACCAAAATAAAATACCTGTATGAATGAGATCATATCTATAATGTACTTTTCACAATATCAGGTATGTACCAGATATGTATCTAATTTAATTTATCTAACTTTGACATTTTAATTATTTTATAATGAATTATCTCAGTAGACCTCTTGTGGCCAAAATAACATTATTGCTACTAAAATGTTACAACATTATTGAAAGTCATAGCTATGTTCCATTAAAATCTTTTATTAGATAATACTTTTCCTTAATAATATTTTGGTCCACAATTTGCATTAGTGGGTAGCACTGATTTTTTTTTAAAAAACCCAAATACTAATAGCTCTCCCAAGAATGAATTATAAAATCTTACAGAATTTATTCTACAAAGCTGCCAAACACTGAATAAATCAACAAAAATCATTGCCATCTACACCCATGATTGGTTTGTGCTCTGTATTTAGCCAGTAAATACAAGGCAATAACTATGACTGTAAGTTTCAGTCCCTAACATTTCCATATGATAAGAACCTCTACTATTAGCACACGAAACCTTTTCTTCTTTGATTTATCCCAGAGGCACTGGATTATCCTCTAGGTAATCTTCGGGCTTAAAATTGCCGATCTAGCTCTGCTGCTTCAAGTTCTAAATTGTTTGTAGGTGATTTATCCAAAAATAAATCCCAGATGTTCTCCTGTAGCCTCTTAATTTACTGGTTATTTGCCACCAGGTATTCCAATTTCCACTAATGTGCCTCATTTTAAATTGTCAGTAATGGCCTTGAGAAAGCTCACACACTGCAGTCACTGTTTGCTGAGATAACCCAGGCTTTCCAGCCAGCACTGGTCAGATGTGGGGAGTGCTTTGATCTTTTCACTGAGAGGCACGTGGTCTCTGTGTCAGATATCACCCATGGACTATTTCACAAGTTGCAGCAAACAGGGTGGCAGGAGGACTGGGCAGAAGTTAAAGCTCAGAGGCAGTGTTAGGTGTACACAAGTAAACACGGAGAGCCAAGCGGACCTGTGCCAAAAGAAAGTTGTCACATAGGGAGTAAGATAAGAAACGGAGCCAGAGTCCAGTCAGGGGTCAGAGGACAAGCTACATAACAACTAAAACTGAGGACCATCCAAAAACTGCTCATGGCTGAGCTCTGCAAGAAGAGCACCACACACCGTCTCACAGGCACCACTTAATACATCCAGAGATGACTCAGGATGCCGAGAATTAAACAGCTTCTTTCAAAACCTTGACACCTTATCAGATAAATATCAGATAAATACACCTAAAACTCGAAGGTGTAATGTCAGTTCATTACATGGTAAAGTCACCTCAATTGTACAAGAAATATGAGATGTATCCAAAAAAATACAATGAATAATTTTTAAAAGATGTATTATAGCAAAAGCTACATTGTCATTAATTCCTCTCAAAATACTCCAACTCATTTAGAACACATTTTCCCATCTTTCTTGCCATTTTCTGAAGAAGTTCTGGAAGCCTTCTTTGGTAAATATCTTTGTGTAGCTGGCTTATTATCCTGAATCAATCCAAAATGTTTATGGCAATTTCAGTCAGGTAAAGCACTATGTCCTCATTCATCTTATTTATTGGGTCTAGCAAGCATGTGACTCCCGGATGTTCCTCAAAGTGAAAATGACCACAAAAGGTAAATGTTTTGTTGATTGACAATAAAAAATCCATGACAGAGCAACTAAAGACACTCATGAAAGAGAATTTCCAGAACTGCTTCAGCAAATGGCAAGAAAGATGAGATAAATGTGTTGAAAGTGAGGGGAAAATTAGTGATAATATGTCATTTACTGTTATACTTTTAATTTTCTTTTAATAGTCATTGAAGTTTAAAATCACACTTCACTTTTGGAATAATCATTTCAAACAATTGGAAATTTTTGAATTTTGTATAAAAGTTTACAGCTTTAAGAACAATTCAAGGATAGCTTTGCACAGTGGCAGTAGCATAGCTGCTGTAGTCAGGGGTTATACACAGAACAATTAGAATCAGGACATGGAATTTATAATATTATTTTTATGATGGTCACCCAGTGTTAACACAAGAAAATGCAGGAAATCTATTCACAACACCAAAGACATAGAATATTTAGTCAGTGGCCTAAATACCACAGCAATGTCCCAGAAGAGTCCAGATAAAGACCCGGAGCTCATGACAATGCCTCCCACAAGTCCAACTGGAGGTCTAGAGCCCACAAGAAGGACTCACACCAGTCTCTTTAATGGATCCGTGCCAGGAAGGCCCAAAGGTCAGTGGTGGAAACTAGGAAGTCTATGCCAGCAGGGTAAAGGAGCTGTGCTGGTAGGTTGAGGGTTCTACGCTGGAGCCAAGAAGTCACACTCACAACAGACACCAGGGCTGTCCTGAAAAGCACCACAGCCATCCTCAGTGACACAGAGGCCCCGAGCTCCTCCGACAACAAGCACAGTTGAGTACATGCCAGGAAGCCAGCGTGACTTCATTCTGGAGACCAAGCGGCACACGTCTTCCCCTCCGGAGCCAGGAAGCAATGCTTGATGTGTGGGCCAGAGCTTCTCCAGAAAGTAACGGCTCAAACAGTAACATGTTTGAGAACCCACAACACCTCAACGTCTCAACGCCATAACGCCTTAACCTTCCATTTATGGAAGTCTCTTTGCCCCACTTAACCTTCTCCCTTCTCCTTCCATTTATGCTGGCAACTGTCCTCAGGTGAAACATCTCTACTCGGCACCACACTGATGTAATCCAGTTGGCGTTAAGTTGACCACCAGTTCTCAATCCATAACAATAGCCAATGAAGTTTATCCTAGGTGCAATTATTGCTGAATGAAAACTTTTCCCAAACCCTGCCATGGCAAGTTGCAATATAGTTGGTATTGGCAATTTTTGACAGTCTCTATGGAGACTGAAAAAAAAGAACAATTTAAGGATATACAGTCAAGTTGCCTAAGCATTCTCATATTTTGGTTCCATGTCTTTAATGTATAATAACTTTATAGATGACTCATTGACTATGTTTTCTGTACCTTGCATATTTAATAAATATTTTCACAAACTATAGAAACTTATCAATTAAATTAACAAATTTTGCTGACTACCACTTAATAAGGCATTTGCTGTTTTGATAATAATAAAGAAAAAGATCTGTTATGAGTTTATGATGCAGACATCAGGAACAATAAAGTGCAATGGAGATTAAATCCAACAAAATATTAGATTAAATATGAGAGTAGGAATAAAATCATAACACCTGGCATATAATAGTTATTTGGATAATATTAACTGCTTTTAAAGAAATTCATTTTTAATACTAAATTGCTTTCCTTGATATTTCAGATACTCAGGCTTCCTAGTTTTTCCTAAATTTCCACTTCGCATTGAATCTTATCAACTTTTTTATGATGTGGAAAGATGAGAGAGTAAATAAATATCCCTTTTTAGAACAGGAGAGGTTCTAATTCATTTTATGTATTTTTCTTTTTTTTTTTTATGAAATTTTTTTTTTTTTTTTTTTGGTACCGGGGATCGAACTCACGACCTTGCGCTTGCCAGGCAGGCACTTAAGCCACTGAGCTAAACCCCCATTTTATGTATTTTTCTAACTACAGTTAAAAACAGCTGCTGAAAAAGGAGGAATCTCCACTTGATTTTATACTGGTTCCTATGCATCTAATACCAAACCTCTAGACTTGTGCTCTGTCCCTTCTAGCCTCTGTAAACAAAGGAAGAAGGCATACCAGATGTTTCAAGAATTACGTACCCCCACAGGATGCACGGTGGCAGGAAAAACCCAGTTATGCCCCAGATGCATTATTTGGTTGAGTACTGCAATAGGTAGTTTCTAAAAAGATAAAGAGACAAAGTAAGCTAAAAGAATGAACATAGTTTAAGGTCAGAATGTGTGAATGTGGACATAGAGATTGGAATTTATAATCATGAAAAATTCAAGGTGAGCAGAAAGAAGGATCAATACATAGAGCTAGTTTAATGAAAGAAGAAAATATTATTTTGCTTGTCTACATTTGCTTCTGCATAATTATAAAAGTATAAAAATGACAACAAATATCTCTGAAGAGAGAAAATGGAAGGATCATAATGTATACAAGGATTGATCAAACTATACTGTGAAGTTTAAATGAAATTTTCATTACAGTAAAAAACACTGTCTTAGTCAATTTCCTACTGTCAGTACAGTTTCGGAGTATTGAAATCATATTTAACTGACTCCAAGCAGAAATGGCATGGCAGGACTGCGCAGTGTAGGAAAGCTGCTCACTGTGTGCCTGTTAGGAATCAGAGAGAGAAAGGAAAAGAAAACAAAGAGCCAGAGACCAGAGTACACCCTTCCAAGTCATATTCCCAATGACTCACACCTGACAAGGCCCCACCGGGAAATGCCAGACTTTGGAGGACATTTTACATGTAAATTATAGCACACTTTCCCTTCCCCACCAAAACGTCATGTCCATCTCATTACGCAAAACATATGTAGTGCATCTGTAAGAGGCGTTAACAGTTCCAGCCCTGCTTCACCTCCACGTTCACTCTCACAGCTTCACACGTTGCCCTCTCGGGAACAGACTTCCGGGCCTCTGGACAGAAGCCTTCAAGATCCGTAACTCTTCCATTCTGCATGCCTGAAAAACCAGTACCAGATGATAACGCTAACATCTACCTGCCACCTTGGATCATGACAATAGTGTCTCTGAGTGCCGGGAAGACTGAGCGCAGTGAGTCAAATCCCAGGGAACCAGTTTTCTACGGTGCCCTTCTAGAGTAGGGCACTGTAGGGCTCTCATCTCAAAGTCAAAGATTCATCTCACCTCAAAGCAAAATCTTTCAAAGAAGTTTACCTTTATCCTTTTACATCCCTGAGCCTTGGTATCCAGTTAATTTCTGAAATGCTTTCAAGTCATCTTTCCTATTGTCCTGATGCAAAGTACATGGCTTCTTTTAATGTTAATTTCAGCAACCACAGTCTCTTTGCCCCACTTAACAGGTACTTCCTTTCTGACCAAGCTTCAGATTATTTGGCTCTGCTGTTTTATTCCTGATTATTGCAGTAAATCTGGTCAAAAGCATGCAACAGTACTCATGCCACAGACTGAATGCTGGGCTCCCTTGAAATGTCCTCCACTAGATTAGTCTGCTACCCTTAATCTCAGTCTCCCATGAAATCTCAGGACATGGGCAAATGTAGACAACTGCTTTCAAGAGCATAACACCAATGACCTCTAGTCTAATTGTCTGTGGAGCCCTTGTTCTGAACTGAAACCTCCTGAACCTGACCTTTACTGTCCATATTCCTAAAAAATAAGAACAAAAATCTAACACGAGTTCTCTTGATTTCATACATGCAATTATATCCTTTAGAGCACATTCTTTTCCTCTCTTTTTTACAGTAGCAATTACACATTTTGGGTTTTATTACTCCTACAGTTCTTATTACTAAACTAGAGACACAATGTGATATTTATAAATATGATTCTTATTTATTTCACTAATTAGGATAGTCTCAAGTTGTCTCCATTTACCTATGAAGGCCTCAATATCATCCTTCTTCATAGCTGAGTAATATTCCATTGTATAAAAATACCACATCTTTTTCATCCACTCTGCGGTTGATGGGCATCTTAGTTATTTCCAAGATTTAGCTATTACAAATTGTGCTGCTATGAACATGGGTGCACATATAGCACTGTGATATGAACTTTTCAGTTTTTCTGGGAAAATACCCAGGAGAGGAGTAGCTGGGTTGAATCAAGCTTCCAGTCCTAGTCTTCTGAGAATTCTCCATACTGATTTCCATAGTGTTTGCACCAGTCTAAACTCCCACCAACAGTGGAGTAGTGCTCCTTTTTCCCTCGCAGCCTCGCCAACATTTGTTGTTAGTTGATTTTTTGATGGCAGCTATTCTTTCAGGAGTGAGTCAAAATCCCAATGTTGTTTTAATTTGCATTTCTCGAATGACCAGTGACGGTGAACATTTCTTCATGTATTTATTTGCCATTTGTATATCTTCATCTGAGAACTGTGTGTTCATCTCAGATGCCCATTTTTGGAGAGGGTCTTTGAATTGGAGAGGCTTGATGTTTTTCAATTCTTTATGTGTTCTTGATATAAAGTCCTTCTTCTGAGCAGTAGCTTTATTGGATGTATTGGAAGCATCAGAGCTGGTGAAGGCAGGGCAGGAGAAGAAAATGGTGCACACCATGCAGTCACCAAGATCCATGCTTGCAAGTATGTGGAAAATATCTTTGGGGAACTCTAGCAATGAAACAGAGATGAGAAACCTAAAAATAAGTACAGTTTTTTTAAAAATTCTATTTAGTGATCATTATCTTGACCTTCACTTTATTTCTAATCTGATGTGGTTTGACAACACAGACAAAACTATTTTGTGCCATAATCATATTGATCAGGATGAAGGTAGTAGCAGTTGTTTATTACTTAAATGACATTATTGCTCAATTTACTTGCTTTATTATTGAGCTTTCTGAGAACATCAAAGAGTCAAGGCAACATATCACCGAACTAGGAAATTTTTTAAAAATGCATACTTGCTCCGATTTCATCCCAAAATGATTTAAGAAATAAAATTTTCTCCTCAGCAGAAGAGTGTTTATATGTTAGTTCAAAATTCTATGCAAGTGATCCACCATGAGCTAACAACTATTGATTAAATACCTTTTCAAATTTTGTACATAGAGCTATCTTAGATATCATAAGTCTTTTTCATAACTTACTTATCCAGTGGGTTATTAAACATTTCCCCTCTGCAAATAGATGATTTTGCAGTGACCAGAGAACCTGTGATCTCAGGCAAAATAGGATCCTGATACAGCCCTATGGAATGAGTTTCCATTGGCCTTTTGTGATGTCTTGTGTCTACCTATCTCCCCAAAGCCTCATGCAGTCATAGTTGGGACTTTTTCAGAAGTGACTGGATCTAGAATGTATGATGTTGGAATCAATTCATGGTGCAATGCTAGGAGCAAGAACATTAGGATTAAGGATGTGAGTGCTACCCACCTACAGTAGCCTGGATGAGATATAAGGGATAGAAAGTGATGTGGTTGATCCTTATTGCTTTGCTACTTTCTGCCACCATGAACTATGTCTCCTCTGCCATACCATCCTCACTTGGAGCCAGCTGATTATGGATTGAAATTACTACAAATTATGACTTAAGTCAATCTTTTCTCCTTTAGTTTTGGGTGACAGGGGTTTTGTCCCAATAATGAGAAAAGTAAGCAAGGCATCCTTTATAGTAATCTTATTCTCTTTTGGACAAGAAGTGGCATGTGAAGTAGTTCCTGCCAATGAAACTTCAAGGTTAAGCTGATATTTTCCTTCCAACTTAAAAAAGGAAAATACAAGAGTCTATCCTTCCCTGTTTCTGATATTGATGCGAAGACATAATACACGGAGATGGATGTGGCAGCTGTCTTGCACATGTAAAATGCAAAGTGTAGATACGAATATATGAAAATCCCACTGAAAATGGTAAACTTGAAGGATGTATAAGATGAAAAAAATCAAAGCTCCTGGATGAAACTTCAGCAACTACTAACTTACACATGTGCAACTTGTAACTTCTGCGTAAGTCACTATTGCCTAGACTTTTTTTACTTGATTCCAAAAGCATTTAGTCTCTTAATCCTACAAGTGAATGAAACTGTAATTTTCCTTGTGTCTTTTATGGTTTTAATTGTATACACATACGGGCTGGGGATTTAGCTCAGTGGCTTAAGCACCTGCCTGGCAAGCACGAGGTCATGAGTTCGATCCCTGGTACCAAAAATAAATAAATAAATTTTTAAAAAATGTATACATATATTTCTTCAGTGATTCAAGAAACTAAACAAACCATTTCAAACTAACACTTAAAAAATAAGTCAGCATGTTCTTTTATTGTCACAGATCCAGACAGCTTAAGCATGACAAACTTGCTCCACTTATTTGGATGTGTTAACACTTTCCACTGGTAACAAAAAAGAGCCTAGACAAGAAAATTAAAATATGAATAACTTGGAGTAAAAGCACAAATGTAAAAATAAATACAAATATTTTAAAATACCATTTCCATACTGGCTCCTGATTAATGATTTTTAACTAAAATGTATTTAAGGGCTACATAAAGGTGTAGTTTTCCGAGGATAAAAAGATCATAAATATGTTTTAATTCTACCTTTGGGAAAAATAGAAAGGTTAAGTGATCTGTCATTGATCACTCAACTAGAGAGTGGCAAGCAAAATTAGAACACTGTCTTTTTAAACCAAAGTTTTTCTCATATATCTCTTAAATTTTTGACTCTATTGTACCAAACTTCCAAATGAAGAAATAGAAACACTGGCATAATTATTGAAATCCTTTCACTAGAAAACAATGACCAGATGTGGCCTTTTCAAAAATTTTAATCTCTGTCATTTTAAGGTCATATCTTATTATTTCTTATTCTCATTCTTATGCATTTCTTCTTCTTCTTCTTCTTCTTCTTCTTCTTCTTCTTCTTCTTCTTCTTCTTCTTCTTCTTCTTTTTCTTCTTTTCATTTATTTTTCATTTCATTTGTTTCTTCTCTTTCTATCATATGAATTTTCTCTTCCCCTTCTCACTACTACTTATGATATTTCACTAATCACTTTCACTGATATCTCCATTCTTCTAACAAATCATAAATTTCTCTTCTTAACATAAACTCCTAAGCTCTTACCAATTCATTTATTTTCATTTGTTTATTCCATTGTTGTTTGCATCTTATTTTTATTATCTTTTTTCACTTTTAAGACCTTTTCTGACATTCTTTTTTAAATGCATAACCTTCTTACTTATTGCTTTATTCAGTATATTCTTCCCTTTTTCCGAAGTTAGCAGGGCAGTGATAATCCTAAGGACCAGGGGCTGACGCTCTTGTCAGTGCACTCCCTGCATTCCACAGTTGGCCTACAGACTTCGGCCAGGCAATAGACAGTGCACATAATGAGGAGGTGGGAGAGAAGCAGGCAGACTCCCAAGAGCTAAGAGACCCATGAACGAGAGAAAAGAGAGACAGAATCAACCACATTCAATTCTACTATTTCAGAGCCATTTTATTTCAGCCCCAGACACCCAAAAAAGTGATGACAGTTGCAGATTGTTAGGACTCACTTCTAGAAGAAGGCATAGGGAACCCCTTGATGGAGCATCTGGTTTAATTTAAGAATCAAATCTGAAGCGGTCAGTGGTAGAACAGAAAGAACCTGATTAAAGATAGAGACATTGGTCAAGATTTCCTATGCTGATCAATCTTTGTCCATAAACAAGAAGGGGCTTTTGTAGTGTCATTCATCCAGTTCAGTAAAGAAGACACTAGACAAACAAGGAAAAGGACAACACTGTTTTTGTGGGATTAACTGTCTTTGTTGCTCTTATGGATCTGGTTGATTTGTGATTCTGTAGTTCAAGCCTATTTCCTTGGAAAAGGAAAGTAATATCTGTTGCTGCCACTTTGCCAGTGTCCCACCCCGCTGTGACATTTATATGCTTTATTAAAATAAATTCTATCTGAAAATTAAAATATTTTATTGAAGAGAAGTTGCTAAGATGGTAGCAAGTTGTGTGTGTGTGTGTGTGTGTGTTTTAAATAAAGTTATTCAAGTCCTCTATCTCTGGATTAATCAGAGAATGAGAAGAGCTCTTTCAGTATTTTTTATGGCTCTTTCTGACTTCTGTTTGTTTGTACCACTCATTGGTACATAGTTTGCTTATGTATATGAAGTGATTGAGGGGAAAACAGTGAGGTAGAATGAAAACTATCTCAACTCAGTAGCCAAGAAATAAATATACAGTCCAGATTTCCACAGGTCACCCTCTGCTGGATCTAAAATTGAGGAATCTAGGTAAGTGGATAGATATGTTTTTTTAAGGCCGTTTTACCTAATTATGGAAAATTTGGTAGTTTAAAATAACAGACTTTTTTCTCTGTCTGGAGGCCAGATGTCCATAGACAGGGTGTGGGCAGGGCAGGGCCGGAGTCAGTGAGAGAGAATTTGGCTTCTAGCAGTTTCTGGCAAGCTGGGCCATTCGTTGGCTTGTAGCTGCATCACTCCAATTTCTGTCTCCATCTTCACACAGTCTTCTTTCCTTTTGTGTCTAACTGTCTCTCTCTATCCTTTGAGACAGAAAACAGTCTTTATGTAAGTTTATCTTATTTTAGAATCCTAACTTAGTAGATTTTCAGTTGCTATACCTGAACACCACAGATAGAGTAATTTCCAAAAGACACATGTTTACTCAGCTCCTGCTCCAAACGCAGGGAAGGCAGCAGAGGGATCACATAGCCTGATAGAGCATCTTAGGTTAGATTTCTCATCCTTTTCTTACAGAACCACTGTCTCATTGGATTAGAGGCCTATCCCCATGACCTCATTTAATCTTAATTATCTCCTAAACATCCCACCTCTTAATGCCATACTTGTATTTTCTGCTCTCCTAACACCTCACAATGGGACTAAATGTCTACCTAAGTTTCCTCAGATCCAAAAATTTCCTGTAACTCTAACTCAACCACCTTTCCCAAATTCTGCTCATCTAGGTTCTGAAGCATTACCAGAATGCATTTAAAACAGTTTTTGTCAATCACACACACTTGCATGTACAAACTGACATCTACTTTCCATCCTGTGGACACATCCCACGTGGAGCACCTGGCCCCTGCTTATAATGTCACCTGTGTTTCCACTATGGCTGCTCCCTTCTCTGCTCTGACGCTGCCCTGCTGAAGACGGTGTAGAGGAACTATTCCCATCTCTTGCATATCAGAGTTTCCTTAATTTCCACAAAACATCAGCTCGTGTGTGCTGCACCTTTGTTTCTAATACCCTCAACACTGAACTATTGATCTTGGTTTCTGGGGATCAGGCTCCAGGGAAAAAACAAAACCCCAAGTGCCCCCTCACCATCTTTCTCTTGCTCCTGCTTGCATGGTATTTATATAAAAACACTTCATTTGTTCTGTATTCTCTGCCCTCTGAAAATGCTTGGATATGTACATTGATTAGACTAAAATTTTCCCTAACCATATAGAAACATCACTGTAGATAAAATTTCTTCTTTCTCTCAGCAACAAGGAATATATAAAAATAAATTCCATTTCTTATATTTAAGGAGCACCTAGTTACAAACTGTATTAAAAAATTAATATAAGAGACCTACTACCTAAATGTTTTAGAATGAGTGCCATTCATTAGGTATTAATGGATCAGTGCTGCCTGCATAGGCCCAGAATTTCTGTACATGGAAAAGAAATATTACACATGCAGAGTATAGAACACAGACCATTATGCTACAGCCCTATATCTAATAAAAAATTATATTATTTCCTTTTACAAAATCAAAAATTGGATTTTCAATTTTCTCCAGGAAGCTAATTCACACTAACCAAATTACAACACATTTATAAGAGAAAATGCCAATTACACTAAAAAAAGTGACTATGAGATAGATTGCAGTGCTCATTTCCAGTAGTTGGAAAGGTACCTTCTAAATGGAAATGTCCACTTGAGAAGTAAAATTAAAGGTAGAGACTATCTGTGGTTAGTGAATGAGTACAGTAACTAAATGACCTTATGGCCCGCGGCAATGTATCTGCATTGGGGTTTCACACGCCAAGTGGACCATTTCCATTGTTTCTCCACAGTGCGCTACAGGAATAATGATATATGCACATTACCTGGCTCTCAATTTTCACTTTTCTTCATTGTTGGATAAAAGTTTATGTAATTAAGTTGTCCTCAGTATTTGACTCTTTAGCATTATTTCCCACCTCTCCTTCTATTTTTAATATATTTTTAGATTTACTTTTCCCAGACATAAATTTAGGTGCATGTTGTTTTCTTATCTGTGGCATACTAATTTGATGCATCCTATTGTGAAATTACATTTTTTAAAAGCTACTCCTTCCCAAATGTCACATTTGTGTGACTTTTTAAAAATTTCAGTCAGACTAGAAGGTGTGCTGTGTTGGTAATGTGCAGTGGTAGTCAGAGGTGCTCATGCCTGTTGAATCAATGGATCATTTCTAAAACCTCTTTTAACTCTAAAACATTTTTGAAAATGTTGGTGAATTAAAATCCAGACTGATGAGCTGGGGCATAACTCAGTAGTAGATCCTTTGCTTGCTGTGCAACTGGCTCGGAGTGTTATCTGCATTGTATTGGATATCAATCGATTGATCAATCTGAATTGATAAATGAGGTTTCATAAATTTACTTTTTCCTCTAACAGTTTTCTATTTATTCATGCTGTGAACATCATTGTAAATGACCTATGTGTCAAGCAAGATCTCAGATCATAAAAAACTTACTCTACCCTATTTATTTCAAGGTTTTCTTCTTCATACTCATATACTCTTTATCCCATACCCATCCCCACCCCAAAAATGACCTTTGCAAATTAACAATATAGACATCTGTCTTTAAAACCAATTCACTCTGTCCATGTTCCCTTTCCCAGTGGACTGTAATCCAAGTTCAGAAGTTCAGGAGAACAAGAGAATGAGTGAAGGAGTCAAGTAGCTGTCTGCTTACCTGATCCCAGGTGGTTAACTGCCCACATCTGGAACACTGGAAGGTCACCAACATCTCTGTCCTGGAGTTAGATCACTCCAAGAACACAAGCAGCACCCAGCACTCCATCTGACACCCCTTGGATCTCCCACAGGGTGGTTAGGAGGGATTCTAGCCAAGCATCCTGCGACCACACATGTGTGTCCATTCATACTCCTGCCCCCACAGTCTGCACAGGTCTCTGCCCTCACATGGACTTCCCTGGACCACCCACAGAGCCCTCCCTGAAGTCCTGCACATGCCACCTCCCTTGCTTGCTTTTTTCAGTCTTGTCCAAATGTGCTCACTCTGCACCCCACTTATCTCTCAAGGTCATTAGGAAGGGAACTTAAAAGAAGAACATAATTTTAAGTGCCTTAATATTTTAAATTACAAGCAAGCCAAAAAAATATAGCAGAAGCTTTTATAGCATCTCACACAAAAATGAAGAGAAAAATAAGGAAGAACAAGGTACAGGAAGTAAAAGTGTAACTCTTACACAGAGGTGCTGGCTGCAGGTGTACATGAGTGTCACCTGAGATGGAAGGATCTCTACCAACTGAATAAGCATCTTCCTGGGTCCTACTCAACAAAGACCCAAGACCCAAGAAAACGAAAAGCCCAAATCACTAAATCCCTTGTTCTTTTTTTTTTTAAAGAGGATAAAACATAACAAAACAGAGCAAAGCAGATTGGAAGAAAACAATGTGAGTGTCACAGATTTCAAAGCAAGACAGCAGATCAACAGTGGCTACCATAATGTCTCTTGTTTTCTTCTAACTAGTTGTCTATATCTTCACACAAAATGAATTCATACGAGAAATAGTATAAAACTGATCAAAACAGAGTAATGAAGGCATTACAGGCCTTCAAAACCGGACGATAGGAAAATCAACACTGGTTTACCATAATGTCTCTTGTTCTCTTCAAAATAGCTGTCCATATCTTCATGTATGTTGAAATTAAATAATACAAAGCAGACTAAAACCACTTTGAACAAATAATAAAGAATTACTGGATTTCACAGCATGACAATAGGTAATCAGCAATGGAAACCATAATGTCTCTTTTCCTTCAAAGTAACTGTTCATCATGTGTAAGACAATGGATTGTTGTAAACTGTTTAGGAGAAGTTCTAGGCATGTATAAGCTTCTACATGTACATCTATCCTTTCTGCATTAGAGGGGAAAACAAAACAAAAACAAAAACAAGAAACAAAAAAGACAAATAACAATAGCAAAGAGCCCAAAACAGTAACAACATAGGCCTTCAAAACAAGGTGGTAGGAAGATAACTAAGGTTGTTATTTTCCATAGTAAACTTCAAAAGAGTTCCTCAGATCACCAGACACAAACATGCAAAATTGATCCAATCCTGTAAATGTTAACTGTTTGTTCCAAGAACTAATAGAATTTGTAGCACAATCATCTTAGCTACCCTGTGTGTTTATACAAATTTGATTTTTTCTTTTCCTTTCCTTTTTTTTTTTTTTTTTTAACAGTTTTCTCTGATCTAAGTGATTGGCCTTTCCCAACACAGTGACATATTCTATTGAGTATCTGAGGGCAGGACAAGGGTTAACGACAGGCACTATTCAGTATTTTGTAAGGGATCCATGAGTACTCTTAAGTGATTAGGCAAAATGTGACATTAAATTGGTGGCCTCTATTTTCTCCTTTGAGCTCTTTTTTTACTCTCTATAGTACTAGTATTTGTGCCCACCATATCATGAGTGGTTGTTTGACCTCAAATCAGTGTAGGTGAGTATAACCAACCTCTACCCTCTCTCTTACAAAAGTTAACTCATAGCTCAAGAAAGCGTGTTTAAAATATAACTCCCCACACCACTTACTCAGCTCCTGATCAGTAGAATAATTTGGTTTCACAAGTAATGTCATCCTTGCTACAGGGATTTTTTTGAGATAGGAGTAGGTAAATCAGTATTTCACTTTATGAGCTCTGTAAGTTTCACTTTAGAAATTGATCATAAAAAGATAATTGGGGACAAATAAAGATCCTTGCATGAGAGTATTTATTACAGCATTTTATCTGTTTGTAAAATTTGCTAAATGCATCAAATATCTGCATATTAATAAAACAAATTACCACATGTCCATATATTAGAACACTAGGCAGCCATGTAAAGTGTATTTTTTTCACTTTTTGTTACTGGGAATTGAACAAAGGCCCGGTGCATGCTAGGAAAGCACCAACCACTGAGTTACATCCCCAGCCTGAAAGTATGTATCTTTATTGATTGATATTGAAAGTTCAATACAATCATTACTACAATTCATTACTAAATGAAAACAATGAAAAAAGTATCTGTAATCTCATTTATGATATATATACAAACATACCCCTCACATATACAAAAACAGAAAAAACCTGAATCAAAACATTGAACACCATCTATCAAATCTACAATGTAAAATTTCAGATGATTTCAAATATTTTCTTTTTTCTGTGTTCCTTGAACTTGCTGAAGCAAAATTAATATTTTTTATAAATTAATGAAAAAAAATTTAATTATGTATCCTTATTTTGAGGATAGGAAAAGGAAACAGATACAAGCATTGCAATCAGACAGATGCGTGCACGTTTCGAACCCTGAGCCCCTACTTGGCACTGTTCATGTGGTCCTGGGCAATTCATTTACCTATGCTGAGCTGCAAGTGCCTCACCCATGTAATTATTCCCTAGTACAAAAGTTGCTTCAACATACACAATGTAGAAAACAGTGGCAAGCTTTTCTGAAATGTTATCCAGTGTGTCTTTTTCCTTCTTCAATTTTTTTACACCACTAATGAAAGTAGCTAAAGCTCAGAGCCTCAAGAGAAGAAATAGAACATTGTGGGGAAAATATAGGGGGATAACAGTTACATTTTTGTCTTTAAATTCCAATTTAATTTTTTTTCTTTTAAAGATAATAAAATCCAACCAAAAAAAAGAACAAAGCCAATCAAAATAAAGCCGGAAAATTGGTATAGAACTTCAAAGCAGGATACTAAGGATACTAGGAAAACAATAATAACTGCCATAGTATGTCTTGTTATCTTCACAATAGTTGTCCATTCCATCAGGTATAGTAAAATCAAACCAACAACAAAACAGAATAAAACCAATCAAAACAGAATATTGAATAAAGCCAAACAATCAGAACAAAGCAAAATAATGAGAACAATATTGGGTTTCAAAGACAAGATAGAAAGAAATCCCCCATATTTGCTGTATTGCGCACTATCATCCTCCCAAGAGATGCTCAGACTGCTGACCCCAGACTTACAAAATCAACCAGGCAATACAAGCATTTAGTTGCTTTATGTACCTTGGTTGCTCTCAACTCAGCCTCTCCTCTGAACCAGCAGGTTGCTCATGGGGGCGGGGAGGCAGGGGTAGGCTCATGGGAGGCCCGGACTTTTCTCTTCCTAGAAGCCTTGGCTTGCATGGCTTACCAGAAAGTCTGGCTGGCTGGCTTCTTGTTGGATCCTAATAATTTAATATTTTTAGAAAGTATGACAGACTGTAAACAAATGCCATTTTAAAAACTTTTTTTCTTTTTTCATGTTTTTATAATGTATCACATTTAAAATAAAATCTCATACTTTTAATAGATAAATAGTTGAACTTCAACTTCTAAACAAATTTCCAAATCTAATTCATTTATTTATCACATAATGCAATGTTTTATTCATTCAACAATTTTTCCCAGCACTTTTCTAGGCATTGAGAATGTAGTGGTGAGAAACAAAATCTTCTTTAATTTTTAAAATTTAATTTGCAAAATATGTACTGTATTTTTATAATACTACAGTTATAAAAGGGAGGTATACTGTGAAGCTACCAAAAGTAAATGACTCGGTTCCTGAGGAAGATAACCTGATACTGGGTCACCATGTTGAACATGTGGGAACTTTTATAATGTAGCATCAATTCCACACCTAGTATATTCTCAAGAGACATAACTTGCACACACATATCCATGTGTTCAGAGACTAATGTATCATAACAATGTCCATAAGCACAGAAATGGTGAAAAGAAGTCAAAGGGCCTTGAATGGAAGAATGACTATGCAAATTAAAGTATTTTCATACAATGGTTAAAGCAAATAAACTATGGCTACATATTATAGCCATATTATATATTAATATTATGTATGATAAATCTTGGAAAGTACTTTTGCAGACAATACTTCCTACAAATGGTCGTAGCAGTATTTCCAGTAACAAATGCTTTTTCAGAACAATGCTGCCACCTCCCCTTCTACCGTCCTCTTTGAAAGGCGGAATCTAGGTCTCTTCCTCTCAGATTTGGGTGGGTCTGTATGACTGCCGCGGTTCACACAGGACAGGTTACTAGTGACTTACGAAGATAGATTATAATGGTAGTATTGTTTCCACATGGCTTTAGAGCCCAACACCCACTGCCAAACAGAGAGACCCAGTAGAAAGAACTGTAGTCAGATGGGCCCCCATGAATTCCCGTGCTAATCTCATCCGGAAACGTTCTATCCAGGGCACTACATGGTGCCCTCAACTGACAGATAAAATCAACCTTAGCAGCAAATTTAGGTCTGGTACTGTTGGTCTGTTTCTTCTGTATCTTTTGCCAGTTTCTTCTGTATCTTTGAAATGTCTGCTTTATTACTGTTTGCTTTGGGAGGGGCATATAAGTATCTAAATATCCAAAGTTTATCTCTCCTGTGGTTCTTAGGTTAAACTTCTTAAGTGAATTTAATGTTTATTGGCCCCAAGACCACTATATCTGATACTTGGAGGCCTGATTTCTTTAATTCTTGTTTTGCATAAGGTTGCCTATCTTTTTATTTGTCTTTTGGAATTAGAATTTTTAGGTTTTCTTGGAAGTCAGTCTGAAATCTTTCTCTTTTAATACTGAATAAATGTATTGTTACTTATTAAGGAGAGCTATCTTAGCTCTATAATTTATTAGTTTAGTTAATATTTATTGTGTGTCTATTGAAATATAGAATGAGTCCAGGTATTCTATATTTCCATTTCTATGTAACTTGAAAGCTAATGAGAGAAGAGAAAATCTATACTATATTTTGTTTTAATGGTTATTTAGCCTTTAACTGTATAGTTGTTTTATTTGTATATGAGTTTATATAGTTCTCTTATTATTTAGAAATGTTGTATTCCTATAGTAAAGCAGTGGAAACTTTGTAATTATAGCAATATAATATCTTTAGTTTTCTATTTCTTTAGTATCTATTAACTTTCTATTATGAGCAATGATAAAATTAATGTTTCCTGTTTTTTCTCTTTTTTCCTTCCCCTTTTTTATTATCTTTTTCAGAGTTTAACAGTACTGCTACATATGCCAATTTTTGTGTCACTTGATCTGTGTGCTTTTAATACTATCTACCAACTTTCAACTATTACAGAGGAAGCCATCTGCAAATTTACTACAACTTTCATCCCCACTCCTTTCAGATTTTCTTTATTTATATACTTCCTATATTTGGGGATGTAGAAAGCAGATGTCTATTCTGTCATCATATATCCTTACTTTTGATTCAAGCTTTCCTTACCCTTACATCGATTCAACATCCCACAGTGTTCCAAGTTGTCTGCAAGAATTTTCTCAAAATAGTTCACCAAGGCAATATTTCCTGTGTTCTTCTTGGCTTAGAAGTTCCTGACCTGACTTTTGCCTTCATATTTGCAGGATAGTTTGGCTGGATATTTAATTATATGCTCATAGTTCCTTCCAGAAATACTGTATAATGTTCAAAATATGCACTTTATCTGATGCTAAAATTTTACTATTGTTTTACATATTTTTACTTTATATTTTTAATTAGACTATATAAATTCCTGTGTGGCCTTTTCCTAGAGGTCACTGATTCAGGAATTCCACCTAGCAGAAACTTTGCCTGCTCTGTGCTAGCATAAAGGTGGATTGCTCTCTACAGTGATGGCTCCTTTATTTGACTCTTTGTTTAGCCCTACCTCTCTTCTGTATCTTGACCAAACACATCTCGAGGGCCTCTGCGAAAGCCCTGCTGACACAGTTCCAGCCCCATTCTTGTGAACAAGTGATTTAAACAAGAGTTCCTGGTCTTCAGCAAGTGGTTCCATCTGAGCTCTGACCCTCTGGGCTGCTTATCTTCACCTCTTACCCTGGCTTTTGACCACTATTACATGATTTTGGAGACAGTGGATTAAATATAGATCCTAACAGCCACTTTTTCTCTCCTTAGCTTTTGTCTTTTCTCTAAGAAAATGCTAGGGGGTGGTGTGTTGATACCAGTCTGGTGGTGCATGCCTGTAATCCCAGCACTCAGGAGGGTGAGGCAGGAGGATTATCTCGAGTTTGAGACCAGCCTGTGCTACAAAGTGAGTACAAAGCCAACCTGAACTGCATAGTGAGACTCTGTGTCAAAAAGACAAAAAATCAAAAGAAAATGAGGGGGAAACAGACATACACAAGATTTTTCATGTCAAATATTGCAAAACCCTTTTGATTCACAAGAACTAGGCTTAAAAAGCAAGATTTCTGGGTTATAAAGATCAAGCTTGGCTGACTTACCACATAGATCTTATACAATTAAGCATAGTATAAAAGACCCCACATGATGATAACAGCTCAGGTTCCTTCATGCCAGAGGAGACAAAAGAAGAGGAATTAGATGACTGGAATGAATGAATTTGAAGCAAACATGATTAGATCATACAGAGGCCTTTGAGGAGTGCCCAGAACTTTGTACCAATTTGGAGTGAAAACTATGAAGGGAGATAGCAGCATGTATCCCTTTATTTGGTGGGGTATTCTGAGAACAGAAAGTATTATAGCTTAGCTTCCCAAGATACAACTTTGGAAGATGTGTCTTGGAGCAAGTTTCCAAGTGGAAGAAAAAGGACTGGGAAAAGATGTTTACGTAAAAGGCCCCAGGGGCATAGAAACAGTGCAGTCAAGAGAGGAATTAAACTATGCATATGCTAAGACAAAAAGCCATGGAAGAATTATGGTGATGGTGGTAGAACCCAAGGCACTACAACAGGGAGAAATAAGGGTGAGTTAAGTCTCACTGGCTGCCAGCAGGGTCAAAAGAAATTTCTTAGGATGAACACTTCTCCCCAATGCTAGGATGACGGGGAAGCAAAAGTAGTCATCTTAATACAGATTATGCCAGAAAAGAAGAAAGGATGGGAAGGGAATAGTACATTCACTGAATATTTAATTTGAATTGGGAATATACAGACTATCAATGATTAGTCATCTTGAGTTAGAGAATGTAGAATTTTAAACCTACCATGTGTGGAGACATGCCTGAAATTCCAAGAACATTCATGCAATGCATACTTACACCATGAACTAGTTCAAACCTTAGAAAAGAATTGGAGCAAGTCAGAGCCATGATTCTGTGAGAGAAATGAAGTCAAAGTTTGCAACCTTATACCATGACATTAAGTACACTGAGTATATGTTGACAATCAGCATAGAAAGAGGGAAGTAGAGTGTTGTAGTTAAAGCCCTTAACTCTGACTGTGAAATGTGCAAAGAAATAGAGTTCTTTCTCATAGAAGATTTTGGGTAGCAAGTTACACTATAGATGGCAAGTTGTACTGAAGAGTCTGAATTTAGAAGAAGAAACAAGACATCAAGATATGGAGAGAACCTGCAGATAGTCACACAGAAGCTAAATAGGGTGGAGGAAACTCAGAATCCTGAAGAAAGGAAATGCCATCATGATGTAAGTTTTCCAAGGCCCAGTGATGGAACAGTGATGTACACTACATGCTAGTCATCAGTCCCCACAATCCCAAATTAAAACTCCTGTTTAACTTCAATTATCCCAACTGAAAGGAAGTTCCTTCCATAGGACAGACTAGCAGGGGAAGAAAGGTAAAAGAAATTCTTAGGAAAATCATGGCAATCTAATAATGAAACAAGTGACAAACTCCTTCTAATATACACGTCTCTCCACAATCTCAGACTGGAGGAGGGGGAGGTAAACTGGTAGACAGACAAAATTTGAATAAAACCAGTATAATCTTGGAAAAATAATTTTGGGGGGATGCAAAGACTTATTAGAAGTATAGAAGAAAAAAGCTAATTGTTTTGAAAATCTAATGAATATAATTCATGTTTGTAGTCATTCTAATGTTCTTTAATGTAGTCATTCTAATTGGACTGAATAAGTAATACTCATTGCTTAAGGAAGAGACAAAAGAGTTAGTCTTTCATTTTAAATTTGAAAGTAGGAGTTTAAAAATTCAGCACAGGAGCTGGGGATATAGCTCTGAGATGTAGCACTTGCCCATAGGTGAGGCTTTGGGTTTGACCCATAGCACTACAGGAAAACAAATAAAATAAAAATTCAGAGTGAATAAATATGAAGGTACGTTCATAAGGATCATGTTTAGAGACCTAGAATGGTGGACAGTAGGTCCAAGGAGATTTGAAACCAGAAGGATCTAGCTTAGTTTCCCCAGGAAAATCCTACTGCATTGCAAATGTTCTAGAGAAGTTTAAATTCCAACCTCAAACTAAGGCTGTGGACTAACAGTGGCAGAGTGAGGTCTCTGGGTTTTTGGATCTTTGAGATCTCAAACTTAAAGTGTAGTGTGAAGAAAGCCACTAATGGCTTGCACTGAGAAACTACATGTTTGAACAAGGAAAATGAAGACATCATTGTCTTATATCCAGAAACCATTCATGGTGAACACACCACATATTCAACTCCAGGAAGGACCAGCTACAATTTGCTGGACTGAACAAGCACAGAGATTATCACATCTGAACCAGATGATCTATCCTTAGGTCAGGATGATATTTTTGCCAGTCTCTCCCTCAATGACTTTATGATACCAAGAGAAATGACAGCAAATGATGAAATGATTTGAAATGTTTAATGCACTTCATTGAATTCCAGAAATTAGTGAGTAAACCTAAACTAACAACACAAAAATTTCCACCATCAGAGACACTGGGAATCTTAAATTTTGGTATATGGAGGGGTAAAAAGTATTGTCATCTTTAACATCTACAGGTTTTAACCATGCAAAAATTCAGTCTAATTTGCATGTTAAGAGCATCAGGCACGTAGCAAACATTAAATGGTAGTTCTTATTATTAAATATATTGTACCCTTCCACTTTTATTTGTATTGTATGCTTTGGTTATGCCAATCTTAGGTCTGAAGAGCTTTCTATTTAAAAACAGACACGTTGGCTGGGGAGTGTAGCTCAGTTGTAGGGCACTTGCCTAAAGACAGACATCTTTAAATGTCCCATAAGTATATCAGGTAGCACTAAAGTACAAGCTAAAATACCTTGGGTTGTTAGGGAAGTAATGCAATTATGGGAAGGTTATGAGGTAAAAACCTAAAGGTAAAGGTTAATGTCTGATAGGGGAGCAAGCTAGCAAAACATCTCCAGTTTATAACTTCACCTGAAGAAAAAAACAAAGACATCTGGGCCCTAAATCACATAGGAATTGTTTGTACAAGGATGAAAAAGAAATAACAATGAGAAATTTCGGTTAGTATCCCTGCCCTCTCGCCTGCATTGAGAAATCATATTTTAAAAATGTCTTGATAAGCCTGGGATAAGAGTAGATGTTTTGGGTGGTCTTGCGGGTTATTTTTATCTCTTTAGGAGTCTAGTGAGCTGTTTTTCTCCATTAAGACTGTGTCATCAAGGACATCTATTTATATTCCAAAGTCAGGCCACCCTCCCGCTTGGAAAATGTTGCCAAAAACGAACCATTCTTACATTATTAAGTGTCTTTTATTCCCTGGGAGTGCCACTACTCTCAATTTCATCCTGATCCACCCACCAGTCTCCTTTTCAGCAAACATTTTTAACTAATTAATTAGATGATTTTTAGCTTTCCCATTACTTTCACCAGCATATGAGGAACTATCTTTATTATGAATGTTGTTACAGCAATGTTTTGAAATCCCAATGGAGATAGCTTACTTCTGTCAGATCTATTTCCTGATTTATGTGTTTGTAAGTTTCAATCATTTCCTAACCAGAATTTCTTACTGTTCCTTTGACCTTCTCCTAACTGTGGCGTTTCTTAGTTTAGGGTTCATACAGCTTTGTCTACTGACTAAATGCCTAATCACGTTTTATTTTTATCTAGTTATAATTAAGATTTTAAATTGGAATTAGGATTTTCTTCAAAAATTGCATTTTTTCATGCCTATCCCAAGATCTATCTGTTGGAATTATTACTCTTCAGTCTCCTGTCCATACTGTAAAGGAAATTGTCAATCCACACTTCTAATTACCTAAATGAGCTTATTTTCACATAATTAATTGGAAATAACATCCTCATTTATTAAAAATCCTAATCAGGGAGGAAGTACCACTATTTCATTATACTATAACTAATTAATAATGGTAAGAGGAATTTTGTTTTTTAATTCATGGAAATGCACTGAAAACTGTTGCATAGATGAGCATATAGGCTACATGTTAGAAGGGGGTCCCCTCATTCATTCAAGAATGAATTCAGAGCTGGGTGTGGAGGCACACAGTTGTAACCCTTGTACTGTGAGAAGCTGACACAGCAGGGTCATAAGCTCCAATCCAGCCTACATAACTTGGCAATTTACGGACACCTTGTCTTAAAGAAAAGGAGGATACAGCTCAGTACAAATGCTTTGGGATCCAATCCAGTATTGCAACTAAACATAAAAATAACGATAATAACAATTCAGCTATATCACAGGCACTTTTCCAAGCAATGTGAATATATTGGTAAACAAAATAGACAAAAAAAATCTACCATTACCATATAATAGGAGAAGGAAAATTTATGTTTTATCATTCATGTTAATATGCAGAGAAAAATATAGGGGGAAAGGAAACTCAGATGCTTTGAATATGGTTAGTTCACCACAGAAACTTATTTTGAAATTTGACTGACACTGTGGAGATGCAAAGTTCTCAACAGGTAATCAGGCCATTAAGAGGGATTTATGCCTTTCATGAGGGACTGTGTTAATTTTGTGGGATTGGATTTGTCACTTTGAAATATGCTTGCTCCTCATGTTTTGTCTCCTCCACACACATCTACTTGCCCTTCCACTTTCTGACATGAGCAGAAGCAGCATGAAATGCCACCAAAAACTAAGTGCAAATTGGTTCCATTTTCTTGGACATTCTGGACTCCAGTTCTGTGAGCCAAATTATACCTCTTTCGTTTATACATTACTCAACCTTGGTGCTCTGCGATAGCAACAGAAAACAGATGAACGCATAGGACAAGATGGGAAGGGGCTTGCTATTTTTCAAATGTTTGTCTAGGAAAGCCTGATTGATAAGGTCAGAAGACAAGAGATGTAAGGAATGCAGGGGTAGTATATGGCAGAGGAGAGAGACAGAGAGAGAGAGAGAGAGAGACAGAGAGAGAGAGACAGAGAGAGAGCAAGCATAGCAATGGCACAGCCCTGTGACAAGAGGTCTGATGTGTTTGGGGAATCACAAGAGACCAGAGAGGCAACAAAAAAGAAGAAACTGTTGGGATGGGCAGGATCACAGGTAGCTAGAACGTGATCGCCTTGACAGTGCCTGAGCAAAACTTCACAGTATGAGTGGAAGCAGTCACTACTGTGACAGTGCTGAGCTGAGGGGTGGTAAGATAAGATCCAACTAATGTTTTCAGAGGTTCCCTCTCCACAGTATCCTGAGAAGAGTCTGGAATGGGGAAGGATGGAAGCATTTAGTCAGTTTAAAAGGCTTCTGGAATGATCCAAGAGAAGAATGAAAGGTTGAAACAGTGGAAATGAGAGAACACCAGATTCTGGTTGGCATTTGAAGGCAGGATTCAGCAGATTTATTGACTAAACATAAATAAGCTGTGAGAAAATAAGCCAAGAATGACACTAACGCTTTTATCTTAACCATGGAAGAGGACAAGAAATTACTACATACTGAATTAAAGGCTACAAGGAATAGATTTAGGACCAGATTGAGATCACATAAGAAATGGAATTTAGTTTTAGTCAAGTTAATTTGAGATACTTATAATAGATACAAGTATAGCTATAGAATAAGAAGTAGAATATGCAAATCTAGAGTTAAAAAGGGACCTTAAAATACATATTGGAACATCAGTGTATAGACAGCATTTAAGGTCATCAGTGTTATATAAGCTCACTAAAGGGCTAGACAAAGGTATTTAAGACAGCCAAGGTGAACACCGGAAAAATTAGAAAGCTGGGCTCTCCTTTGCCTGCCTATAGTCCTTTTACTTAGGAGGCCAAGGTGGGAGAATCACTCCAGTCCAGGAGTTCAGCGTCAGTCTCAGAGACATACTGAGATTCTGTCTCTAAAAAAAGGAAAAAAAGGAAACAAGGAAGGGAGGGAAGGGAGAGGGAGGAAAAATGTAGTCAGAGGATATGATCTTCTAGGAAGCAAGAAAATAAAATATTTTAAAATAGAAAACATGTCAACACTGTTTTTAGCAGTCAGTGTTAGTGTTTAACTTCATCTTCTTTACCTATCAGTGGCAAATGACTGGTAGGTCAAAATGATGAATACCAAGCCCCAACTATGATTAAACTTTGTTCCAAACTTAATTGTTGTTAACCTTAATCAATGCAGATTAATTGACTGATAGGATGAATGTTTTACTGAATTGGTTTCAAGAGAAGATGGGAAAAAATAAACTAAATATGATTGAAAACTAAGCTTTGGGGCAGACTTTGTTGGCTAAAAAAATAGAGACATGGGAGGAGATGGTAGGCCCAGGAGAATGATTTTTGTATTCATCTTCTAAGACTGGGTAAACTACAGCACACTGATGCCAAAGGGGATGATTCAGTGGAGAAAGGACAATTGGTGATGCGGAAGTAAGGCAGCAGTTATTAGAGCAACATACATGAGAGGGTGAGAAGACAGAGCGTCCGATGTCCAAAGCGAAGGAGTTGGCCTTTGGTAGGAGCATTAGCGGTTTCTCGTGGTAGCACAAGGAAAGCAAAGCATAAGAAGTTGGGTAGTTACAGTGTGAGACGACACATACACACATCTCCTTCTGGCTTCTGTTTCACAGGGAAATAAAAAGCAAGCTCATGAGTGGAGACCGTGGATAGGGGACAAGGTGTTGGATGCATGGGGTAAGATAGGAGGTGTGAAACAGTCAATGGGCCGGGGGATGGTGCAGGATTTCTGGGTAGTAATTAACCCCACCCACCACCACCACTGAGAGTCACTCAGAACCCAAGTGTACCGGGAAAAGATTTTCATGAAGTTAAAGTGTGTTTGACAGATTTTGGGGAACCACTGTATACTGTGTGGTGCCATTTTTCAGAGTCACAATGTCAAGTAACAGATTAACAGCTTCTGTGGCATTTTCACCAAAGAAAGATGTTTAGTATGTGTAGTCAAAATTTTTCCAAACATTTGACAGCACAGACTTCTTTGTGTAATGTCACCTACTAGCACCCAATCAAACACTAGTTGATAGACTCCACTCTGAGAAACCACAGACACATCTATTGCACCCTATCTATCTGTTCCCTACAGGAAGGCTCTTGCAGTCATTGCATTCCATCTACAAAGTGCAATATGCAACATAAATGTAAAAAGCGAAAAGCTCACTAATCTTTTTCTGAAGTTCCTCACTTACAAACCATAATGCGGGGTGTAAAAGCTTAAGTATAATTTACTTTCATTAGAAGAACTACATACTGAGATCCAGGGTCTCAAAGTTGTCATACACATACTGTGTGATCTTAGCGAGGCTTCAACCCTTAAGTGGCTAGTGGTTCACTAACAAGTCACCTGTCTACCATTTGTGGCCAGAAGATACATAGAAATTCAAAATACTCTTCTGAATTTGACAACCAAAGGGCAAACCTCAGCTTCATGTCTTACTTGGCTATGTTACCTCGAAATGAAATTAATCTCCATGGGTCTCAGTTTTCTTCTTTGTGAGACAGAAAAAAAGTAATACCTACTTCACTGGCTATTGTAAGGATTAAAGAGAAAATACACAATAAACAGTATTTTTTTTTTGCATGTGTATTGGGAAAAAAGAATGCAATAACTGATAGTAAAATATTCTATAAATTAAACCCCACATAAAATTATAAAGCCACATTAGTTCTTTTTTAATAGTATAACAAGGAAAGTGAAATTTAATTTTAACCTATTGCTCCGTATCCCTTTAAAAACTGGCATATCTCTAATCTGAACCCACTTCCCTCAGTATTTAGACAACAGTCTACACTAGAGGTTTATCAAATTTGTACTACACTACAGCAAAAGTGTAACATAATCTGTTGGGGATAATAATAGTAGTAAAGTAATAGTGTTTTAGATCTGTAGTCTAGCATTTCCTTTACATGCAGGTATTGCTCCTGAAAGAAACTAAAGGTTACAGAAGGGTTAACTGACTTAATGTAGGGCAAGATCATGGCACAATCATTCTGTTCATACAGCAGTGGGAAAGTCTGTACTTCTGACGTATTTATAACTCTGTGGTTAAAATGTTTGCTTAATGCTATTTTGTATTTTAAGGTCTCTGACCATTCAAACCTTTCCCCTTTTAACTTAGACGTGCTTTGCTAGCTGTTAATGCCCTTTAAGTACCTTTTTTATGTTCATGTTAAGATCTGGACCTACTTTGACAAAATTCCAAGATAATTATAGGAATTGTTTTGTTTCATTTTTTTTTTTAATTTCAAGTTAAAAATAAAATCTTCCTTTAGGTTGGAAATTTCAGAGAATTAAGTTTGCTTGCTTGCTCTAAGAAGATAATTCTCCAACTATGATGCTAAGAATAAGAATTGCACTTTGCATTTTGGTTTTAAAATGAGTTTCAGTATGTCTGTTATTAACCTTGGACCCCAATCCAAGACCAAGCTCAGAAATAGGAACTAAAAAACCGAAGTTTAGGTTTTATTGCCAAGTCTGTAGAGAATTATACATCTCCTTTCTAACTCCAATGTTTCCAGATAAAATGGCAAAATATTTTTTTGCTGTCTGATTACATGTTGCTAAATAAAGGAGATCTTTGTAACTAATGTGAGGGTTAAATTATATAAATATTTTTATTACCAAATGATTGTAAGAGATACAGATCCCAAAAGTAGATGTGCATGAATGGACACAAGTCAAACACATGCACAAAAAGAGATAGAGTTACCCATGGTGTGTGTCTAGATTTTCACAGCAGACCCAACCATATGTTTCTTGTCTCAGCGGCTGCCCAACGAACTCATGCATGTGGCTGACAGTTCTAGCAGGAAAGCAGCCATGTAAACAATGAGCATAGCTCATAATGAAACAAAGAGGCACCCTAACAGCAAATTCCATCTCTAAAATGAACACTACTCAACCAAACTTTTAAATAACTAACTTCGATAAGTGAATAAGTGATAAGTTAATATAATCATCTTATTGAAAACATAATCAGAACGTTGATGGTGAAGGATGCGTAGCACTCCCTGAAGTAAGACATGATGGCTGTCTATATCTGCTCCCTGATTCTTGTCCAGTCATCTGCACCATAACCTCTGTTATAGTCAGCAGGCCATGACCAAGCATAGTACTGCCTGATACACTGGTTAAATTCCGTGAGTTTTGTTTTGTTTTGTTTTTTGTTGTTTTGCAATAGGGAAGAACTGCTTGTAGCTTTAAATAAATAAATTATGCAGTTTAAATTCATTTTCACTTTATGTAACAAATTCAATATGTCTCCTCATGTAATAAATTGAATTGTATATTTTCTGTTTAGTGTGAAGGTGGGGTAGGTAATATTATTAGGCTATAGAATTTCCTCCATATAGAAAAATTTTTATCTGTTTAATGTCAGCTTTTCATTTCACCTGATGTATTGTTTCCTGACAAAATACAGTCACCCTGTTTAATTCAACGAGAAAAGTACTTAATAATTTATGAAGATTTGTGGGGTTGAAAATTGTAAACAAAACAGTATTTCAATAAAACAGCTCTAAAATAACTGAATAGACTTATTCTGCTGTATTTATTTACTCTTTCTATTACACCTATCATCTTAATACTTAGGCATAAAAGTACCAGGCATAATATGAGGATAAAAATATTATGATTCTATCTAGTTTTTCTTAGTGAATTAAAATTCAGTGTTCAGCCATTAATATACTCCCCATGTTATTCTGCTTAGTTTCTGAGACTGAAAATACCATTCGGTCTATAAATACTATGTAGTGATTGATGTAAGAGAAATGTTAAGCACTTGATTTGGTAATGACCCAGTAGTTTATTTAAATACAGATAATATGCAAATATTCAGATACATTAGTGGTAGCTAAGAGCCATGAATCAGATTGTTCCTGGCCTATTTTTGGTCTTATTTTTGAGGAAACTTTTATTTTTGTCATGACCTTGTGATGACCAGTTGAATTCTTGAGCCCATAATCATCTGTGGGGCCTATTAATGTTACCAAGCTCCTTTGTGCTATTATGGTTTATATCCAGATGTGCACCCAAGGCCTATGTGCTTGTGGGGCTTGGGGAGGTGATTGGATCATGGGTGTGTGATGCTGGATTAGTCTGCTGATTAGTATAGCATAGTTCTGGGTGTGGACGATAGAGTCACTGAAAAAGACACCCTGGGTGTCTGGAGCACCAACTAATACACTTGTAGTTTCAATGGAATAAAAAGGGAAGGAAGGCAGTGCAGCTACTTCCTGCCTGTCACTCCATAAATTGTTTCTCTTCTCCCATGCCTCTCTGCCATACTGCCCTGCTTTAGTGCCAGTTGACTTAACTGAAACCTTTGCAAACTGTGAGCTGAAATAGATCTTCCCTTCTCCAGCTTGTGAGCGAGTGAACGGTATTCATCCCAGCAATGAGAAGAGAAGCTAAGATACCTGCCAACAAGTAACACATGGAAATAATGACACATAATGACAAATTGCACAAAATCCTCATCATATTTTTGAAGATTGTGAATATGAAAGCATCAGAAGCTTCAGTTTCCTCACTTATGCAATGCAAATTTGTCCATTCACAATTATTGAGTGTCTACCATATGCTAGGTACATTTCCACACAATGAGCAGCCATAGTGACCATTACAGAAAAATCCTTTGCCCTTGTGGAGTTCCTGCTAGAGAGGAAGTGGGCTGTGGAGGCGTATCTCTCTTATACTGAGATACAATTACAGCCCTTTTTTGTTTATTATTTTGGGACAGAGTCTTGCTTAACTGTCCAGGTCAGACTTGAGCTTGCAATTCTCTTGCCTCAGTCTACCAGAGGCATCAGGTTGGGCAGGAAATTCTTTATTACACTTGATCTTAGCCAAAAGGCTGAGAAGCAATGGGAAATTCTTTATCAAGAATCCATTTTAAGTATAAAATTATTTTGTCATAGATATAATTTATTTTAATTATATATATGTTTTCACTTAGAACTTGGGTCATCAAAACAGGTGCATATCAAATCTAGAAAAATACTAATCTTAACAAACTAGTTTTTCCTTTTTTTTTGGCATTGTGACTCAAACCGAGGCCTTAGATTTGCTAGGCAAGCACTCTGACGCTCAGTTACATCCTCAGACTGAATTACCTGCTTGTAAATATTTTGTAGAAATTAAGTATAGAAATCATGTATATTTCTTAAGATTTTATGGTAAGCATGAGTCCCTATCTCACAGTTCTGAAGCCTTTCAATGTTTTCATTCATCAGTTGGAAGGGTTTTATTCTGTTTTGTTTGACTATACCATGCGTGATGGTATGAACAGCTGTTTTGAAGAAAACAAAACATTATGACAGCTACTGCTGATTTAATATGTGGTCCTAATGTACTTTCCTTGCTTCTATTTTTCTACTACCATCGGTTCTATCTATCACATTGCGTCTTATTGGGACTTGAATATGTGTGATAGTATAAAGAAACATTTTTTATCAACAATGAGACATTATAGTACCCATTGATCATTTTCTGTTATTCGGTTCAGAATGCCCTGTAATTCTTTCACTCTTTGAATGGTTTTATAATATTTTGTTATGTTTGATATTATTGTATTTTAAACTATTCTCAACTATAGCAGAGAAAGAGATATTGTGATAGCTACTGTTAATGTCCGGTTGTCTTAATGTAAAGTACTGTGCTGCCTGTGTTGTCTTGTTCTGATCTGCTCTGTTCTGCCTCTTTTGTTTTATTCTCTTTAAAATAAAAAAAAGAAATCATGTATATTTCTTTAGATTATTTTGCTTAACAAATATCTCTGCTATCCTAGTAGATGATCATATTTCAGTATATTTTAATAGTAACCAAACAGTAAGTTATTTGTATTAAAGACACTAACAATTCTAGCTAATTCAAAGGGCAAGTAAATACTTTTAGGGAACCTACATTATATGAGACAGTTTGGCAATTACTTTCTTTTTTTTTTTTTTTTTTTTTTGGTACTGGGGATCGAACTCACGACCTCACGCTTGCCAGGCAGGCGCTTAAGCCACTGAGCTAAATCCCCGGCCCAAGGCAATTACTTTCTTTTGTCCAAAAAAAACTTTTTGGTTGTTTGTGATACTGGGGGTTGAACCCTAGCCCTTGCACTGAGCTACAAGCCCCATCCCTACTCCTTTTTTTTTTTTTTTTTTTTTTTTTTTTTAAATTTGAGACTTTCTAAGTTTCCCAGTGCTGGGATAAAACTTGTAATCATTCTGCCTCATGCTATCTGAGTGCTAGGACAGTAGGATATGCCACTATGCCTGGCCTCCACAGAAGCTTTAAGGACTCGTGTTGGGTACTAAGTTAGGCCTTGGTGATATAACTGAGAAGCGGTTTAACACAGCTCTTGCCAAGCCTCATGGAGATTTAGTCTTATAAAGGAAAGTACATTAGGACCACATTAGTTTTTCACATCTGTATAAAAAATGGTGCCAGCCCAGTAGTACCTGATAAAAACTGAATGATTGGTTGTAAAAGGTCACAACTGAGCAACAAACCCAGAATCAGTTTGAATCTTTCTTTGTCTTAGGAACTGGCTCATACATTGCAGTCTTGCTCACAGCTGAATATGAAATGCAAATGTAGTTTATATTTTTGAAGGCACAGATTTACCTAATTGTGACTTGCTTATCCATCTTCAAAAAAGTAATGTTCATTTTTCAAAGATATATAAATTGGTGTGGTGGAAAGTTGAGCCACAACCAGACCATGTAACTGGATAAAGCAAATTGAGATTCACATTTTGCCTTAAGGCAATTGCTCAGATTAATCTAACAGGGACTAATTATGGTTTGTATATTTTAATGATTTATTGAACATATTGTGTGGAGAATTTATGCTAAGAAACAATATATAATCTTTTTAAAACATATAACTTATAAATAAATTAATGCCCTTAAAAGAATGGTGGCAATAACTTGTACTTTTCCTTTTTAAAGTTGTCTGCCTGCAAAACTTCAGTAGAAAGCCTTGGTAATAGAATGGTTTCCCATATAAGAGTAAAATGTAATGTGAAACTTTATAGCAAAGAGGCAGATACTCTTTGTTGGTTATCTCTAATACTATCCACGAGGCCCTTCTCCATGTCTTCTTTCCTGCGGTTGGTCTCTAGGAAGTCAAGTGTCCCTGTTCCGGCCAATGAAATATAAGTAGCTGACAAGATTGAGGCTTCTGGAAAGCTTTTTAAAAGGAAGAAACTTAGTTTTACTCTCAGCCACTTTTCTTACTACTAGGGAGAGCAGGAGGAGAGGGGAAGCTACGTTTTAAGAGGCAGAACAAAAAAATAAAGTGAGTTTGGCATTTTTGGTACCCAACACAGCTGCACAGTCTTGAACAATGGCTTCCTATCTTTGGACTTTTTGTCTCAATAGAAGGGGCAAAAAGTATGAATCTTAGGTTGATGTGTGAGTTTTCTGTTGTCTGCAGACAAAAGCAATACTAATCAATTTCATAACTTTGCTCTCCTTCTTCCTTCTCTTCTTCTCTTTCTTTCTTCCTGTGTCCTTCCCTCCCTCCCTTCCTTCCTCTTTTCTCTTTCCCCTCTTATTTTTAATTCATTTTATTGTATTCTCAAGTTTCCAATCAGGTTTCACCTCTTTGTTTCTCTGCATTCTTCTTGATCTGCTAATTTATTTTAGCTTTAATTGTGGAAGAATCAATGATCTATTGAGACAATTGCCTCATTTATCAAAATTAAAACCAAACTAATCCTACTGAATTCAGGCTTGAAATAGGAGACCCAGTGGTTTCCTATTCTCTTCTCTTGTATGGTTTCCCAAACAAGTTGTAGGATTTTAGACTGTGAATTTTAATGGCTTTCACAGCTGTCCCAATCTTCATTTTCTATCATAGCTATTTGGTTTTAAACTCCAGATCTCTTAACCAGGCCATGGCAATAGCAATTATATTCTGCCAAGTATCCTCCCTGACAACATCATATTTATATTCCTAGAGTGAGTATTTACTTACCAAAGAATTAAAATTTAAGTTAGTTTTCCTCGCCAGTTTTAAGTTTTAATCTTATTTATTTATTTATTTTTGAGACAGGTTCTCCATGTGTAGTGCAGGCTGAACTTGGACTCGTTTTGTAGGCTGCCCTCCAAAGATTGCCCAGGCAATCTTCCTGCCTCAGCCTCCCGAGTGCTGGCATTACAGGTGTGTGCCACCATGCCAGGCTAAATTTTTTTAAAAAATATATTAAAGCACCATCCATCACTAGCAAAAAATAAGGAAAATGGCAATCTCAAATATGACACTGTCGTTGTAAATGAGTAAATTTTTTGAGAAATAGTTTGCCGGTATATTTCTGTAGTAGTTGAAAATTTGTATTCTCTTTCAGTGACATAACTTAGGGGAAATTATAAAGATTTTTAAGAGAGAAATTAAGACATTTACTATAAATGTAAAGATAATTGGAAATATTTGGGAAACATTTCAGTATGGCGGGGTAGGTGATTAGAGCGTCAACTTGACTGACTTTGGTATCTGTGTGGATACTGTGGGGCAGACCCTGGATGTACCTGGCTAGGTCAGGGAGGGTCTAAGTCTGGTCTATCGCCTCTTCCTCCCTGGCTCTGTAGTCTGCTCTGTTTCCTACTGCCATGAACTAAGCAGTTTTATTGCACTGTGCCCTTCTGCCATAAGGTGTCCAATTGGGAACCAGTTGACCATAGATGGATTCCCTTAAAACATGAACCTCTAAGTGAAACCTCTCTTCCTTTAAATTTTAGGTGTCAAGTATTCTGTCCAGCAATGGGAAAGCTAATACACTAAGGTAAGAAGTTTAATGAATAATGGTGATCTACTGTTAGGAGAAAAGATGGTTACAAAGACTTAAAAAGCAAGGTCAAAATATTAATAACAACTTCAATGAAATGATAAACCCCAGGTCAGAAATTAAGCTTTTATAGGAACAGAAGTGGGAGGGCAGATGGAACAATTGCAGTGTGGGATAGGGTTGGGTATGGTTTGGGGACTTGGAGATCACTGGAAATATTCTATGTCCCAAGGTAGATAGCATTCACAAGAACCTACCTTAACATATTATGCATGTGTGACATAGTTCATATTAAGAAATAAAAATATCTAATGCAGTTTTTGAAGATTCGTGTATGTACAATCTTTCCCACAGTATTTCTTTAATGTTTCCAAGTAAATATAATTTCATCTTGAGTTTTTAATTGTACCTAATATTATAGCTATTCTTTAGTTTTATATAAGCTTACTTCATATACTTACAATGTCTTGGTTAGTGCTGTGTATATAGCATGAAATTAAAGTAGTATTTTTAAAACTATCTATATTTGAGTGAATTAAATTATTTTGATGCAGGTACTGTTTTCATTTGCAAAATGAAAGAAGCAAGGATACCTATATTTCAAATCTCATATGCCTCAATTTTTTATATTTAAAAATACAGATTACATTGCAGCACCAATGTTTATAACCTGACAACTCATAAGGTGTAATTTTTTAAACAAATTTTGCTGAGAATTTTCCCCCTGCAATAAAAAATCCAATTTTTATTTGATTTGGTATAGTGCTATATAATTTTAATAAAACAAATAGTACAATTGATTGAATAATTTTAAATGATTAAATATGAAAGGGACAATGAAATGAATTAAAATGCTCCAAATTTAATAATTTTTATGCGAAAACTTCAAACTTAAAGCTGCTTGAAGGGCGTTGCTGAAATTAATGCTCAAAGGTATTTATCAACGCATTCTAGAGTTTTGTTTATTTTCAATATATGCAACCAAATGAAACCTCAAGTTTTCTGCTAAATTTTATTCGAGGTTTGTCATTCTAATTTTATATACCACAATCCTTTCATTGATTCAACAAGCATTCAGTAATTACCCAGTGTGTGCAAAATAGTGTGAGTAGTAAAAGGAAAGCTAAACATGTGGTTAAGATGCAGCTTTCATTCTCCAATGATTACAGGAAGTAAGAGGTGAACCAATGGGCACAGAAAGGTAGTAACACCTTATGAATAAGAAAGGGATGCAACATTGTTAGATGCTTACCTGGGCCAATGCTGGCCCAAGTAGGTATCCAATAATTATCAGTGCATTAATAAGAGAAAAATAAAGTAGGTAGGAAAAAGGAAGAAGCACAAGGAGTCTTAAAAACTAGAGTAACAGTGGCTAAGGTGCTGTTCCCATTATACCAAAAGACTCTCCAAGGCAGGAGAGAGTACTTTTCAGCGAGGGAATGGACTAGGTAAGTGGAGTGTCATGGAATCATTTCCTGAGGATTCAATGGGCGGAGACAGAGGAGAATCTTTCAGTAGCATAAAGGCATCTAGGTGGCGTGGGGCATGACAAGCTGTCCACCAGGGATACGAGGGGAAGCACAAGATACAAACATTGAAATAGGCCCTTTTGCATCATAATAGTGTGCTGAAACTAATTTCTGCCATTTGGGGTTTGTAAATACAGGTTGTCATAATAAAGGCTTTCCCTTGGGAAAGGCTGAATGGCTCTAAGGGAAGGGGCCAGAGGTGCACAGCTGGAGGTTGTGGGGTAGGATAGTGGAGACAAAACTGGAGAAGGTCCGAATGAAAGTGACTGGAGGAGCTTGGAGAAGAGGTGTAAGGAAAGTATGCAGAGCACAAGAACTAAAATTTGTATTGATTGCAACAAACTTACAAAGTGGCATTTCCCCCCTAATTTTCAGACAGTTCCTCACACAAATCAAAGCAGGTTGTTTACCATGTAATCACATAGTATCACCAGCTGTTTAAATTTGTAGTAAGGATTTTAAATGTCTTTTCCATATTTGAGTAGGAAAATTCTCCTTTTCTGCACATTATTGCCAAAATATGACATGGAAACAATATAAGCATTGAAAGTCTAACAGCACACATGCACATTTGGCCCTAGGAAAAAATCAGGACTATATTTTTACATTTAACTCTGGGAATCACTTTTATTTTTACTTCATTAATTCTCATCTTTCAATAAAGTTTTCACCTCTGAAAATGGACTTTCCTCCCCCTCTTAAATGATATCACACATGTAATCTGTGTCCTAATTCAAAAGCTTAGCATACTTTTAACGGGCATTCAAGAGTCTTTACATTAGCGATACCAGGAAGTAGTATAGGTCGTAACTCCATACTGTAAAAATTTTCTACCACAGACACTCATATTTTTCAAACAGTATCTGCAGTAAGTTGTAAAAAAAAAAAAAGTTTGTGGCCAGTTAACATTTGCTTTTACATTCACTATTTAAAATCTCTACCTGTAAATTTTACTGTATCATAATCACGAGGTGAATATATTATCTGCTTTCCAGCATTTTTCTTTTCTGGATAATGTGTTAGACTAAAAAAAATTCAATACATGTATCCTGTATAACTCAGAATACCAATCTTATACCACCTTTATTTTTTTATGGTTGTTTTGATAATACAGACTAAGTAAATGCAAAATATACAGGGAAAGTTAGCTAAATGGGTCAACACTTTTGACCCAAACCATCTTGGTTTTAAATGGAAGTATCGTGTGGGATTCTATCTGACAGATTCTTTGAACCTTGACATCCTAAGATCCTATAATTTCTCTCTACATATACTTTAACATTGTCACAAGTATACACTTTTAAACAATTTTGCCTTTTTAAATTTTTCTGATTTTTCACATCCCCAGCACACACATGTAGGTACAAAGCACAAAGGTCTAAACATCAAAAGTGCACATATTTTTTGCCAGGTTTGCGTTCTTCTTTCCCTTGTGTCCACTCGTTAAATCCTATGCACAGTCTGTAGAAACTGCACAGGAAATACATGCCATGTACACAAACTCCAGTGATCTAACTCCCAATAATATCCACCCTTTTTAAATTCTTTGTTTTGGCTCTTCCACATCCATTGAGTTTCACACAATGATTCTCCCCTCTAAACATATTTTCTTCCCTTGTTATCGGGGAGGGGAGACAGGCTGCTGTTTAGCCTTATTTTAACATTTCTAATTGTTGAAAACATCACCTAGTTTTAAAAAAGCTGCTAGCATTTCTTTGTGATACTTGATGTACTTTCCTCTTTTAATCACACACTCTATTCAGACCTTACAAATTAACCTTGACCTGCCCTTAATTTCCTTATTCCTCTGGAATGAATTCTCGTACTTTATTTCCTACCTTTCATCATTCTATTAACATGCCCCTGGCTGTTGCCATAGAAAGGGAGTGTGCAGTTTGCTTTTCCACGTGCAGAAGCACTCGATATAGAATGTATTTATGGTCTGTTCGCCATCCAGCTCCCAGCTCTCTGAAAAACAGCTGTTGGTGCAAGGACTGCCACGATGACATAATTTCTCACAGCGCCCTTTCAGTCTTAAACTCTTCCTTCACTCCCTGCCCCACCCAGAGGCAAACTTTACAGCGATTCCAGCAGAGGCAAGTTTTGTGTTTAAACACTACATTTGTTGCTATTTCTATCGTTTTCCAAACTTGCCTTTTCATGTTGTTTCTATTTGGATGCAGTGGAATGGAAAGATCTCGTGCCCACAACCAGAGCAGAGGGTGGGGGCTGAAACTCCACCACCTGACAGGCTCCTCCTCTGCGACCGATCGAGTCCCCGGCCTCCGAGCTCCAGTGTCCCATTCCAGTCTACACTCGGGATTCCCAAGTCCTTCCTTCGCTTTCCTGCCCCCACTGCTTTCAGGTCAAGGTCCTTTTGTTTCATGAGTGCTCCACAAATTTCAGACTTCTTTCATTTGTTCTTCTTGGAAACCTGCAGGCTAGGACTGCTCGCCTCAAACCTGTTTTATTCCAGCAAGAGGCAGGCCTGCTGGTGCATCGCGTCAGGACTCCTTCACTAGGCTGGACCACCTTTCTTTCCCCTTCCCCTCCAGACCGAACGTGGCACGGAGCCCAGGGCGCTCCAGGCAGTACCCTGCCTTTGTTTTCATTACCTCGCACGCACGTCTTTAAGTGTTTGAAAAATGCCACAGTGCCACAGAGAAGTAAAATCCACCTTTTCCTAGCTGAATAAGCTCCTTCGCGCTCATTTCCTGTTCCTTGACCTCTCCCTCGTTTCTCTTCCCAACCCACTTCGTGCCACAGGACTGCAAATCTTTCTAACACAAACTTCCCCTTCCCGGCCTTCCCACCGCCTGGGCGGCTTCCCACGCCGGCGGGCTCAGTGGCGCGCGGAAGGGGGGTCTGGCTCAGCCCGGCGCCCCAGACTGCGCACCTAAGCTTGCAAGAAGGTGGCCCGCAGTCACCGACCACCGGCGACCGCCCGCCAGCCCGGCTCAGCCCTGCGCCCTGCCGACCCCAGCGTCCTCTGAGCCGCGGGAACTGCCCGGCTGCCTCCTTCAGCTCCCGACCCAGAATCCGGCGGATCCGGCGCCTGGCCGGCCGGGCGATTCTCCGCACTCCCCCGCGGGGCGCAGCCTCTCGCCCGCAGGACCCTGGCAGGGGCCCGCAGACCCCCCTACTCCCCTCCGCCTGCGAGTTCGCCAGCTTTCCTAAGCCAGCGGCGCGGGCAGGCGCCCTTGTGCCCCGGAATGCAGAGCGAGGCTCGGGTCTCCGCCTCGCCCCATTCATCCCGCCGAGGTGAAGCGCGGGGCGGGGGGACGCCCCCGCCTCGCCCGCAACGTGCGTCGCTCCGGAACCCAAACAATGACTCCCCACTTCTTCGCCCGGCCCTCCGCGCGCCCCACCCGCCATCCCTGGGATCCAGACGCCGCCGCGGGGCGGCCCCGCGGGGACCCCATTGTTGCCCGGTGCGGTCCCGGCGAGCGGCCCCGCAGCCTCGGCCGCCAGCCCGCCCGTCCGCGCCGGCTCCGCCCACACCTTTCCAAGTTCGCCGGCGGCGAGCCGGGGAACGCGCGGGCGCCCCCTGCCCGAGCGCCCCCACCCGGACGGCGGCGGCGAGGGGCGGGGGCCGAAGGGGCCCGGCGGGCGCTGGATTTGTCTCTAAATTCTTTCCCTAAGACCGCCTTGCGCGCTTTGACACAAAAGAGGGGACTTTGTTGCGGCTCAGCGCGAGTCTGGCCCGGCGAGTTGCCATCGGGGCTCCTCC
>PVJX010000232.1:214715-318431 GCA_004027295.1 Dolichotis patagonum
AGGGCTGGGCAGTGGGTGTTGCCTTCTACCTCTGCGAGCGGGAGGGGTTAGTTTCCCACAGGGGATTTCAACCATCACGCTCAGGGCCCGCCTCCTAATCCTCGGGCGGAGCGGCTCGGGGCCCCATTTTATGGCAATAAAGCGACTTAGCGCCTGCTGAGCGAGCCCCTCCCCGCCGCCGCCCCCGCCCTCGGCCCCACCCCGGGGCTCGCCCGCAGCGGCGGGGCTTTGTTTCTGGGGAGGAGAACCCGGAGCTCTTTTGTTTGGGGGTTTGGTGTTTTTACCCCACCCTGCCCCGCCCCGCCCCACCCCGCCCTACCCCGCCCCACCCCACCCCGCCCCTCCGCGCCTCTCCGGTTTCCTGAGCTGTGGGCTGCTGGGGAGAAGCGGTGGCGTCTTGCAACCCCCTCGGCTGGGCCCCGGGGTAATTCGATGCGGGCCTGGCGAGGCTCCCCACGCTAGAGCGGGGCTCGCGTCTCGGCAGCCTCCACCCACCGGCCCACCCTACATTTAGCGCATCATGTGATCCGGGTAAGTCATTTGCAAGTACAACAGTTCCCTGGGTTGCCCCCCATTCATTTCCTGAGAACTGCAGAGAGCAGCTGAGAGGCTCTGCTTGTGCGTGTGCGTGTGAGTGAGTGTGCGCGCGCGTGTGTGTGAGAGAGAAAGGGCGAGAGAGGGAGAGGGAGAGGGAGACTGACTCTGTGTGAGGGAAAGAAAACAATTTCTCCTGCTCTGCAGCTTCTGTTCAGGTCTGTGCCGATTCCGTTTCTTATCAAAATAAACAACCCCCTCCTTTTTTTACCATCCCAAATCAGGCCGTATTCTCTTAACATGTTTTATTTTCCTTCTGTCATCTGCTCAAGTTAAATCATTTGGTTGGTCTGTGCTCTTAAAGGGGGAAAGTGTTGGGAAGCGGGAGGGGGCCTGGGAAGGGCGATGCTGTTGCAAAGCAAGTAGCGTCGGTCGGATTCGTGGAGAAGAAAGAGGGAGGTTACTTCCCCCACTCGCCTAAAATTTTTTTTTTAAAAGAACTTAACAAGTAACGTGAATGAAGCCAATGTTTTTCTACCCCTAATGGGATTGTTGGTTGCAGTGTTTGTCTGACAGTTAGTTGCCAAGGATGAGAAATAAAACCCTAGGGCTGGGTGGGGGTGGGATGGGGGTCGTGGAAGTAGTTGGCCCCAGGAATGGGGCGGGCGGGATGGAGAGCGGTCGCACCGGGCCGCGTGGGCTGTGTGTGCGCGTTGCCGCGCGGAGGGGAAGGGGTTAAGGCGGAGATGACACTGCTGGCATGAATAGTGGTCCTGGTGCTACATTCATTATTGTCTCTGGTCGTAATGATGTGTAACTGTCAGTTGCTACGGTGCTTGGTCCTCGGAGGTAGCCAGAGGCTGACCGGTGGCTGTTATTTTCAATTACGAGGGACCCGGCTGGAGTTGACAGGGGGCAACTTCGCGCGTCCACTCGGGCCGGGAAGCCCGCGGAGCCAGTCCGGGAGCCACTTCGGGCCTCAGGAGCTCGCTCCGAGGGCTCGGACCTGACCTCCGAGACGTTAGTTGGTGTTCTTGTTAGATGCTCCCCTACGGGGAGAATCAATCCTGCTTTTGTTGGGTAGCGAACTGCCTACTGGAACTTTGAAAACTTTTATCTTTGGGGAAAAGGGTGGGGTGCACTCAACAGTTTTGCTTCACAGTGCATTGGAGGCAAATGCCTGGAAAAAGTACCAATTCCTTTGTTATAAGCCCTGCTGCTTCCCAACCCCCTTCGCCCTGCTCTTCGAGTTTTGCATACTTTAATAGTAATAACCTTAATTCAGCTGATACGAGCCGACCGTTGAGTTAGAGCATTAGTACAACGGAATGTGTAATCTGGATAAACAGTTTGTGTGGGTAGTATTGTCAGGTCTCTAATTGAACTAACTGTACGGATGGCCCAAGTATTCTGTATGGATTGTTATAAATAATTCCACTGGCTAATAGAATTCTCCGCTGAGCACACAGGTATTTTAATTCAGCTTTAATAATCTGTTTTCCTATAACACCAAGCAGAGCTATTTACATTTAGTGCATGTGCATCCAGTTGCTTTAGTAGACATCTGCCAATCACGTACACGTCATTCTGCAAATCCACCTAGGTGGCTCCATGCCCTTTTCTTAGTGGACGATAGAGTTTAGCTAAGTGAATGCACTGAAATAAATTTGGTGGCTTTTAGCAAGCAGCAGCTCGTGATGGAAATAGGAGTGACCACTTTGAACAGTGAGAGCGGACTGTCTTCTAAGAAATGCTCTTAGAATTGGCATTTAATTACTGCAATGGAACCCCCTCCTCCCAAAGGACAAAAAATCTGGTTGTGCTTGGGTAGAGCTCCTAATCCTGTTTACATTTAAAAAAAATACTCAGAAATTGATAACATTAAAAGAGTGTGCATACTGTTAGGGTAGAAAAATTTTAACTATAGTTTATCTTTGTAGAAATAAAATGTTGAAGGGCAGACATTTCAGTTGCATCAGATACATCTTTATCGTTGCAGCCTGGTCAGTCTTCATACTGGGTTGAGTATATTAAACTGCTTTGAGTTGAGAGAGCAATTTGGGCATAAAGGAATTGGCAGGAATTGTAATGTATTTAGGAAAGACATTATTCTACCAATTCATAATTTATGGAATATATTTAGAGTGGTAAATTCGGGATGGTTTCACATAAGAATTTCTTAACTTATGAACTAAAGTGTAATTAACATAGCCATATCAGGTTAAACTAAATAGTTTCAAAGAATTTGTTTTTGAAATCCTTCCATTACTGTGCTTTCTTCTACTTAGTGTAGGGCATATTTGAAAGAAACTTCTGTCAGCTGAACTTTATTGGTGGCCTGCTTTTTATTAGTTGATTGAATGAAAATTATTCTGCGAATGAGCTCTTATTCTTAATAGTTCCCTCTCTCCAAGTTCCTTTTCAAGAAATGAACGTCCTTTAGGAGGAAGTGGTCCTGCGTAGCATTTGAGACCTTGACCTCAGCAACTGGGCTGGTGGTTGTTTACTACTGCTGCAGCCTTCCCCTGTACCGAAGGGAAGGCAAAGCAAACTCCCTGCTCTGTCTGTTTCCCAGGCCCACAGCAGAGTGAGTGAATCGGATACTTGGTGTTCAGCTCAGAGTGTGCCTCAGAACTGGAGTATTCTAAGTGTCCTGGTCATGTGAAAATATATGCTGCTCTGGGATTTCTTCTGGCCTCCTAAGAAAGGGAACATGCATTTTCACAGCCTTGGAGTGAATTACAGATATATTGTGGAGCAGGGTGTTATCAGCTTAATGAAATAATTTGATCTAAAACATAGGCGTGTTTCATTTAAGTGCTTAGGCCTTCAAGTTTGTGCTGAGGGCATTTTGAATTGGAACTGTTGCTTCATCTAGAGTTTTGAGTAACCTTACCCTGTGAGATAATATTGATAAACAGTGGAACATATAAAAGTTCTGAGCATTTTCTCCCTTATACAAAATGAAAAACATGGGCTTTCCTATATGCAAATTAGATAGCATTAGAATAATTACATTAAGTCATGATGTTAAGTGGCTTGTTTTCCTTGTAGTTTGAGAGAAGCATTCTCAAGGGTCAAGTGTATAATCTAAGTATAGTTTGTGTGTTAATGAAAAATAGTTGTAAAAAACTGTAATGGCACAAACTCATCAAAAAGTCAACAAACTTCTCCTGTTTTTTGAATAAGTATGTTTACCCACTTGTGCTTGCATGTTGATTAATAAATGCACCACAGCTAGAAATCCCAAAGCAGTTTTAATCAAAATTGATACTATTGTATTTTTTTGTTTAGGAAGTAACTTTCATTTTTATAAATTCTGAAATGGGTTGCAGTTGCTTATCTGTCTATGTGCATTTTGAAAAAACCATATGGTAATAGACTACAAATGACTGTATTTTTGCTGTATTCATGTATTATCTTTTTCTAACCGAGACACTAAAAAAAGTTCGGTCTACAAGTTATGCGCAGCTTTCAGCTTTAAATGTGTACAAAATGTAAGAGTAAAAATATTAAAATTAAGTCACTGGCAACACCCTACTGTAACCACAGCCTTAACTCATCCACCACAACCACTCCTCCCAGAAGCAAAATGGGAGTAAACAGATGGGCCTTGCCCTATGCCCAGAAGGTCAGCTGCCTTCGGCTCAGTCAGTCCTGCTTGGTTTCTAGATCCCAAATCCTGCCAGGGAGCTGCCTGACTGCCACTGGCCAGAATTCATTTTCAAGGCCTACGCGGGCCACACCCCATCTGATGTCAGCTACTGAGTTCCTTTGGTAGAGAACACATGCTGTGATTAAATGGTTACTTTCTCTATATATTCTCAGTAATTATGTTATAAAAGGATTTTTCGGTATTGGGTGTTTATTGTCATAAAGTGGCTACTTGAGTAATCATATTGCTCCATAAAAATTTGTTTTGGCTTCACAGTAGATGACAGGTTATTCACCCAAAGCAATCTGCTTAGGTATGGTCTTTTTTCTAACTTAAAGCCATATTTTTCTTTTGTTGCTGATCTCATAGTGTATGTATATTTTTGTGTATTTAATAATGTAGTGATTGACCTGGTCCAAATGGTATTGTTTAGGTACAAGAGAGAGTAGCAAAAAACCCCTTGAGATTGTTTTGCTCCATGAAAGGTGAGAGAGAAAAAAATCAGAAAGCTTAGAATAGGTTTCTCACCTTCAGCTTCAAAGGCTGTGGAAGCTACCATGGTTACTACCTGCAGGCTTTGATAGCCAGGAATTGGATCCCAAGGGGCAGTATTCATCATGCTTTTCAGTTTATATAGCTTTTCACAGTAATTTTTGTCATGATGTGCATGTATATGCTATGTGTGCATATATATTTATTATATATATACATAGTATTTATATTTGTGCATGTGTTATCCTCTGTGTTGGATATATAGTCCTACATCATATACATCACGACCAACAATTGTAGTATGAAAAGGAGAAACATACCATTTGTATGTTTTCAAATTCTGTATTTGGTAGTACAGTACTTTTCTCATTTTGAGATTAACAAACTATTTCATAGCAAATTGTAAAAACCATGCTACCTCAGAAATCAAAACAAAACAAAAAACTCACCAGAGGCAACCAAGATAAATTATTGTAAAAAATGAAATACAAATAACTGCAGAAAACCTTCATTAATTTCATAATCAGCTTCTAAAATCAGACCTCATCTCAGTGGCAGAATGTCTGTTTGAGTCAGCCTCTCTTGCTTATGAACTCTGGGTGACCTTGGTCAAATTTCTTAACTGTGGTGAGGGTTAAATGAAGTCATGGGGGTAAAAGCCACTTTGCACTGTAAAGTGCCAGTGTGGCACCTGATTCGAAAGGAGAACTACTCTGGCTGTCCCCCTCCACAGCCCCCACCCTCCCAGTCTGGTATCTCCCACCCCACCAAAAGAGATGCACTTTCTCGCTTCTCAAAGTGAGCATATAAACTACATTTATGGAGAAGGAATTTCTATGTGGGTAGAAAACTCCTGGCAGTCAAAAGTCATGAATTCCATTCCTGTCTCCACCAGAGGTTTGCTCTGTGACCTTGAGAAAGTCACTTTTAAGTTTCTATGTAGCTGGTATGAAAGTTATTGATGATTAACATTTATATAATATAGATGAAATATCTGCACTTTTCAAAAGAAACAAAGTAAATAAACATACAGTTAATATGATCATTTAGAGAAAATTTCATGGTAAAGGATAGCATTGTCCCCCCCACTTTCCTCCCCCCCCCACAGCTGTGGGTTGTACACAGGTGCACTCAACTATCCAGACCGAACCAAACCCCGTTTCTTTTTGGTACTGGAGATTGAACCCAAGTCTTTTACAGGGAAATACACTCCAGCCCACTTTTTTTTTTTTAAATTTTTTACTTTGAGACAGAGTCTAAGTTGCCCAGCCTGGCCTCAAGCTTCTGATTCTCCTGCCTCAGCCTTGTGTGTACCTGTGATGGACAGTGTGTTTTAGAGACTGAAAAACCTTTAGATGACTTCAGGGAGTCCACTAAAGCTTCTGTCAGCTGGCCATTAAACATACCCTTTAAAAAAATCAATCTGTGATGTATTTTAGGACAGTGAATTGAACTGCACATCCCAAGTTAATTCAAGATTCTGTTAAGTTATGATTGATGTACGGCTTAAAGTATACTATAAAGAAAGGTAGATGATGGGAATCTTGTATGGTTATTTGAAAATTTATTGAACACATTTATAGTTACACATTTTTACATCATGTACATTTCATTATACCTACAGATTTGAGAAAATTAAGAATATTAATTTACATGATTCCTCCTAGAGTGGATTTTCTCCAATAAAAAAGAAACAAAAACATCCTTTTTGCACTCTGCCTAAACACTATATCATTGCTTTGCCTTCTGCCTGAATACTGTATTCTTGCAAGAGCATATAAACAGACTCAAACTCTTCAATAGTATTCACTTGGACGTTTTGTGTGTCAATAGCCTGTCTTTCTTGACTCCCATTCATATACAGCTATCACTGTCGGCATCAATATCACGCTCCGTGGGACTCTTTGATTTGTCATCCTCTACTTTAAGAGTGTTCTGAGTTCCAGTCTGTATTTTCTGGCTGTACAGTATATTAATTCCTTGCTGAGTTGCCTTGTTCCTCCCAACAGAAAGCACGAATGAATCTTCTTCATAGTTATTTTACTGGCATCTGAAACAGTGTCTACCACATTGATAATATAGTACGTGCTACAATACTTATTGAAAGAAAGTACTGGGACTTGAGACTGCCCTGTTAGTAGCTAAATGTCACTATCATAGTCTTTTTCTACCTAAGTCACTTGTCTCTTGCTAAGTATATTCAACTGTTGCTCAGTCCACTGTATTTTTCTGAATTGTTTTGTTTTTCTTGTAAAAAGAAGCCATAATTTGTCAAATAAGCAGGCTTTGAAACATCAAGCTATTAGCTGTCTAATGGGCAAGTTTTTCCTCCAAGTCTTAATTTACTTATTAGTAAATAAAAATAGAAATAAGAATAAATATTATGTCAACATCCAGGAATATTTTTTGAGGACTAAAATGTGTCTTAGCGTTTAGTGTAGAACTTTGTGTATATTTATTGCCCAATAAATATTGCTTCACTGTTGTGTACTGATAAGTCTTACTAGCGGTCATTCATGGCAGTGGTGGGCTGGGTTATGTGGCTCAGTGGTGCAGTGTTTACCCAACATGCATGCGGGCCTGGACACCATGCCCCGCACTGGTATCCTGGAAGCACCACCACCACCACCAACATAGAAGTAATAAAATTGCGAGCTACCGTAGTACCAACGTGAGGTGCTGGACCTTTCACGTGTTAGCTTCTCTGACGTGTACTCTGTAGTGAATACGTGCTAGCATCCTGTGGCTCCTGTATAGTTGATTTTCAGATCATTGGCACATAGATGAATTTAGGTGGTGACTCCTGAAGTTTCTTTTCTACACGAGATAGTGATTTGTTAACATCATTTGACAGAAGCACATTTTGAGCTATGTGTGGTGATGCTTTCTTGCCAGGTTACAGGGTAGGAACCCTTCCCCACCCGGTAACTTGGCTACTTTGGCAATAATTTCAAAAAGTATTTGAAAAAGGCTGGGCGTGGTGGTGCACAGCTGGAAACCCAAAACTCCAGAGTCCGAGGCAGGAGGATCCATGTGAGTTCAAGGACCTTCTGGACTACATAGTAAGTTCAAGTCCAGCCTGAACTGCATAGCAACACTCTCTCAATTTTTTTTGAAAGTTTCACTGCTTTTACCTTTTCTATCTTACTAAAATGGATAGAAAATTAAAAATGAAAAGTGCTGCTTCTGGTTATGTGGAATAAGATATATTATCATGCTCACCATTGAGACAGTAATCAGGCAGTGTGCTGAAAGGGTACATTTTTATTGCAAGTATTTAATGGAGTTAAGCCCATGAGTTGTGACAGAATAATCAAATTACAGAACATACAAAATACTCTTCAGATACTTTAAAGATTGTATTTAATAGAATACATATAATTGTGGGTTTTTAAAATTTTCATTTTATCTGTGGGAATGGAGCTTCTTTAACATATACATGATTGTTTGAATTTGATATATTTGAGTTTTGCACAAGTTTTTACTAGTGCATTATATATAAAAATATGAGGTTCCTTTTATTCAACAAATACTGATATTTGTGTACATGTCATTTAGGATATGTAGCATGTATAATATATACAAGATTATGTAACATGTATGATACATTTATCCTATGTGTATTGTTATGATTTGTATTATATATTACATATTTTGTATGTTTTAGTTTGATGTATTATGACTTGTATTTCATTATATATAGTATATTATGATTTTTGTTTATGTTTATTATGATGTCTGTTTTATAGTTGTGGAAGCAGATTGTTAGCAAAGTTAAGCAATACAGTCATGACCAATGGCCAGTTAGAAGTAGAGATTTGCACATTAGAAAGGTCCTTAAACTTTCTCATTATTCTTTTTATCTTGGGCTATCATTAAATATAGTAATCTAGAATTAGTCTTATAAAAAACAGCAAAAATAGGAGTATTATACAGGTGAGTATTGTTTATAGATTGTTGCTTAAATGGCGATAGATTATATTGGTTTACTCTATGTACTAGATTATATTTACTACAGTATTTATGCACGAGCCACTGATGTGTTTGCTGATGTATGTACTAAAATTATGAGACCTAATCTAAGCAATTGTTTTAGGAGGAAACTGCTAAAAGATGTTCCACAATGGGGATAATAGTAGACAATAAATTATTGCTGATGTCCATACTGCCACTAGATGAAGCTGTTAAAGTTAGAGCCATAATACAAGCATGAAAACATGTTTTAAAAAAAGTGCTTACTTGCCCATTTGACCTACACTTTTTAACTCCTGTGTATGTGGACCCATACACAAACTTGGAAATTAGTGAGCTGAAAATCAAGAAGGGGAAGTTATAGGTAGGTAGCAAATTATATTCTAATGTATAGTTTTTTGTTTTTACATGATAGGAATTTTAGCCTTGATTAAAAAAAAACTTTTCAATGTAAGTATAAAAAGTTTTTTAAAGATAGGAATAATGAGAGGAGAAATTTGCTAACAGATGAGTTTTAGAGGAGGTCAGAATCCATTGCAGTTTTTTGACTTGTTGCTAGAAGGGACATTTAGAAAGAAAGTTTAAATAGTTGTACATTTCAAGAGCAACATCCTTTGGAACATGATTTAACTCTGATGTTTTAGGTATGAATACAGGAAACTTTAGCAAACGCAAAATACTTTATTTAGAGAGATTACATAATGAGTGGAATGAACTTAAAGAGTCTATAAAAAGCATTGGTGGATTTATTTTGTATTAAGCCCTCTGTTTTATGGTGGGGTTAGATTATGGTATATCACAGTGCAGTGAGGCTCTTGGTTGAAGCACTTACCTTGTGATGTATTTATTAATAGCTAAATTATGACAGTTTAAAATATTTGAGAATTGTGGAGTAAAACATATTGCTTAGTGGTTTGCAGAGTGGTTTTATCATGATAGTCCTATAAGGGGGCAGTGTATGTGTTACCCATTTTATTGATGAAGATACTAAAGATAAGAAAAGGTAAAATAACTAGAAAGTGGCAGAGTCAGAGCCATACCCCCGGTTGCCAATACCAGTAAAATAGTTTTCTTCCATTTCACTGCACTCCTGTCTTCCTTTTATTTAGTCTCAAAAGTTAATGGTTTGAAAGGCCACCTTGTACAAAAATGATGTCACCTTCTATTGTCTATTCCATGTGAGATACTCAGTTACACTGGATAAATTCTTACCATATTCCAAAATGCTCTTTAAAAAGACATTAAAAACTCCATATGCATAAACCGTGAGAGTTAAGCCCAGTCAGCTCTGACAGAGATCATGTAGTTGGAGACATTCATATTCTGAAGTGGCCCATCACTTCACACCCTCACTTGCTGGTGCTGAGAATGAAGACCCATAAAACATGGGCTTTGTGCAGGTCAGAAAGACAGCATCACAGCTAAGCCCCAAAGAAGGCTAGAGTGTATTCTGGTTCAGTTTATTTTCTTCATGTAGTTCTTTAAGGTGCCTTTAAAAATATCTTAGATGTTTTACAATTTATGCTTTAGTCTTTTAAAAGTACTTTAATCTTACAAGAAACGTCTTTGTTGTATTTGAGCAGCCTTCTGCAAGGTTTTTCCTTTCAAAAACTATTTTAAACATTTATTGTCATTAAATATGTGTGATACACTTTAAAGGCATTATCTCATGTAATGTTTAGCCAGTTCGTTGACATTACTTGAGATATTTAAAGGTGAGTTAATTTTTACTTCAGTAATTCTTCAGTTTCTCAAAGGAAATAAACTTTGTTCTGCAGAAAATAATTTTCATGGGAAATATTTTCATATATATCTTCCTCATAAAAAGTGTGTATTACTTGAGACTTAAAAATTTTTTAAGTGAACTTTTGTATCTTCTTTGCCTCCCTTTCTTCTCTAGCTAACAATAGTATGCCATTTGTCTGTAACCTGTATCATCAGAACTATAGAACTATCGCATGTCCTTTTTTTCCACGTGTCCACATTTAGGAGCACACATAAAGTTTTCTTGGTCACTTTTGTGTGTGTGTGTCAGTTTTTGCGACTCTACAGTTCAGGCAAGCCTTGAACTCACTTTGTAGCCTAGGCTGGCCTCAAATTCACAGTGATCCTCACTAGGGGCTGGGATTGCAGGCATGCACCACCACGCCTGGCCCGTGGTCGCTTTTTATGACAATGAAATTAATTTAAAATTTTTTTCTTTCATTTCGTTCAGTATTGCTTAAGGGAAATCCTTTTGCTCAGCTGCTACAGCTGTAATCCATTAAAAATGTTGCGTAGTATTCTGACAAATGATTATATCATTTGTCTGCTCATTAATTTATGGAAGGGGATTGTTTTATTTCTAGTTCTTGCCACTAACATCAGTGTTGTAATGTCTTTATAGCTATACCCTGATTGACCTAGGGAGTAAATTCCCAAGGACAGGGACAAATGGACAAAGGATTTTAGTTTTCATTAATGTTGCATCCTTACTTTCCAAGGTGATAGCAGTTCACACTTTTACCAGCAATGGAGACTAGTACTCTTTCCCGGAAACTCCATCAGCAGTAGCTGACACCTTTCTGCTCTGGTGGTTGTGTACTATAGTAGTATCTGGTTTTTACTTGAATTCCTGATTGCTGGTGAATTTGAAATCTTTCCATATGTTTGTAGGTAAATTAGATTGTTTTAAGAATTGTACTTTTGGGCCGGGGATTTAGTTCAGTGTTATAAGTGCCTGTTGGTGAGGGCAAGATGGTGAGTTCAATCCCTGGTACAAAAAAAAAAAAAGAAAAAGAAAAAAAAAGAATTGTACTTGCATCTTCTTTGGCCATTTTTTTTTTCTATTTGGTGGTGGTTCTTTTGTGACTGCATTACAGATCACTGTTTAACAAACTGATTTTTTGTCTCTTGCTTGTTCATTGGATACGTTTGATACAAAACATGTACAGTGTTTTCATTTTTAACTTTTTAAACTTTATCTTTAACAATATTTTTGTTTTTGTTCTTATAGTTCATGTTAGTAAAACAGAAGGTTGGTATTTGTTTTGAAAATTTGGTACATTTACTTATATGAATCCTGTTACCTGTCTCCCTTTCCACCTCTTTCCTCCTAAACCCTCTCTCCATGTCCCAAACTTTACCTTCTAGATTCCTAGCATCTCTCATTCATTCATTCATTCATTCATCTGGTTTTTCATGTAAGGGAAAACACACAATGTTTAACTTTCTTACTGTGGTTTATTTCACTTAACAGATATGTTTTCTGGCAAATGACACTTTATTATTTATGACTGAATAATATTCATAAATACATGATTTTTTAAATTCATAGATGTTTCTAGACAAGGATCTAGAGTGTTTCTAGATTTTAGCTATTGTGAATCATGTCACTATAAACCTAGGTATGTATGTATCGCTATAGTATATTGTCTTTAATTCTTTTGGGAGTATACCCCCAGAAGTGATAAAGCTGCATCCAGTGCTTTTTGTAGTTTTAGTTTTCTGAGGGCTCTTTATTCTGCTTCCTATGCTGTTTGTATTAGTTTACATTCCCACTAACCATGTAGGAGAGAGTTCCTTCCCCCAACTCCCACCTTTATCAGTGTTTTTGGTATGTGTTATTGATGACAGCAGTTTTGACTGGAGTAAGATGGAATCTCACAGTAGCTTTGGTTTGCATTTCTCCAGTTTTCTTAGCATCAATTAAAGAGGTTTTCCTCTCTCTCTCTGTGTCTCTCTCTCTCTATATATATTTTAAATATTTTTTATGTATTTATGTAATTTTTATGTATTTATGTTTTTTACTTACTGGGGATTTGACTAGCAGCCCTCACATCCCCAGCTCTTCAGAAATTTTTATTTTGAAACAGAGTCTTGCTAAACCGTTCAGGCTTGGGTTGAATGTGCAGTTCTCTTTTCTTAGCCTTGCAGAGTACTGGGTGTGAGCCACGACACCTGCCCATCCAGCATATGTTTTTAAAAATCAGATGGCTGAAGGTGAATGGGGTTGTTTCTGTCTTCTGTTGGATTCCATTGGATTGTATGTCTATTTTTCTGTTAGTACCATGTTGGTTTTGCTACCGTAGCCCCACAGTATTACTTGAAATCTTATATTGGATGCTTCCAGCATTGCTCTTTTTACTCAGGAATTATTTGGCTATTCTGGGTCTTTTCTGACTTTATGAATTTGAGAATTTTGTTTCTGATTCTGTGAAGAACGTTGTTATTTTTAATAGGTATTAGGTTGAGCTCATAGATTTCTTCTGGTGGTAATACCATTTTAATGGCCTTAATTTTTCTGATCCAAGAATAAAGCATGTCTATTTTCTAATGTCCTTTTCAGTTTCTTTTTTTCCTGTAATTTTCATTGTAAAAGTCTTTGACCTAAAAAAAAAAAAAAGAAAAGTCTTTGACCTGACCTCAGGAGTTAGATTGACTCCTAGGTATTTAATGTATCTTTGAAGCTATTGGTGAATGAAATTGTTTTCCTACTTCTTTTCTTGGATTTGCTATGGTGTAGAGAAACATTATCGATTGTGTGATTTTTGTGTCCTGTCACTTTTCTTCTGAATTTGTTGTCTGTAAGACTCTTCTTGTGGAGTTTTTTTGGGTCTTCCATGTAAAAATTCTTACAATCTGCAAAGAGAGATGATTTGACTCCTCACCTTATTTGTATTTTTTCTCTCCCTCCCTCCCCTTCCTTCCCTTCCCTTCCCTCTGTTTCTCTTTTCTTTTCTTTTCTTTTCTTTTCTTTTCTTTTCTTTTCTTTTCTTTTCTTTTCTTTTCTTTTCTCTTTCCTTCTTTCTTCCTTTCTTTCACTTGATTGCTCTGGCTGAATTTTGAGTAGTATACTGAACAAGGGTGGTAAGGATGGGCACCATATCTCATTCCTGGTTTCAGACTTGTTTTTTGTTTTCTGGTCTTTCTGAGACAGGGTTTCGCTATGCACTTCAGACTGGCCTTGAACTTGCTTTGTAGCCCAGGTGGCCTCAAACTCCAAGCACTCCTCTTGCCTCACCTTCCTGAGTGTGGGAATTACGGGCATGTGTCAGCGCACTGGGTTGATGTAGACTTTTAAATTTTATATGTAAACTTTTTTTATGTGGTGCCCTGATTTAAGGTTTTCTTCATTTGATAAATGGTCATATAATGTGTACCTGTGTTTAATATTCTTTCCATTTTGGTCTTTGATTCACTTGAAACTTCTTGTATATGGCGTGAAAAGGGAGTCATTTTTTTTCAGGTATGTACATAGTCATAGCAGTGCATGATCATTTCTGAAGTACCCCTCAGTTCTTCTAAGGAAGAACTATGTACCAATTCTACACAAAGTATTCCAAGAAACAGAGAATGGAAAACTCTCAAAATCAATTTATGAAGCTGGGAATACAATATACATTTAGATGTTACCTTTTAAAATCCAGTTTTCACATCACTTGTTTTTTGATGGAGTGCCCATTTAGCCATTTGTAATATGATAAATTTTAGCTATTTGTGATATGATATAATTTTAATATTATCAGCTTCCTGTCTTTAACTTGATATTTTCCTTTCATCTTGTTATGTTCTTTTGTCCTATTTTACGCTTTTTCCTGCCTTCTTATGGCTGGATTATTTTTTAGTATTGTTTTATCTCCACTTGGCCTGTTGGTTGTATCTCTTGGTTTTGTATATTTAGGATTTACAATCCATATCATTAACTTCTCATTCTATCTTTAGATAATATTTTCTTGATTCTTGTTTGATGTCAGAATCTTGTAACAGGGTACCACCATTTTTCTCATTGTTCATGTTATGTTCTTTATACCTATATTATAAACGAGATATGTTTAGCTATTGATTTGCCTTAAATAATGTTTCAGATACTTTGTATTTATACACATTTTGTAAATAGTTCTGAGGCTCTTTATGTCTTTGTGTAATTATGAATTTTTATCTAGGATTTATATTAATTTTACATAAGGAAATGCTTTCAAGTCAAACGGAGTGAAATATACCTGTGGTTCCAGGTACCCTGGATCCAGATGGGAGGATTGCTGGAGCCCAGGAGTTTGTGGGACTGGGGATATAGCTCAGTGGCACAGCACCTGCCTGGCAAGCGTGAGGTCATGAATTTGAGTGCTGGTACCAAAAAGAACAACAATAAAAAACAGAACAATAACAAGAAAACAAAACAAAAATGTTTTCAGTATTTCTTTGAATGCAAGTCGGCTAGTAGTGACCTCTCAAGTTCTGCTTATCTCAAAAGTCTATCGAAGTCTAGATTGAGTTTCTCCCAGTTACTTAAAAGATGTTGCTTCTTTATCCTTTGGTTTACACAGTTCTTTTGAAGATAGAACTGTGTTAAAAAAAATTTATTTATATATATATTATATATATTATTTTTATATATATATTATTTTTTATATATATATATATAAATAATATATATATTATATATATATAATATATATAATATATAATATATATAATATATATAATATATATATAAATAATATATATATTTTATATATATAAAATAATATATATATATTATTATTATTATTATTTTTTTTTTGAGGAGTGAGCCCTGCCTTTTGGACTGAGCTATATCCTCTATCCCTCTGTAATTTTATGGCAGCATCTTACTTAATTGCTAAGTTGTGCAGACTAGATTTGAGGGTTTGCAGTTGGGTCCTCTTGCTTCAGTTCCTAGATTCAAGGAGATGGTTTTTGACATTCTTATCTTCCTCTATATGTAATGTTTCTTGTTACGTCAGGTCCTCTGTTGCCTTCAGGAATTTTTCTTGAACTTTGGTGTCCAGCAGTTTGGTATAATATGAGTAGGTATGCCATCATTTGTAGTTATCCTGCATTGAGTCTCTAAGGTGCTTTCTCTGTGACTTACTGTCCTTTCTAAGTTTTCAATAAATTAATATATAGCATACAGTACTTACAAATATTTTCTAGTGCTACCCTTTCTCTTTGTTTGCTTCTGGACTGTACTGACAAATATTTTACAGTGCTCAATATTGTCCCACAGATCTTGGATCCTCTTCAGTCTTCTTTTGTGTATTCGGTTTTTAGTCTGAGTAATTTCTGTTGATTTATCTTCAGTTTTACTAATTCTTGTGTTGCAACTGTTTGTAAGTTCAGTTAAATAAATAATTAAATATCTTTGGAATCTTGACTTGTCTAATATTTTCATGATTTTTTTGGGGGGGTGCTGGGGATTGAGCCCAAAGCCGTGGGAATTCCAGGCAAGTGCTCTACCATTTAGCCTCTCATATGACTTCTGAAAAATTTTTACCATGTTCCACGTGCTGAATTTCTGTTTATGCATATTATCCACTTTTCTCTTTTGATCGTTGTACATTTTAATCATAGTTATTGTCTTAGTTATTTTTTACTCATCGCTGAGACAAAATACTTGATGCCCAAAGTTGGGAAAGGAAAGGTTTATTTCTTACAGTTTTTGGAGGTTTCAGTCCATACTCAGTTGGCTCCAAGGCAGGGTGGCATGGCGGGGCTGCAGTTCATGGTGGCTGCAAACCGCAAGTGGAAACCGGCAAGAGAGACACACCTTCTTCCTGCCATTACATCATATCCTGGCTCCACCCCTTAGGAGGGTGTAGTACTGACACCACCAATCCAAGCACTAGACAATGAAGCAATCACAAATGCACAATGCAAATACATGAGGCCTGGGGGCCACCTATATAAACCATGACATTCCACCCTTGGCCCCCAAAGACTCATGTACAACCTTTATACAAAAGACATTTAGTCCATCTCCAAGAGTTGCCAAAGTCCTAACATTTTTAAAGAAGTCTAAGTCCCAAGTCTCCTCTAATATCTATGGCAAAATCTTACCTGTAACCCCCTATACAAGTGAAACAAGGTTAAACATTTTTGAAATGCAAAGGCACAAAATAAACATTACCATTGCAAAAGTTACAAACGGGGGAATATAAAGCATTGGGAACAAAGCAAGTCCAACATCCAGCAGGGCGAACATTAAGTGCTAGAGTTTTCATGCTCAGCATTTGAAGCAATCTGGTTGCAAGCTCCAAAAGGCTTGGGTGATTTCACCCCCATGGCACTTTCAGGGATTTTAGCTCCTGTAGCTTTTCTCTTAAACCCTGTCTGCTCGCTTTTTGCAGCTTTCCTTGGATGATCCACGTTCTTGGCTTTTCCAAACTTTTGGGGTCTCCACTGCACCTTTGGCTTCACCCTTACATCTTTACATATTGCCCTCTCAGGGGCACACTGCTTGGCCTCCCAGACCCTTTGCAATTGAGGTGGAAGTCTTCTTACCCTCAAAATTTGTGTCTTTTCTTTGCACCTAAAATCAGCACCATGTGGATGCCTCCAAGGTCTGCTGCCAGCTGGAGCCCTAGCCAGGCTTTTCTCTCTCTTGGCTATAGGGGTTGATTGCCTAGATCGCTAGGCTTTGTTTACCTGATTGTGAAGAAAAGCTTTTCTATGTTGCCGCCATTCTGGAACCTCATGTGGCCTCCCATGCCATTCTGGAGCATGGTGTTCTGAAGCTTTCTCGTCTGAGAAAATTCTTTCACTTTTGCAGTTTGGAGGTTGCAAAGGGTTGAGACCTGCTGCTTCTTGGGCTGCCCGGTGGCCATCTTCCTTATCTCTCTGTTTCTTCTCAGCAATTAAAGTCTCCGCACTATCTTTACAATCTACAGCTTTACTGGAGTTTTCCTTCTGGCCAAACTCACAGTGTTTTAAATTATCCTGCTGGGCTGTTTGCTCTTGATTTGCAAATTAGATCTGGCTAAAAGCCCCCAATGATAGCCATGCCACAGCCTCAATGTTTGACTGCCTTGAAATTTCCTTTGCCAGATTAATCAGTCCATTACCCTTAATCTCAGTCTCAGGCAAAGTCTCTGGGCATGAGCAAAATGCAGACAAACTTTCTGCCAAGCCATAACACACATCATAGGGAGTCCAACAACCAATACAGTCCTCCTTCCCAGCAGAAACCTTGCAAGCCTGGTCTTTACTATCAGGCTTTCTGTTAGCCTTCTGGTCTCTTGAGCTCTGACCAGAATCTCCTCTGTAGAACAGCCTAAGCTGCTCCAGCTCTATGCATCCAGGCGACATGTCTGAACCTTTCCAAACTCTGCTCATAGGCCATTTCCAAAGCCTCTCGAAAAACATGGTCAGGTATAGTCACAGCAATGACCCCACTCCTCTGTGCCAAATTCTGTCTTAGTTACTTTTTACTCATCACTGAGACAAAATACCTGATGCCCAAGGTTGGGAAAGGAAAGGTTTATTTCTTACAGTTTTTGGAGGTTTTAGTCCATATTCAGTTGGCTCCAAGGCAGGGTGGCATGGCGGGGCTGCAGTTCATGGTGGCTGCAAACCGCAAGTGGAAACCGGCAAGAGACACACACCTTCTTCCTGCCATTACATCACATCTTGGCTCCACCCCTTAGGAGGGTGTAGCAATGACACCACTAATCCAAGCACTAGACAATGAAGCAATCACAAATGCACAATGCAAATACATGAGGCCTGGGTGCCACCGACATAAACCATGACAGTTATCATAAAAATCTTTTTGATAGTGTCAACATGTTTGCTACTTTGAGGTCTAATTATATTGACTGCTTTGTCTCTTGACAGTGGGTATTTTTGTTTTATTTTTGCTTCTTACAATTTTTGACAAACATGTATAAAAGCACAGGAGACACTGAGAAAAATATTTGCATGTTAGGAAATGGACATGCCTTTTATTCTTCAAGGTTCTAGTGTCTGGAGAAGCAAAATGAGTCAGTTGGTGAGTATTAAGATTTGTTGAGTTTGCTGTTGAGCTGTTATTAGTGATCTAGTTTCTCCAGGAATGTTTTGCTTTTATCTTGAGTCTTCTATAACACTTTGTCTGCCACAAACTAAGTCTTCCTGTTACAACTGCAACTTTCAGCCAACCCTGAACTCCAGAGACACAAGAGGCCCCTCTGTGGTTTCATCTCCCCTGTAGGAGAGGGTTGAGTGTGTGTTTGAGTCTGTGTGTATCATGGGGGGGGGGTTCCTCAGTTCTCATAAAGCAGTTGAAGTCTTAGGCAGATTCTTTTTACCCAGGTCTTAGGCAAATTCTTTTTACATTACAGAGACATATAAATCAGAGTCCACCCTGATCTGAACACTAGGTAAAGTCCACTGCTCTTGGTCCAATTCATGTGACATTCAGGCTGAGAATCTTGCAGAGATACAAAAAAAAAAAAAAAGAGTTTGGCCAAAATGATGGAGGAAAAATACAACAGAAATAAGAAATAAGAAATACAATTGCTCAAAAGCCTGCAGTTATTATTAAAAAGGCAGCTTTTAACCACAGGAAGAAAGTATACGAATACTGAAAAGTTAGAGCTCCGCCTGTAACTTTTTACCCAGAGTCTTCCTGACTCTGTCCTAGTGACAGGTAACCATCTCATCTTCTACTAGTGGTAACCTACTTTTGCTTGAATGAATCAGGAGTATTTTTCTTTGACAGTAGAAGCTAGATGAGGCCAATTTTTATGCTTGTATCCAAGTAGTAGTTGATCTCTATCTGCATGTGAACACTTCCAAGGGGAAGGAAGGTCTGTTATTTACTTACTTTTTTTTTTCTCAGCACCTGAAAGAAGCTTGTGCAAATAACATACACATGGCTGTGGACTCTCCTAACAGGCTTCCTGGAATACTGAGTTGCTTTGTTAGCCCACATTCAGGCTTTAAAGCTTAAGATTTTGGTGGTTTTATTACTGTTTTTTTAAAGTAAGAATGTTGTAATTGTGATAAAAATTCATGACATTAAAATTTCTATGTTAACCATTTTTAGTGTACAGTTTGGTAGTGTTAACTACATTGTTGTGAAACAGATCTCTAGAACTTTTTCCTCTTACAAAAATGAACCTCCATGTGCACTGAACAGCAGCACCTTGTGCTCCCACTTTAGCCTTTGGCAATCATTTTCTCCTTTGTGTTTCTTACCTGCTTTTCCAAATGCAATCTCCTGTTTCTCTGTAATGGGGATTACCTTCTGGAATGTTACCCAGTGGAATTCAGTTCCCTTGTGACTTCAGTCAACTGTTTAGGTGCAAAAATAATAATTTCGTATGGTCGTCCTCAAGTAAATATTTTCTTTCTATGCCTACTTATGTTAAATGTGTTATTTAAAAATTGCCTTGAATTGTATGATCAGTACTTGTAAATCTACTGTTTAACCTGTTGTTTTTCCTTTAGTTTGCAGTTATAAATGATTATATTGAAGGATGTGTTGACCTGAAAGTACCTTTGCATTAAAAAAAATCCTGCTTTTTCATTACTTATTATTTTCATATCAGGTGACTTAATTCTCTTTGCAAAATTGAAATGATATTTAGAATATGTGAACCTGTATTCCAAAGTGGGATTACTCTAATTTCTCTTGATGATGTGCCAGAATTTTGAATAAATATTTTAGTGGTTACATAAATGAGTTGAGAAATGACTTGTGTCTTTTCATGTGCTGTCATTGAAACTGTCTCTTCTTAGAGACAGTATTGAGTCATGTGTTAATTAATTAAGCAATTAATTAACTATTATTGTTTTTGTAGTCTCTTCTGTGTATTTGTCTACTAAATTTTTAACTCCTTTTTGTACCAAGTTTTAGTTTAGGAAATTGTTCATTTGCTTTAAGCTATTGTAATTTTTATTTTTTTGCAGCAGGGTGACATTGATGTTCTATAGTTTTATAGTTACATATGCTGATGTACTCTTGTTTTTTGTTGTGGTGGTTGTTAAAAAAAACTTTTTGGACTTTTTATCAGCTCTAATCTGTTCTTTCCTTGTTTTCTTGAATGACTTTCAGTTTACCATTTTAATTCTTTGCCTTTCTCTTTTTTCTAGTTATTAAAAAAAAAACCTAACCATGAAACCATAGTATTACAGTTCTAAATACTATTCTGATATGTCCTTTGCTATATCCTGTATATCATTTTATGTTCTAATTATTTTTGGTCTATTTGGTTAAATCAGAATATTGTATACTGAGTTGTATGTTTTAACTCTTGAACCCAGGACCTTCAAGAGCTACATCTCCGGTCCTTTTGTTTTTATTTTGAGACAGCATCTTGCTGAACTTCTCAGACCGCTAGAATTTGTAATTAGCAGGGATTATAGTCATGTCCCACCACACCCATATTTTATGCATATTGTTTAATCAAGTTTTTATCATACTGTTATACTTTTTATTTTTAAAATTTTGGTGAAGTATAAATAACATAGAATTAACCCTTGTAGCTATTTTTAGGTATATAATTCAGTGACATTAAGTATATTTATGTTGCTGTGCAACAGATCTCCCTATTGGCTCCTGGAATGTCTTTAGAGGAACATTTCTGTTCATTTTTAGGGTTGTTGAATTGCAGGCATTCTTCATATAGTCTAGATCAGTGATGGCTTTTAGAGCTTTGCATGATACAAACAACTCAATACTAGCATCTTATCATGTGTATATTTTTTAGTGCTTATTCCCATTCTGTGGGTTACCTTTCTACTTTATTAATAGTATCCTTTGATGAACAAAAGTCTTTATTTTTGATGTGTGCAATTTTTTTTGTCTCTTTTTTTGGCGTCTCTGTGACTTTGTGTTTTTGTGTTCAAATTGCTTTTTCCTAAACATTTTATAGTTTTATCTCATTCAATTTTTTGGTAGCACTTGCATGCATTGTATATTTACCATTATATTGCTTGATACATTAGCTCCATAAATATTATTAAATTGTTGTTTATTTTATTACATGGCTTATTTTTTCTGCAGCATTCATTTAATTCATCAGTCATCCTAGAATTATTTTATTTTTCCTTTTTTTTTTTTGGTGCTGGGATTTGAATTCAGGGCCTTTTTTATATTCCAGACCTTTGTTTTTTTTTTTAAATCTTGATTTAAGGTCTTACCAAGTTACTTAATTTCCCAGGCTGGGCTCAGATTTATGGTTCTTCTATCTCAACCTCCCAGAGTGCTAGGATTATAGGCATATACCACCGTGCCTAGATCTTTTTTTTTTTATTTTTTATTTTACTTTTAGGTTTTATTCTGGCAACTACTTTTCTTTTTTATTTAGGTTTGTTTATTTCTACTATAGAGTAACTTTGTCTTTCTCAGTATGTATCTGGAATTTCCTTTTTCTTCTTTTTAGTATGATAATTATACCTGTACTTGATTTTCTCGAGGTTTGTGGGAGTAGTTATTTCTCACATGTTTCCTTACTATTGATTTTTTTTCAAATTGGTGTGTATTTTCCTGCTTGACCTCCCTCAATTTGGAATATATGCTGGGTTATGCTGCGTGATAGTGGTCACTCTTCCTTTCTTAGGGTTAATCGTTATGGCCACTACTAGCTTGTGGCTATATTCACGTATTCACCATTTCCTTAAGTGACCTGTATGAAAAAATATTCCAATATACTGCCACTAGTGAACATTTTAGTGACAGATACACACATTTGTGATGTCTGCAGAGAGAATGGCCCCTTTTAGATGGAATGCCCGTGGTGTGTGCGTGTTACACCACTGAATATGTGACTACTTACATTCAGAGGCACATTTCTGCCTCTGAAAGTAAAGCAGTTCAACCCGGTAAGAACTCAGTTTTCTTCCTTCTTCATTACCTCTCCCACCTGAAGGGAGCTTTGGTGCAGTTGTGCTTCTCCACTGTTCTCTTGCTTTTATCTGCTCATTTTTGATGAAATTTTTACTACTTTTTGTGTTAGAACTTTTTTTGCAGGACACCCATATCATTTTATTTATTTATTTTTTTGCGTGCTTATTTATGTAATGGTTTATTTTCCATTACTTTGTCCTTTTTTCATATATCCTTTGCTGGAGTTCTCAGCACTGCTGTGATTCACTTGTTACTTGGTTAGGATGATTCAGTAATTTCATTTAGAAGGGCTGTGTTAATATCACTATCAATGGATTTTTGCTTATCTGTAAATAACACTCACTGAGTGTAATTTTCACTGTGTCCAAAGAATAGTGCTTAGGTTCTGCTTCCTTTTTTCCTCAGTTCACTGTAAGAGTTCTTTCACCATCTTCTTGGATCTGTTGTTTGTAATGACTAGTCTGACTGCTGTTGTGATTGTGTTTTCTTTGTATTATGATAGACTCAGTGAATTGATTTCCAATCTCCCTCTTGCAGCAATCTCTTCTTCACTTCCCTTTACAGTGATACTGAAAGCTCTGTATATACTGTTTCAGCCTTCCTTCATAATGTGTAGATTAAGGTGTGCTGGAAGTCCTTTTTGGTAAAAGGGAAACGAAAGATGCTCGAAAGTGGCCAACTTACTGTTTGAGGCTATAGAATCTTTTTGTTGTTTTGTTTTGTTGAGTTCAGACTGACCGTGAACTCACTGTGTAAGTCTAATGTGACCTCAAACTTGTGATGACCCTCCAGCCTCAGTCACCCAAGTACTCAGATTAAAGGCACGCACCACCATGCTTAGACAGATATAGCATCTATTTTGCAAGAATGAATTGACAAACATTTAAAAGAAATTCATCATTGTAAGTTTTATCTAAAGGTAGAAATGTGTGCTTTATGGCCTTGTGAACCATTGAACCAACCAGCTAACCTACCTCCGGAGTAGTCAGTCTCTGAGGTTAGATTGTTTTTCATATAATTAATGCATTTCTAATAGTTGCAATAATAACTTACTTTTTATTCTGAAATATTTGCATGTATAATTTTTTTTAAGATTATCTTTGGAATTTTGGGTTTTTGCTGGTGTATGAAAAAAATGTGCAGTCTCATCAAACCTTATTTATTAACAGCCCTTTGAATCTCCAGTTGTATTAAGGGCAGACAATTAAAGTATGTAGATTGTCTTTCATTTTTTTTTTATCAATCTGTTAGTTTCCTCTTACTTACATTGTGCCTTCTGGATTTTTCTTCCACATATTGTATGATTTCATTTCTTTCTTTTAAAATCTTACAGTTTTGCTTTCTTCTTTGGGTGCTGTGTTTGTGTGTAAATGTGTACCTGCAGCTGCTTGGACATTCTTACAGAAAAGGTCATTGGGAAAGTTGATTTGTAAGCCGTCTGTTGGAGGTGATAATATATTGGAGGAAGTTGTTTATTTCCATTTTCACACCCCATTTTGAAACCTTACTGACTGTAATTTAATGAACATAAGGCATTTGACAATGTGTTTTTCCTTCATTGCTCCAACCTACCAGCTTTCAGAGCTGTGATTTACATTGTCCTTCATTTTCTTATCAACCAGGAAACGGGTTATCATCTAGATGGACAGTCACAGGCTGCATAGAAGACCAATAAGAGTTTTTTTTTAACTTAGAAAATAATGGAGTGTCCTTTGCAGCTTAACAAGTGAAGTACTTATAGACAATGCTGTACAGTATTTGTTTCTTCACAGACAGTACTTTTATTTGATACAACTAACTATATAATATGTTCTGTAATAATACATCAAATTCACAAAATCATTAAGAATTACAAGTCATAATCATATGAGTTGTTTAAAAAAACCTTTCATGTAAAGAAGGAAAGCTGAACCATAGCTCTTTTAAATGTTTTTGAATCTTAGACTTGGATTTCACCAGTTTTTCTATTAATGTCTTATTTCTTATTTAGCTACAAATCGGGTTCTATATTACATTGAATTATCCTTTGTCCCTTTTCTGTTTTTTCTGTTCTCTGATAGTTTCATGCTCTGTTTTTTCTATGACCTTGACCGTTTTAAGGAGTACTCATCATTTTTGTAGCATTTTCTTTTGATTTTAGTTTGTATGTTTTTTTTTATGAATAGTTTGGATTATGGGTTTTACAAACATTGTGAATGAGGCCCAGTACCCTTCTCCGTGTATTGTATCAAGGGTGCCGTCGCTGTGCTGTAACATAATATCCACAGTATATTGTTTGTGAACTTTGCTTGCTCACTTAAAGTTCTTTTTGCCATTTCTCCGCTGCAAAATCACTTTTTCTCCTCCTCTTCATGCTACGTTCTTTAGAAATTGGTCACTAACTCTTAAGCCACTGCTACGGTGGTAGTTGGGGCTGAAAGTAAACTACATGTGATGTGTGATCAAGATACATGATAAATACTGAAATTAAGAAAAATTCATTACAGTAAAAGACACATTGTCATTAATCTCCCTTATAATTCCCTCCCCCCACTTTGAAAGTGCTTACCCCATTGTTCTTGCTAGTTTCAGAAGCAATTTTGCAAGTTTTCTTTCATGAGTGTGTTTATAAAGTGTGATTTAAAAAAACACAGTGAGGTGCTGTTATGTGACATCCAGTAGAAAGACAGGCTTACAAACATTTTAGCGTGTCTTTCCATCTCCTGTGTTCACTGAACCTGGTACTGTGTGATTTCTAACCGTTCCCCAAAGCCAAAGCAACTATGAAAACTAAGTGTTTGGCACTGACTCAGGGCCATGAGTAGCCAGAACAGCCCAAGCAAAGATACCCCTAAGAGAGGACTGCCCGGATTGTTTCAGAAAATGGTAAGGATGAAGGGAAAGTGTGTTTGAAGTGAGGGGGAGGGAGTTTAGGGGGATTAATGGGAACATATCATTTACTTTAATAACTTAAAAACTTCACATATTTGTGGAGCATACCTTGTATAAGGATTAGAATTCCATACATCTTTTCTCTCTTATTTAGAATTTATATCAGTATGGGCACGTGGATGTTTATTTTGTACATGGCTTCATAATCTAATATGGTATTGTTTATTTTCTTATTCAGATTTTCTCTGGCCAAAGAGCTCTTTTGTCCTTGTTGACTTCCCCTTATCCTTTTATTCTCTGAGCACTTCCTCACTTTCTGGTGTTAGAAGATTCTCCATGCTGATTTTAAATTTTACATGTTCCAGCCAATAAATCAGCCATTTCGCCAAGGATTGTTAAATCCATTTAATGGAGAATGATATTTAGAAAACAAGATCTGGATGCTAGGTGTTCTCATCACTTACTCTAGGGTTTGTAGTGTTTTCATTGTGAATCGTAGTTGGTCAAAATTAATTTCTTTAGCTGTTGTTTCATAGTAAATTGGTAAGTAAAGGAAATGCCAATAATTCTTTTGAAATGGAGAACTTCAATTACTTGGAATTTTCATAATTAGTATATTGTGTATGAGTAGACAAAATAGATTTTTTCATCATGTCTTATGATAAGGTTGCTACAAGTTTTCTTGTATGCATTCCTGTGTAAGATTTTATTATCTCCATGATTTGGAGTACTAGAGATCTTAGGAGAGTAATTATTCGTTTGTGAGTCTCTTCAGTTAATGCAAAAGTTTTGAACAGAAAAATTGTTTCAGCTCTAATTACAGTTGAAAAATGTTTTGAAGTTGCTCTTATTTCTCACATTTGAAGAGCATAGCAGTCTAAATATTAAAATATATATCTGAAAAGTCCTGTTATGACTGTTTAAAATTAGATTTTATTGCTATATTATATATCTATATCTATATCTATCTATATAGATTTATATATATAGATATATAGATCACATTCATCATGGAGAATTTGTACCCGTGCATGATATAACTTGATTCTTTTTTTCCCCACCCCCTACCCTCCCTTCAACTCCTTTCCTCCCCATTTAAAAAGCTTTGTTTCCATTTTTTCTTCTTTCCATTCCCCTTTTCCCCCTCTCTTGTTCCCCTGCTCGTTGGAGCATTTTCTTGCCTTTTCACAGTACCTATTATACGTTTTGGTCCTTACTTACACTTTGGTTTCTTATACCAGAGAAACAATGCTGCCCTGCTATGACATTTTAAACTGTGCTGAGAACAGTCACAGTCATGGAAATCACTAATGCTCATTGAGTGTTTATAATGTGCAGAGAAGATTGTGTTTCGATTGAGAGCCTAGGATCTTGAGAACTATGGCTTTAACACTTGGTTAGGTTTCTTATAAGAATGAGTTCTTAATAGTTTGACTTTCTGCCACTCAAGTAAAACTACACATGCTATAAAACATTCATGACCGTGTGTAAAGAATGTAAAGAAATGGAAACCTCACTCAAAGCAAATCATTGAAAAATTACTGTGTGATCAAGAGTGTTGCTTTGTGAAGAAGAATATAGAACTCTGGACTGTTTTTCCTAGGACGGAGGAATAGTCTCTATTGATCTGTTCTAGGGCATTGTATAGAGTTCATCTGACTGCTCAGCAAGACAGTGCTGTTAAGATTTTGTGCTATCCCTCAGCGGTTTTTTTTCAAAGAGGACATTGGCAAAGAAGAGAAGGAAATAAAGTTAAAACTTCTTTTCTCCTTTTGAGGTCTGTGTATTTCATTTGGGACTAAGACAAGAAACACATTAATTAAGTACAATAGTGAGTTGAATGGTACCTATCAAAAAGATATGTTTCTGCCCAAATTCATAGAATATGTGAATGTGCCCTTAACTTGGGTGAAGGGTCTTTACTGATATAAGTAAGTTAACAGTTTTAGGTTGAAAACACTTTAGATTTCCTGAGTCAAGTCGGAAGGGAAGATGATGTGAAAAGAAAGCAGATTGGAGTGATGTAGTGACAAGCCACAGAATGCCAGGGAGTGGCAATGGCCACCAGTTGGTGAAAGGGATTCTCCTTAGACCTTCAGAGGAAGTTTGACCTGCAGTCACTCTCCATAACTGGTATAGAACAATCTCTGTTTTTAGCCACCAAGTTTGTCATGATTTGTTAGGGCAGCCACAAGAAACTAATAAACCCATTTGGGAAGGCATTATGCTAAGTGTGATAGTTATAAAGTTGGACAAAACAAGGCAAGGAAAATAATTCCTACTGTAAAGCATTATAATAAATGGTATAGTTATACAGAATGTTCTGAGAGCATTGTAAGATTCAACGAGCTTTGTTCATTTGGAGGATTTGGGGGAGGCACTGAGGAAGAAACATTTGTTGTGGAATTGAGTGTTGTGGAACTGACAAATGTGTCAGGAAGTGGAAGCAGGGCAAGCGTGTATGGAATGGCATTTTCCATATATGCTCCTGGTCTGTTTGGAAGATGAACAGGACACCCTCTAAAACTACAATATTTTCGAGGTGTGAGAGTGAAGGTATTTCTTGAAACCTGTGCCTTGTTAGCCTGTGTCTACAAGTAAACATCATGCTAGAAATTTAAAGTGTGACCTGCTGTCCATACTTCATCGCGCATTCTTCTGACTCACTCGCGGTGGCAAGTAAGCCTGTAGTATGCACTCAGTGCTTGTGCAGGGCTACTCTGTGAACAAGTCAGCATACTTTTGCATAAGGGCCAGACCAGTAATATTTTCGGTTCTGAAAGCCACATAAGGTCTCTGCATTCATGACACTGGTCCCCTAATCTCTGGGGGTTTGATTGGAGGACCTTCTGGGTACCAAAATCCAGATTCTCAAGTCTCTTATATTAAATGGTTGTGGTATTTTCCAAATACTTGTGTACATCTGGGCACATCTGCTTATATACTTTAACTCATCTCTGGATTACTCACAATAATACAGTGTAAATGCTGTGTATTACAGTAGTTGGGCAAGAGAAGTCTATACATGTTTAGTTTATACTCTGTTGGTTTTTTTTTTTTTTTTTTTGTACCTGGGATCGATCTTGCGACCTTGTGCTTACCAGGCAAGCACTTGAGCCACTGAGCTAAATCCCTGGCCCCCACTCTAGTATTTTTTAAAATACTTTTGATTCATGGTTGGTTGAATGTGGCAGTGAGAAACTTGTAGACACAAAGGGACAACCCTGTGTATGTACAGACCCGTGTGCACACACATGTAAGTGTCTTTAAGATATTAATCTTATCTGTTTCTTCTTTGTAAGAATCTTTTTGGTCTCTCTTGTACTCTGACTAACTACTTTGAGTATAGTGATACAAAGTGTGTTGACTGTTGTCATTCTTTTATTGTTTTCTTGTGCGTAAAAACTAGTCCCACAGAGTATGCCTTAAAGAAAGGTCATAGACTGTATTCAGCTCACCAGGCAATGTCAGCGGACCTCTGTTCTGCAACAGTGTGGTAAATTAGAGCTCTCCCTTCAGTTTTACTTGATAGTAATATGTTCCTGTTATAAAAAATGGGCATTAAATATGGGTAACTTAAAATCTGAGCCCATAGTATGTGTAGCTGCAGTGTATGGCTCTCTAACCTTTAAACATGGAATGAGTTTAGAAATAACTAGAAAAATGCTTAGGTTTTCTGCATCTGCATCTTCTTGGTAACTAGAACATGCAAAAAACTTTTCAGTGTTCTAAAAAGAAGCAGGAAGCTAAACATCTGGAGTTTTTTCTCTTCTACAACAATACATCGCTAGGTAGGTAGCTAATAGCACTTTTGAAACTATCCTTCATTGATACAAAGGTTTCCCTATGTGAAATGTTTTGTTGAATTTTTAAAGACACTTCAAAATTGTATTCTTTAGGGTAAATAATTAATTGGATGTTTCAGATAATCTGAAAGAACTTTGTTATTAGATTGTCTTCTCTTTCTTCAGTTTCAGCTCCTGAAACATCCTAAAGTGCTGGTAGCTTTATAAATTGTCAACCAGTTAGTTACATTAAAATTCTTTAAATTCATTTAAAGTAACTTGGTTTAGATAGCCTGGAGATGACTTATTTAAATTTAAAAAACTTTATAGCGTGATATAATTCCAACAAAACAAAGTTGCTATCATAAAAGCCTTAGACTGAGATTAAAATAAGATTATTAATCTTTTAAAAGATGTCTGCTAATTGAAACTTTTTATTAACCTATAGTTCCCATCTGTTCTGTTTTTCCTCCTGCTAAGTGAATTGATAATTTGGTAAAGCAAAAGGTAATTTTGGGTATAAAGTATATTGCTGAAGTCAGCCTCAAATACAGAATTAGAGTACTTAGTTTTGTCTCCTCGTGCTTCATGTGGTGCCCATAACGGATTAGTAGTCCTAAACTTTAGTCCCTACCCTAGGGACCCTTACTCTTGTTTCAGTCCTGTCTCCTTCCTCACTGCCCTCAACTCAGATAAAGACCCAAGGCATTTCATTTCAATTGAGACCATCACCTGTGGTGTGATTGGGGACGTTGGTGAAAAATAATTTAAATCTGTTTTTCCCTGTAGGATCTATTTAGTTGTTTACCTTTCTGAGCACAGCACTGATTGTAAAGTGGAGATAATAGCTATTTTATGTTTGTGGAGAGGGTTACAGAAGCTGTGTACACAGCATCATTTCAATGCTTAGCTTGGGGTGTGGCCAAAAGATAGTAGCTGGTATTAGTGTTAGATGCCATCCCCACTCTTCAAGGAGAAGCCTGGAGGGAACATTTGTTTTTTAGAGGGAAGTCGGCAAGCCACACCTGGATGGGTGGTTTGTACAGAAGTGGGTGGAGGAAAGGAAAGGGCTGTGCAGATGCAGGAAGCAAGTGGAGCTCTGGGTGAGGCAGGAAGCACTGGGCGTGTGGAGGGTGAGGTCCACTCTGGCCAGTTCAGCCCACAGAAATGCTTTCTTTGGAAACACCCAACCTTTGAGAGAGTTCAGTCTATAGAGAAACTTGGAACATTTCACTTAAAAAATCTAGATTTCCAATTTCTCTTGAAAAGTTTGAAGATCTTAAAATAGCTACTGCCTTTCTTAGTCCTGCTTCATTTAAATTAATATTTTAAAGACATTTTGATAGTTTATTTAGTTCAAGTTTTCTTCTATTACTTTTTCAGAAATGTACCCACTGTTATTGTCACTTAATTCTTCCATTTGATGTTCCTTTTATTTTGTTTCTCTAGAACTTATTCTCACCTTCCATTTTTAATAAAATTCAGCTCTAGATCAGCTCTGATGGTATTTTATGTTTGTCGTTACTATTGTGAATGTCCCTGTGGCAGTTAGGGTGGCCTTTCAACCTGATTGGCTTTGGGACCAGCTTGTGGGATTGGTGGTGGGCGCTAGTGAGTGTGGCTGGGTGGGGCGTGGAGGTGTGACCTTGGATAGTGTGTCTGGTCCCTCACCCCTTCCTCTCTGGCTGTTTCACCGCTCTGCTTGCAGGCAGACCGTGAACTGAGCAGCTTGCTTAGACCCTCCCTTGTGCCCTAAGGTTCCTGCCTTCGACCCAGCTCACTTTTCGGTGAATCCTCTAAAGAGCGAGCCAAATCAAACCTTTCCTCATTTGAGTGATGCGAATCAGGTATTGTATCCCAGGAACCCAGCCATGGAAAGCTGGCTAATACAGTTCCCTTTGGTCGTTGGGTTTTCTAAGTGGTTTTTGTTGGTATATTATGTAGGAGATCGGCATTCACTTGGATTGGCATATTAAGAGCAAATCACTTGTTTTTATTTCTATGTTTTTGCTTTCAATTTTAGACAAGAATAGAGCTAGAATTTTATCAGAGAGCTTATAATCGGATTTTCGTCTTTGAAATTGTGATGCTTTGGCCTGATAGTGTGTTGCTTTCAAATAATAGATTAGGAAGCTTTGTGTCTTTTCCTGTGCCATAGAATAGTTCTTATAGCATTGGAATGGTCTGTTCTCATGAAAATTATTGTAAAATATACTGTTTGTTTTTTAAATGTTGCAAAACTTTAATGTTAGTTGGCATGTCAGTTTTTTAAATAATTATTTACTTACCTTCACCCTTTGCACTACATCAAATTGATTGACTCAGTCACTTTACCTCTTCTATTTTTTTTCTAAATCAATATTTCAAAATTCCTTAGGTACTTTCAAATTTAGTAGTAGAAATTTAAAAATATGTTGGGCTGGGCATATAACTTAGTGGCACAGTGCCTGCCTGGCAATGCCAGGTCCTGAATTTGATTCCTGGTACCTCCCAAAATAAAACATTTTCCTTTGTATTTATTTTAAAAAAGTATATGTTTAAAATTTCAATTTCATGTTTAAAAATAATTCTGTTTCATGATTTTTATATTTTGTATCTTTAAAAAGAAATTAATTTATAATTTTGTTTTACCAGCTATTTTAAGAAATAGTCATATAACTTACTTCGTTTCATCTGCTTACTTACTTCGCTGTGCTAGGAAATGAAACCAGGACCTGTGCATTGTGCATGCTAGGCAAGTGCTCTGGCACTGAGCTACATCCCCAGTGCATCTATCTATCTCTTTCTCTCTCTCCCTTCTTTCTCTTTCTACTTTCCTGTATTTTTTTCCTCTTTTTCTTTGTTGTAGGGATCTAACTCAGGACCTTTGCATTGATCCACATCCCCAGCCCTTTTTGAAATTTTGAGTTGGGTTTCACCAATTCTCTTAGGACGCCTTGGCTAGGATTGATCCTCCTCCTTGAGAGACTTTTTCTGTTTATTATTGCATTTTTGAATTGTTCTTCTCAAAGTGTTTAGATTTTATATTTAGTTATAAATTTCTAGGAACTTAATAAGCATGCAATTTATCCCATGTATATTTTGACCTTTGTATTTTATTGAAAATTCTGTCACATAATGTATGATTAATTTAGGTAAAATTTCCATGTATTTTTAAAAACAGTTTAAAATTTGATATCAATATATTAGCGTTTGTCTTTTGTATTTGAGTTTTGCTTGGCTTCCAGGAAAAAAAAAAAACAGTATGTGAGTGAACATTATTCAGAGTTTCTGAAAGAGTTGCAGAATAATTGAAGTAGGAATGCAGTTGCTTTCTGATTTGATAACTATTTAAAAAGTTGATCCAAGTGTCTTAAGAAACCCAGAATGATATAGACATGAATAAATTATTACTACTGCAGAGAACATAATGCTCTAGTCATGATGATGAGTAACATAAAATAACTTGGAGCTATTTTGTGATTCCTAAAGAATGTTAAATGCCTGTAATATATTTAGTTTCTTAAAAGGAAAATGAAAAACACCACAAAAGAAGAATCAAAATATCAAAAAAAAAAGGACTTAAAACTTCAGTGAAGACTCAGCCAGCATATTCACAGAACGGAAATTAGAGTGTGTTATATATAGTACTAAGCCTAAACTGTGCTACCAAGACAAGTTGTCTAACTTATCTCACGACCAAATTATTGTGCTGTAAGTTTCTTATTTATAGTGAATTTTTTGTACATAGCTTATGTATTAGCATTATGTATTGGAAAGTCATTTCTTGGTTTGAGTTCCTTGTTGCTGCTAGTCAACTCTGGCTCTGACCCCACCTTTGGTATACTATTCAAGTATTTGGGAAGCCCTAAGCTTGTCTTACTTTCCACAGTTTCTAATATCTCATATATGGTTAATTTTTCTAAATTGCCCTTTGGTTTTATATATATATAAATCAGAGAGAGAGAGGCCAACCAACTGAGATCCCTCACACTTTAACATAGTTACTCTGAGAAAGTGATGAGTTGACATTTCTTTTTATTGTTATTTGTATAGAAATACTATCTTGCAATTCAACTTGTTTCTTCATTTTAGCTTAGTGATATTGCCATTGCAAGTTCTATTTGGGCTGTCTGGAGAAAACAGAGACCCTATCTAATTTAGAAATTGAAGCCTGAATTCACATGAATGACAGAGAGGCATCTGGTACAGTGAATTCAATGAAACTGTATCCTCCGTGCCATAGTACAAAGAAATTGGCCCTTTGGGGAGCAGTTAGGTTCTGAGTCCTCTGCCCTCATTTTATAACAGTCGTGCTGTCATACAAGAGGTTGAAAGTGAAGCCCTTTGAATTCCACTAGAGAAGGCCTGAAGAAAGTTCCATATCTGAGGAGTGGGCCCTCTCCAGAAAACAAGTTTACTAGCAACTTGATCCTGGACTTACTTGCCTTAAGAACTATGAACATTTTGATTTATAAGTTACCCAGTATAAGGTATTTTTCTTATAGTAGTCCAAATTGACTATCATGTTTAGCTTTTTTTCTATTGAACTTTTTGAGTTGCAGCCCCTTTGTAAAGACTTTAATGTTATAATTCTTTATTTTTATTAGGAAATATATGAAATATTTCATGAATTATTTGGGTTAGGCAGATTATATAGACAGAAGAGTGAGAGATTTGAGTTGATAATGTCTTGGTTACTTTTCTCTCATTGCTGGGACAAAATACCTAGCACCCAAAATTAAGGAAGGAAAGATTTATTTAGCTCAATATTTGCAGAGGTTTCAGTCCATAATCAACTGGTGCCAAGGCCGTTGATGTGGCATGGCACAGGGATAACACGTCAAGGCAGCAGCCAGAGCATACAGGAGGGAACAAGCCTCTTCTTTTTATACTGTCCGCGGACATCACCAAACCCCAGGGCTGCGTGCCCCGCTCTTGCACAGGAGGAGGATATTTACAAAGTAAGAATCCTGGCTCCCTAATCTCTCTGTTAAACTTCCAAACTTCTCAAGTTGACACCATGTATCAACCATAACAATCCACCCCTTGTCAACTTGGCAACCAGACATATTTCTTTAAATGAGCCTCCAGATACAAAGGCATGCTTATTCTTAGCATTTTGCAACTTGAACCTTAAAATTGTGAACTCCAAAGGGCTTGTGTGACTCCACCCCTACTGCATTTCTGCTGATTGTGAGTCCCAGGTTTTTGCTCAGTCTTTGCAGCTTTCCTTAGATGACCCACACTCCTGGCTTTTTTAAACTTCTGGGTTCTCTATTGCACCTTTGGATTCACACTCACAGCTTTACATATAGCCTTCTTAGGGGCACACTGCCTGGCACCCCAAGCCTTCTGAAATCAGGGTGGAAGCTGCCTTAACCTCAGAACTTGTGCATTCTGCATGCGCCTAAAATCAGCACCACATGTATGCAGCCGTGCTCTCCTGCCAGTTGGAGCAGTAGCCAGGCTTTTCTCTCTCTTGATGATTGGGGTGGGGTACCTGGATCACTGAGCACTGTGAACCTGATTATGAGGAACAAATTCTCTATGCCACCTCCATTCTGGAACCTCGTGGGGCCTCCGCCGCCATTCTGGAACATGATGCTTAAAGGATTTCTCCTCAAAGCAAAGCCTTCCACTTTTGCAGTTTTGAGGCGGCAAAGTGTGGAGAACTGCTTCCTCTTCCTATGATGCCTCCAGGCTACAGTGTTTTAAATCATCCTGCTGGGTTCTTTGCGCTTAATTCACACCATAAATCTGACTAAGAGTCCCCAACAGCAGCCATGCCACTGCCTTAACATTGGGCTATCTTGAAATTTCTTCTGCCAGATTAATCAGTCTGCCACCCTTAATTTCTGTCTCAGGCAAAGTCTTTGGACTTGAGCAAAATGCAGACAAACGTTCTCCCAAGCCATAACACAGATGGTCTGGAGTCCAGCAACCAATGCAATCTTTCTTCCCTGCAGGAACCTCCTGAGCTTAGTCTTTACTGACAGGCTTTCTAACAGTCTTCTGGTCTTCTGATTCTGACTAGAATCTCCCATGCAGAAAAGCCTAAGCTGTTTCAGCACCATTCTTTCAGGCAGCATCTTGGATCCTTTCCAAACTCTTCCCACAATCCATTTCCAAAGGCTCTTGAACCACATAGTCAGGTACAGTCACAGCAACAACCCCACTCCTGGTACCAAATTGTAATGCAGCTTAACAATCCTTAAGAACCAGCATTAAGTCTATCAACATTACATTACATTTAGAAACATAACATTTTGTCTTTGGACACTCAAAGATTCATGCAGATCCCTTTATGCAAAAGGCATTTAGTCCATCTGCAAGAGTTGTTAAAGTCCTAACAGTTTTAGCATTGCCGAAAAGTTTAAATCTCAAGTCTCCTCTGAGATGTAACGCCAAAACACTTCTAACATGCAATGGCACAAGACAAACATTCCCATTCCAAAAGGTACTAATGGAGATACAAAGCATTGGTACCAAAACAAATTCAAAATCCAGCAGGACAGATGTTAAGACCTATAGTTGCATGTCCAGCATCTGACACAATCTGTGATGTTTTGATTTGTAAGTTACCCAGTCTAAGTCATTTTCTTATAGTAGCCCAAATTGACCAAGGTATCATGTTTAGCATTTTTTCTTTTGACCTTTGTGGATTTCAACTCCCTTGTAAAGACTTTAATGGTATGAGGAAATACATGAGATATTTCATGAATTATTTGGGTTAGCCATATATATGAACAGGGGAGTGAGATTTGAGTTGATATCATATTGTCTTTGCAAGTAAAAAAAGTAATCTGATAGTTCTTGTGTTTGAACCTTTGCCTAACGATCATCTCCTGAACATAATGCAGTCATGTTTTCTTGGCAGTTGATGTGTTGGACATTATTTAATTTCATGGTCCTGATAACCCAATGATAGAGTAGAATTCCTGTGAACACAGTTATATGAAGTATAGCATGGTAAAATCTTCTCTATCGTCAGAGGGTAACTGTTCTTTATCATGACTGAGATATGAGTCTTCTCTTTCTTTATCCAGAGTATCCATACATTATATGCTACCTGCCTGTTAGTCACTTTTAACATCTCTATTATATTGTCTCAGTAGCATGATGTTTGTGTTTAAGTAATTTCTGTTTTACCTAATGATGATCACAAAGTGTAAGAGTAGTGATATTGGTTGGAAGTTTTATTACAGTATACTATTATAGTTTACTTTATTAGTTATTGTTAACTTTTTGTTTTTAACTAATTTATAACTTAAACTTTCTCACAGGCTTGTGTGAATAGCAAAAAGAATAATATATATAAGACTATTTGCAGTTTCAGCCAACCACTGGAAGTGTTGTATCTCCTGTGTATAAGGAGAGGGGACGCTACAGTGATGTCAATTCATGATCCTGTTGATTAGGCTATTTCAAAGGCAATAAAATGTGATTTTTTTTTTAAGCTTCCCATTTTCCTTCATTGGACTTAAAAAATTAAATAGTCTACAAATCAAACTAGAAAGAGTTGAGACACACCTTATGCCATTTTAGAGATTTATAGCTTACACGTTGTATTTCTAGAAAGTCCTTCTATTTTTAGAATTATGAAATTTCTAAATAAATCTGTGCTTTCTTAGGAAGTATATTTCCTGATAGTTCTTCTAGACCATTGGAAATGCATAATTATTTCCAAAACACTTGAAAGGTTTATCAGTATAATCACCCAGTAAGCCTTGTTTTATTTAATAAGATAATAACACTCTTTTTACCAGTGAAAGTTAGTGACTTCTGCTGTACTTGTCCCTGGATAGAATGGTGGACTCAACCCTATGTACTGTGTGGTTTATGATCTGAAAGAAATGACAGACTCTTAACAGTTAACTTCCAAAGTTAAATTAATATGGGTGGAAAAAAAGGGGAAAAGCACGTGCTCCCATTGTGGAATTGGGCAGAGTGTAACAGGATCTAAAGCACTTTTACTAATGGTTACTAGTCGAAGTTTAAAGGAGAGTTTGCGGTATGTGTTTTGTCTCCCAATCATCGTGTACTAGTTTTCTGTTGTAATTCTGTTTCCTATTGCTATTATGTTGTTTCTTAAAATAAATCTAGAGAGTTTAGAAATTGTCTGGTTTAATTAGGAGCAAGACGTGTGTATGCATGTGTGTGCGCGTGTGTATGAATGAACTTATACACTAAAATCAGGAAAAATGTTTTCTTCATAGAACATTATTGACTCCAGAAATTCTGTACTAGCTCAAGCAATGTTATATATGCAGTCTGTGACACTGGAAATGGTAGCACCATTCACAGAAACAAATGTGGAAGAACTAGAGACAAAACTAGTAAAAATGACATCTAAGTTGATCAAGCAAGTTTTCCTCGTCATTGAAATCTTTGAGCAAATTCATTGAATCTGTATGATATTAAATAGCACTTATTCTTTCATGGTTCAGAAGACTTGTGAGTCAAGAAGTTTTGGTACATTGTAAGAATTGTCATGAATCCCAATTTATGCAAATGTGCAGAAATGTCAGGCTGCAAAGTTATGGTTGAATGAACGTTAGATAACAAGAGCAGGAGTTCAATCACTCACCAAATAGCTGTATCTGTCCACAGAAGAATAATGACGCACTGCTCAAAACTGTCTAGAAACAAAATGTACAAATCACTGAAATAATGTACTAAAAATAGTCCAAGAGTGATGACTCACAGGCTTCTAAAACACTTTATCTGATGATTTCCTAATCACCTTTCTAATACTAAATTTACTGTAGAATCTATTAAATATCATGTTTAAAAGATAACCTTACATACTTCTAGTTAAACTTCTATCATTTGTTTCTTAGTTACTATGTGAACTGAAGCTTTGCATGGGGTGATAGTGAGTTACATATAACCCTTGCACTTTGATAGTATTGTAATAGGTCAAATCTTTTGAAATTAGACATAACTGAATTGTCACTCATCGGTACATACCATAGTAATTTTGAAGTCTTTTTATTTTGGAATCATTTGAAGGAAAATGAAACATTCCTTTAGTAATGGTTATGCTTTTCCTTCAAAAATATCTGTATATTAAAATACAGTTAGCACATTATTATATAGCTAAATATCTCCACCTGAATGTGTGAATTTTTTTTCTTTAGAATTCACCATAGGGTGTCCCTGAGCCACTTAGGAGATTGTTAGTGACCACCAGTAGTCAGTGTGTCCCTTTTTCTTGGTCACACTCTGTTTCAGATACATCATACCTTTGAATGAACATTTTTCTGTGCTGCACTGTCAGTGGTATTTTTAAGAATCTGGACTAAGGGCTTTGTCCACACCAATCCTTGTTTTAACTGGCCACCATAAAGCTCCAAGCTGATGGATCTAAAGGGTAATCCTATTTAGTAATCTTAAATTTTTAAAACTGTGTCTTCATCAAAAAAGAACACATGTACGTGTTCACAAGATAAATTCTAAATCTGGACGTCTACTCTGAGATAGCACAGCACCTAACCCACAAACCTTATTGAGAGTTCATCAGCTATCTTAATGTTGCCTCTTTTTTCTTCTGGTCAAGAACCCACTATCTAAGAGTATGTATTGCAGTTAGTGGTCGTGGAACATTTCCTCAGTTATTTCCTGTGGTGTCCGCCATAGTTAAGAGTACAAACCTGAACTCTGTAGGACAACCCTTAGTCAGGGTGATGATAACATTGATCTTCTGTTAGTGTCTGTCAAGTTTCCCCTCCATCAAGGCATTATTTTTCCATTAGTGATTGTTTAGTGCTATCAGGAGAGCGAATGTGAGGTTATACCAATGTTCTTCATCAGGACTCCACTCGGTTTTTCCTCCATTGACTCCTGCGCCTAAATTGGCCCCACAGTGATAGTTTTCCACTGATGACACCACAGTGCCATTTTCTGTCATTTTTCTATAGGAACCCACGTTGTGGGACAGCTCTCCCTTCTCTCTTTTATTTTTGTCATGTATTATATGACAGATCCCTAATTTACTGGATGGGTTGTGGTCTGTTACTACTCTTATTTATTTTGAATGCTCGTATTGTCATTGAGCCCATGAGGGTGGCTCTTACTCCCTTCAGTCTTCGAACAGTTTCCTCCTTGGGCCTACAATCAGTAGTTCTAGGCTGACTTTGTATTTATTTCTCCATCCTTGTAATGAGCCTTTTCTCTGGGTAACTGGACTCTTTTAGTGTGTTGTGTGGTGTTTAGCAAGTAAAATCTGAGCACTCCATGTGTGCATATGTACTGGGTATTCAGCAGACAACTGTGCACTGTGTGTATGTGTATATATCCACACATATTTTTGTATCTGCATCCTGTAAGTGCACACATCTATAGCTATGCCTATATCTGTGTTCATGTTTTTTTAAAAACCTACAATTTCCTACTGATATTTCCAATCCAATCTAAGACTTTAGGGTTCTCTCCAACCATCCCCTGTTTTGTCTGTTAAAGACTTGCTACAGTAGTGAGATACCTGATTCTGGCAATCCTTAGCATTTTTATTTGCTTAATTGTTTTCCTCATTTTGCTCAGCTATCCTCTGTCTTGCTTTCCTCCTGTGTCCTTCCTCTCCAACCCCTTTCCCTGTGTTCTTGGTTTTTGACAGCTGCCCATGTGCCTCCTGCTGCTGTCTCCCCTTCCAGCACCCAGGGCACTTGGAGCCACAGGCATGCTACCACCGGGTGTGCCATCCTCCTCCTTTAGTACTTTATGTTCCTCCTTGAATGCTGCTGGGCATCAAACACAGTAGAATTTTTAGTTGAGTTTGAACATTGTATACCATTCCATATTGTGATACTGTTAGAAGGTACTTGTTTTTTCTATTTTCAGTTTTTATCAACACTTCTGTTTTTAAAAAATGCTTACTGTGTGCTGTGCTAGGTCTACTGCAGAAGTGGAGCTCGACAGACTTAGCTATATAGAGACATGCTTATTGGGAGGCAAAACTGCACTTTGCTATGATGAGATTTACAACATGCAAAGAACATGGTGTTTTGGAAGTGAATCCCTTCCAGCCCTTTATTTGAATTTTTACTTATGGCTGATTGTAGTGTAAGATTTACTGAACAGATTATTTGGTGTCGGAGGTATAGGTAGGTGATGTGTTCAGGCAGCAGAATTAGCTGAAGAAGGGGCTCTGAGAGTTGTGGGTGTGAGTGTAAGACCAGTGCTTTAGTTTGATGGTCACACACTCTTCCTTTTTTGGTTGCAGAATGATTACTCATGTTTCTGGGTATAGTGAAATTTTGTATTGCTTATAGGGATTGATGTAGGACACAGTGATGTTTCTAAAAGCATTTTAAAGATAATAACTATTAAAAGCCCAATAGAAAAAAGGAATTATAAAAATAGACTTTCCTGGTAGCGTATGGTGGTGCATGCCTATAATTTGAGAACTGAGAGGCTGAAGCAGGCGATCTCAAGTTCAAGTTCAGCTCAGTCAACTTAGTGAGTTAGTGTGATCCTGTTTCAAAACAAAAATAAAAAGAGTTGGGGATGTAGCTCAGATTGAACACCCTGGGTTCAATCCCAGTACCACCAAAACCAAAACAAACAACGCAAAACAGAATACAAAATAAAACAAAAGTTAACCTAGCTTATTGAAACTTTATAAAGTTATAAAATAAGCCCTAGCCTATAACATATAACGTGCTAGTATATTAAGGATTGAAAATATTTAACTTTCCACAGGAACTTGTTTACTTGTTTGCTTATACCTGTTTGTTTTGAATATAATTGCTTAATAAGTGCTTCATAAATACCTAGTAAAATATTTTCTGAATAATGTTTAGCCTAAGACTCTGCATAAAAATTTTTTTAAAAAAGGTTATCAAGGTTGGCTTTATATAATGCTCTTTCTTGTAGTATTGGCTGAATATTTGGGAAGCATGTATTTGAGCCTTGGATTAAAATACGTATATGAGGCTTGACATGGCCATTCTATATTCACCATATAGAACTCTTGCAGCATTAGGCCTCAAGAGTTATGAGGAAGTGGAGGAAATTTAGAACTAGTCTTTCTTTTATAGAGAAATGTAATGTAACTTGTGCTAGGTCATACAGCTTGTAGAGATAAGTACCTGTGTAGCTCTCCAGGTGCTAGGTCAAAATCTATACCTCCAACGGCTTAGTGCTTTTGAGTTTGGTAGTGGTGGTGATTATAATTATCTTTATTATTACTGTTTGATTAGCTGTAGTAATTTATAACACCAGACGTTTGCCAGAAGGTTGACACATTGGTGGTTAATAATTACTTGGACCTTTTTTAGTACTTAACAAAGATGTGTAAAGAGTCCTCTCATCTGTAATTCAATATGATAAGTTGTAAGTTCAGCATTAGTATGTATGGTAAGCAGAATCTAAATTCCTCTTAGTATTATGACTCACGTGACTACATTCCTGGGAATCAGGATTTCTGAGATTCTGGGAGGAAGGGAGTGGTACAGAGTGGTTAATTTACAGAAATTAAAGTCTCCATGTCTACACATCCACTTGATGGTTGAGACAAACTCTAACTTAAGAAAATAAACCTAGCTGGTTGGGTGTTGCCATTTTTTAGTCTTTTTCCATTTTGAATTTGAATGTATTATTGGGGGAGGAAATAAAAAGTTGAATTCTGATTATCTGTAGGGTGGGCCAATAGATACATCTGTGTGTCACAAGGAATTTAACAAACATGTTTGGAGGAGCAATTTGTGGAGTTAGGATCTGTACTATGGAAAGTAATGAGTTTCTGCTTAGAAAAAATTGCTTTGCAATTGCAAACATTTAAATCATAAAGACACATGAATATATGTATAACATATTTATATTTCAAAGCATGCTGTGCAGTTAAATGTTTAGGAAAATATTTAAACTTTAAAATGTACTAAAATGTTAGAATGTGGTGTCTGAGTGTATTTGAACTGCACATCTCAGCAGCGTGTGTCATCTTTGGATCTTTGTGCCCAGGTTGTGACACCTTACAATTTAGAGTACTTCATTAATGTTTTGTTTAATGTGAACTTACTCATGTGTATAACTCAACCATGTTGTGATTAGTGCCTTGTTTTCTTGCTGTATTTGACTATTCATGAAACAGAGCAAGCTTAGATAATGTGGTCTTATCAAAGATGTACAATAAAAAAATAACATTCTCAAAGTTGAAAGGTCACTGGAAGATGTTTGTAGATGTGATCTTCCATTGAACCTTCTAAGCTTCATACTACAATCCATGCAAACCCTTGAAGACAAGAACTCAGAAGGAAACCTTGTTTTACTTTTGTTATAAAGTCCTTAAGGAAACCACCAGTTTCCTATTTCTAACATATGAATTTTGAGAGTTGAAAATCATGGTTCAGAGAGGTGAAGTAATTTATCCAAGGGAAAAAGATCTGGAATTTAAACTCAGAAATGTCTGACCTAGTGTTTGTAGCAAATCCAGCTTTTGTCTCACAATGCCCTGTACTGTCTTGGGCATTTATTGAACTGGAGCATAAACTACTTTCCAACCTTTTGGAGCTCTCTGAGCAGGATTTTATTTTGTTTATTCTTCTGCAAGGCTGTAAGAAAAGAAGCATTCTGTGAGAAATTGGCATTCTGTCTCTGTTTCCCGTGATTTTCAATGATACTAAAAGATAATTTCCTTTTTTTTAGTAAGTGATAACCATGAGTGTGAGCTAAGGATATGAGGAAAATGGCACTGGTAGTTTTCTTGCCATAGGTATTACCTACTTAATGTCCAAGGAAACAGAAACATTATTTACAACTATTGATTTGAAAAAGCTTAAAGGAAACCGAGGTCTTTGTTTCTGCCATAGAAATAGTTTATCTGAAGAAATAAAGTTAAATAATTGAATCTTGGACAGTGGCATTTCATTCAGAATACATCTCCGCATAGTAAATGGTTCTGTGAAAGCTGGATAGAGATTCATTATGACTGCGATCTTCGTTGCTTGTCTAGTTTCTGTGCTGGGGAAATAGGGAACTTACTTTTTGGTGTAACTGTGTGGTCTAGGAGCTCCGGACTGAGTTCCTGTGAAAGGGACCGTGGTAAAGGAAAGTAAACATAACAAAGCTTAGACTTGCATGATGAGAACTTGTAATTTTCATGGAAAACTTTAGAATTTATTTGAAGTCAGTACCCTTCAGTATTCTTAATTCAGAAGGAAACTTCATAGTGTGTGTAAAATTGCACCTCTTCTGATCCAAACAGCCTGGGAAATGATGGGCAGAGGAGGGCGTCTGGTAGAGAGCGTGCTGCCTCTGTCAGAAGATTTTGTGAAGGTTTAAGAGCTACAGGACATGTATTTGTGTATGGACCGGTCCTCGATCTTATCAGCGTCTTCCGGATGGCAGCACGGTGCGGAGAGCTAGCTGTTCTGGACAGCAATCAGCGTATCATCTCCTCACAGGAATGATGTTCAACATGGTAACCCAAGACACTCAGAATAGTTTTAAGCTTTTGAATTTAGTGCAGTCTTTCTATGAGTCTTTGTAAGTGTGTAACTTAGAAACATTTCATTTCAAATCATAGTGAAAATATGGCACTGAAAGTGTTCTTAACAGAAATTCACCCATCTCAAGTAACTTACTCTTTGAGGAATTTAGAAAACTGAAGTTTCACTCACGGCACTTGCACTGTCATAAACTTCTGAAATTTCTATTCTGAAGTTTCTTTTGGTATTTTAAGGCCGTAATTATGAAAGACATGGATCTGAAAAAAAGGAAATGAACTGATCTTTGTTCCTTACCTAGAGATTTGAAAAATGTGAACTCAGTCTGGAGAATGTATGATTAGAGTCGATAAAATGTAAACTTAATATGTCAAATCTCAGAAACCTTTATTAGAATTGAATTTTCCTATAAAATTTGAGCAATTTTTTTTATGGGTACTGGGGATCAAACTCACGATTGCACACTTGTAAGGCAGGCGCTTATGCCACTGAACTAAATCCCTAGCCTCCAATTTGAGCAATATTTAGTGAAAAACAAGTAAAAGAAATAGTATGGCCTGCATTGAGTAGACTAATTGTAGACTATACTACTTACATGAGGTATTTCATAGATAAATATGTAACTTCAAAATATACTATAATAGATGATAGATGTAGAAAGTTTTTTGGTTGTAAGGGGAAAAAATTACTGAAGTTCAGTGCGCAGGCTTGTTGCTCATTTTGGGGGATTCTTGTAGCTATCCTATGGAGGGCTTTTGTTGTGCATTTCATTAGTGACTAATAATGTCAGGCATGTTTTCTTGGGCTTGTTAGATATTTTCATACTTTCTTGGGGAGAAATGTACATTTAAATTCTTTGCCTGCTGTTCATTGGGCTTTTTCACTGCTGAACTTTAAGGGATCTTTATGCATTCTGGATACCAGACCTATGGTAGATACAGGATTTGGAAATGTTTTTCTCTTATTTTGTATGTTGTCTTTGCATTTTCTGGAAAGTGTAATGCTCTTTGCTCAAGGTTTTTAAATTTTGATGAAGCCCAACTGATTTTTGTTTCTAAAGATTTTTTTTAGAGCAGTGTCAGGTTCACAGGAAAATTGTGTAGCCCATGACCGATGTCCCATGACCGATGTCCCATGATCGATGTCTGCCTGTCACAGTTGTGTTTGTAACAGCTGATGGCCTTACACTGACATGTCATTATTGTCCAATCTAAATAATTCACAAATGCATTTTTGCTGTTACGCTTGCTGTGGGTTTGGACAGATTTCTAGTGATGCATACATACCCCCATTAGTATCACACAGATTACTTTCACTGCCTGTAAATCCTTTATTCTTTACCTGTTCATCTCCCCTCCAACTCTTGGAAACCAGTGATCTTTTTATATTTATAGTCATAATTGGCACAGTTTGGAACCAACCAAGATATTACTTAGTCAGTGCTTGCATAAATAAAGTGTACATTTAGATAGTGAAATAGTATTAATCCAAAAAAATGGCTGTCAAACTAAGGTAATACATGGAGGAAACTTACATTCCTAAGAGGGGGAAAAAGCCATTCTAAAAACACATTATGCCATATGATGCAAATCATATAACATTCTGGAAAATGCAAAAATATAGAGATAGTAAAAAGATTAACTTATTATTTTTTCTTGTTACTTGTGATTTTGGTGTCTAGAAATCATGTCTAGAAATTTGAGGTCATAAAATGATTTATCCCAAGTGTTTTTCTCTTAAGAATTTTATTGTTCTAAGTCTTACATTTAGGTCTTTAATCGATTTTCGAGTTAACTTTTATACATGATATGAGGTAAGGATCAAAAATCCTTCTTTTGTGTATGGGATCCATTTTTCCAGCGTCGTTTGTTAAAAAGGCCATTCTTTGGCTAGGGGTACGTATAGCTCAGAGGCCTGGGTCCAACCCTCCTGCCTGGGTGTGTGCATGCACAATGCACGCACACTGACCCATATACGCAATTCTTTTTCTGTTTAGTGATTTTGTACTGCTTTAAAATATTGACCATAGACACACAGCTCTCATTTCTATTCCACTGATGCATGTCTTTATGATGTCTTATTTATCAATGCTTTGTTGTAAGCTTTGGAATTGGAAAGTATGAGTCTTCCTTCGATAATTTTTTCACCCTTTGGAATTCTGTATGAATCTTGGAAAATTTCTTAACTTTCCTCTTTCCTTCCATTTTTTGAGACACAGTCTTGCCATGTTGCCCAGCTTACCTTGTGTTCCTGAGTTTGGGCAAGTCTCCCAAATGCCTAGTAGAACAGGCATACACACAGCCCAGCTTTCCAAGCTCATGGGAGAAGTCTCTGGAGTTATGACAGGCACTGTTTTTTTGAATCGGTTATCAGTTTGAGAATACTGCTGTCTTACAGTATTAAGCCTTCCAATCTTAGAACATGTGTTTCATTCATGCAAATCTTTAATTTCTCTAGTGTTTTATAATTTTCAGATTATACTTTTATAGTTTTGTTAAATTTTTTCCTACTTACTGCTTTCAGTACTGTTGTAAATAAAGTAAAATAAAATTATATTCTTGATTTTCTTTTTTAGATTGTTCATAGATTATACATGTGTAGAAATAGTTGATATTTATATATTGATGTAGTATCTTGCAGTTTTGCTAGATATGTTTATTCTAATTCTCATTTTTACTGTATTTAGAATTTATATATATATAGGACCATGTCATCTGAAGTGTTAGATTTATTTTTTTTCTTTTCAATAAAGATGCCTTTTACTTTGCCTAATTGCTCTAACTAGAGCTTCCAACCAAATGTTAAATTACAGTTGTGGGAGCAAGCATCCTTGTTTTCTGTTTTAGAAAGAAAGATCTTTTGCTATTGTGTTCTGCTTTTTATGCAGATGTTTATATCATGTTGAAGACATTCCCTTCTTTCCTAGTATGATAACTGTTTTCATCAGAAAAGTGGTTCAAGTTTGTTACCCTCCTTGCATCCATTGGTGAGATCAGATGGTTTTGTTTTTTAGTTTCTTGCTATAGTGTGTTATAGTAAGGAATTGTTTGTGCTTTTTTTGGTACCAGGGATAGAACTCATGACCTTGCACTTGCCAGGCACATGCTTGTGCTGCTGAGCTATATCCCTGGCCCTTTAGTAAGTAACTTTTTGTATGTTAGATCACTGTTGGATACCTAGGATAAATCCCAGTTGGTCATGGTGTGTAATTATTTTATACTTATATTGCTGGCTTTTGTTTGCAGGTGTTTTATGTAGGATTTTTGCCTTCATGTGTATAATACACACCTATTTTCAGTTTTTTTTATAGTGTCTTTGTCACAATTCATGTGTAAACAACTAAATACTTAGACTATTCAAGAAATTTTAAACTTATTATTGATAATTTATATATTTTTAATGGGGTTATCTAAGTATATACACTTATTAAGTAAAATGGCCTAGGTATTAGCATTCACCATCATATTTGGAACACACTTAATTTTTTAGATTTGGAAAGACCACAGTCACAATTTTTAAAATGAGAAAACATAATTTATTGTATTTATGGACCTGGTTTGTCATCCATGCTCCACTTTTGTTTTTATTTTTGGTGGAAATGTTTTCTCTCTGTCTCTGTCTCTCCCTTCCCCCTCTCTTTGTATACATGACTCAATTAACTGTGATACGTCAAAAAGCAATGACTTATAGTGTGAATAGAGTAAAATGAATTTTATGGAGGTTTATCTTGTATTTATATTTATAGTTTTACTGCTTTTATTGATGATTAGTACATAAGAATTCTACAAATATTTGTTATTTTCCACTAGAGGTAAATTAGAATAATTTACTGGAAAAAAAAAGAATAATTTACTGGGTAGGTTTCTTATTTCTTAAGAGCTTGGACATAAAGTGGTTTGCTGTACAACCCGGAATAATTAAAGTCTGTTGTCTTGTAACATTCCCTCATACATATAATTGAAGTTTATATCTTTAATCATAATTCTTTGTGAGTGGTTTTAATAATTCATTGCACACTCACATTCATAATCCCATCTGGTCATTATCAAAGCCCTGTCGCAAAAGGTCACGTTAGTATCATCATCTTCATTTGTCAGGAAAACAAATCCAGCTGTTGAAAACCTTAGGCATGCCGTTCTGTGTAGTGACGAGGGATGAGAGTGTAAGTCTGGTGTAGAGTTACAGCCCTATGCTTTTTCTTGCAGATTGGACTGTATATATAAAAATACCATCTGATGACCATATTCTGATTTTTGTTTTATTTCATTTCATTTCATTTCATTTCATTTCATTTCATTTCATTTCATTTCACTTTTGGTACTGGGAATTGAACTCAGGAACTCTGACTTGCCAGCCAGGCACTGTGCTATTGAGCTGGAGCCCTGGCCCCTGAATTGTGATTTTTGAATGGCTTATTTTCTGTTTTTGTCCTTTGGTGTGCTCAAGTTGAAAAATAGCAGTAGTGAACATTTTTACCTGTACAGTAGTTTCTGTGATACATTTACTTTCTCCAAAGAAGGATATTTACCTTTAATGGAATTGCTGAAGAGAGGGTTTGCTTAGCAGTGAGAATTGCTTGGTATTTGACCTGAGCTCTCCGTCCTTCTTTCATGCAGTTTTTAAAAATCATACTGCGGTTTTTTAGGGGCCCTGTGATGCTGAGAGAGAGCAGAGCCATGCTTTTTGCTTCCGTTCTGCAGGATGCCACTCCCTCTTTCAATCACTTACTTTGTGAAATCTCCTGGAATAGAGTATCTTGGTGAAAGGAACCCTGGGTCACGCCCCGCATCAGTGCTGCACTCATTAGGAGTGGATTTGAGTGTAGTAACTGGTGGTTCCTTCTTTTCTGCTCCTTTACTATTTGTGCATGGATTGAGCCTCTTGATAGCTCAGTTCTAGCTTTCTTTGCACAGTGCACTGAGAAACGTCAGTTAACTGAGCATCACTATCTTACACTTCACAGGTGATTCTTGTTTGATGCTATAACCCAAAGAACTCATTGTTTTGTTTGTGTGTTTGTTTTACAGTTAAAGACACTTGAGGCTCGTGGCTTGTTGAGTGACTTGCTTGAAATGACATGGCTGGAAGCTGGTGCCACTGGGCCTCAAACTTGATCTCAGTCAGATCATAAACTCCTTGAGAGCAAGGAGTGTGGATCTGAGTGTTTTAGCCCAGCACCTGCACAGATTGTGGCACATAGTTGGTGTCCTCTATGTGTTGAGTAGGTATTGAGGCCCTGTTCCATCCCATGCAGCATCACACCTGTGGTGCTATTGTGAGAGACTGCTTCAGCAAAAGATTCTGAACTTTTCCTGTGCGCGCAATCCTCACAGAGCCCAGGGGGCATCAGCTACTTTCATGGATTAGAAAATCCTCAAAAAAAAAAGTTTGTTTTTTTTTAAAGGAAACATTGTGCTGTCTTGTGCCTGACCTGTGTAGCTTCTGCCAGAGGATCTGGAGCCACAGCTAGTCACGCGCTCTTGTGGTCCCTGCGCGTCCGATCCTGTGTGCTGCTGACGGCAGAACACCGTGGCTGCTCCCTGGGCTGTGCTTTCTGTTCTCTGTTCAACAAGTTGTCAGAATTAACCGTAAATGAAATTATTCAAAATCATGCCGTAATTCTTTATCATGCTCAGTGGCACATAAAATAGTTCTAGATAGTATATATTTTGGAAGATGTGGAGAGAGAAGTATAGCGGATTTAAAGCCTTTAAAACAAAAATGCTAGCTAGTGATCATCAAGTCCTCCCCATGCCTAAAATATTAGCACTTTCTTTAGTTAAAAAAATTCGTTTTCAAAAAGCAGTATTTTATATTCATATGAAACATTAAAAATTCAGGATATCTTTATGTGTTATTATATATAAAATATAAAACAGAAAAATACAATTTACTTTAAAATTTATTGCTGTTAATCATTTGCTTAAATTAAGCTTTCAGCAGGTGTAAATAATCTATGCCATTGTGGAGAGTTGCCTTTTTTGCTTGGAAGCTGTATGGTATTGTAGCTTTCTTACTGTTTTTTCCAGACACTGCATACACCAGAGTTACCTGAAGTATGTGTTAAAATACAGAGTCCTGGGCTTAACCCCAGATGACAAAGTCAGAATCTCTGAAGGTAATGCTGATCTTTTGGCATTTTAATACGTCCCCTGTTGCTTATGATGGACTCTAAGGTTAGAGGACTCCGGGCTAGTAGGTGGCAGCCAGGAATCAACTTTCAAATCATCTGGGTTAAGTTCCTTTCCCAGCGTTTAAGGATGCTGGATTTAGGAAACTTCTTAGGAAAATTCTCTTAACTTTGGTGTTTGTGTCTGGAAATAGGAATGGTAATTACTGTAGCTACCTCAGAGAGTTAGGGGAATTTGGTGAATTATGTGTAAACGAATTAGTACAGTGTCAAGTGTGTAGCAGGTATGTGAAGACAACGCTTGGTGGAGTCGCTGTAGTGGTGCTTAGAGTTCTGTCTATATATTCTTCCAGTACTTGATGTTAACACTGTTATGTAGGCTTTAGCTAGGGGAAAAAATCTCCAGAGTATGTGTTTTATATTTAGCCCTGGACATAGTTCTGTATGACTCTTGGGACATGTCAGAAGTGTTCTCATTTTCGTGTACGTTCATAAAAACACAACAGATATCATCAGAAAAAATGCTTTGAAAGGTCTAGCAGTTAGAATATTCTCTATCTTGGGTTTGACTATCAGTACTTTCTTCTGTGTCCTCCTTTCTTTAGGTATTTATGTCTTTCTCCAAGTACCTGTTTCTTTTTTCCACTTGGCTTCTAACTCTATTCTTGCCTGGGTCTGGATTGTTAACTGGTCACGATATATAACTGTAGTATGTTACACTGAGTCCATTGTTTACATAAGTAGCACAACATTTTACAATGTTCTTAAAAAAAGAACTTCCAGCAAACAATAATAAGACTTTGTATGCCTTTGAGGAATATTTTTATTAGTACAATGACTCTCCAGTAAAGGAAGAAAAAAATTCCCCTCCCGTTTACTTATTTATTTATTTTTGCCTCTGTCAGTTGCTGGCTCAGAGTGTTTTATTGTTTGATGAAGTAGATAAAATTCCCCTGATGTTTCCTACTTACTCTAAATTTGGAATCCACCTACACTATTCTTTTTGGCTTTATTGTTTCCTAAGCCGTCCATTTAATACAGCCCTAAAGTTTAAACGGAACACTGTTATTGTGGCTAGGAATAATACGTGTAATGAAGCACTAGGTTAGAACTCATTATCATCTTAACACCAGGCAAAAAGCAGCACCCCTCCAACCATTCAGTAAACTGTAGTGACTGTTACGTTTCGCCACTACCTTGGTAAATGACGGTTACTTCTACTGATCTGTAAATGGAGTAATGGGAAGAATTTGACTTCTGAAATTTAATGGGATGTTGTAAAATTTTGATCTTTGGGGCAGTTTTAGGAAACTTGATGCGAGGGACAATCATGAGGAAAAGTCAGAGGGATCTCGAGTGCCCATTAGTGAACAGAACTAACTAATCTGATGCCTGATCTTGTTTCATCTGTCACAGAGTAAGCAGCTTTTAGGGTTTTATACTGAGACTTGTATGAAGTTGAGAGCATTTGTAGTATTTTGGGAGGGAGGGATTGGATGATTTAACTCCTTTCTTCCATGTTTTTAAACAGTTTAACACAAAACCTTTAACTTACTTCATTATAAATATTTATTGGGTGTGAGATATAGTGTCAAAATCACTGAGTTGACTCTAAAAAGAATCTGTTTTTTCTGTTTTGGTATTGGGGATTAAATGCAGGTCCTTTGCACTGAGCTATGTTCGTAGCTTTTTAATCTTTTCTTTTTAATTTTTATTTTGATACAGGGTCTTGCTAAGTTGCCCAAGTTGGCCTGGAATTTGGGATCTCCCTATCTCTATATCTCAAAGTGCTGGGATTACAGGTATGCACCACCACATTCGGCCTAAATAATTTTTTAGTTTGAAACTTCACACACCTGTTTTATAACATTAAAATAGATGATTTTGCCATTGGAATTGGTTTCATGCTTTAGGATCTTGTGCTTACATTCTTGATTTTTCCATTTAAAATCCTTTTTTTCCTTAATTCACTACATCCTCTTTTCTCAGATTTCTACTCAAAAATCTCATATCTAGTTTGTTTACCCTCTGCTCCAAGAAGTCAACTTGCTTTTCAAACTCAAAATCAATAAATTCTGGTTTTACATTTTAGTTTGTATACTTTGAGACTTTATTTATTTGTCTTTGTGAGATGTGAACCTTGCAGTGATATTCCTGCCTCAGCCTTCCAAGTGCTGGGATTATAGCATTATTTTTTTTTGATACCATGAATAGAATTCAGGACCTAGTGCTTGCCAGGCAGGTGCTGTGCTGCTGAACTAAATCCCTAGTGAGACATTTTTGAGTAGACTTCTGTTTAATTTATTTCATTAGCTTTAAAATTGAACCTACAAAATTACAGTTATGCAAATATTTTTAAGCTACAAAACATGACAAGTTCATGTAATTGAAGTTAATACATATTTCAACGTGAACTCCAAATCTTTTGAAGATAACCTGTTTTCTGTGTTACTTAGAACATATCTTTGAGTTGGGTTATATAGCTTAATGTTGGAGAACCTAGAGTATTTTATAGATGGGAACATGTTCAGAAAAGGCTTTTTGAAATGAAATGAATTCAGTTGGATTTGTCTAAAATACCATTACTGTTTATAAAACTTTTAATAATTGATGATCTAAAAATGATGCCTGTTCTGTGGGCCAAAACATTTTTCAGTTAGGATATTTTAGTCTGTTGTGTACTTTGTTATAAATCCATTTCCTAATCTATTTCAGTATTATTTTTAGATACCAGAATTGAACTTCTTGTCTTTAAGTGATTGATCCTTTTGCTTTAGTTGTATGCTGGGTTACCTTTGTAGAAAGTTTTATCTGTACTTGTCTTACTTTGCTTTGCTTAATGCAAATGTAGGATTCTTTTTGTCTTCTACTTTTCTACTCTCTGTCTCTGTCTCTGTCTGTCTCTGTCTCTGTCTCTGTCTCTCTTAAGCAACCTAAGTGGCTTGAAGGTCTGTCAGTATGTTCTCTACCCTGAGGAAAATGCTCTCTGGATTTGTTTGTTCAATCATGGAAAAGAATTCTTTCTTTTGAAGTTAAATTCTGTGCTTGCTAAAGGTCCAGTTAAATCACAAGAGATAAAAGTTATACTGACAACCTTGGATGTTTCCTGCCCTTTTGCCAGAAATAGCAAACTAGATACTCATCTTGAACGAAAATATGTACATGTTCCTCTTCACTAAAAATGTCTTGAATTCGGTCATTCTTAGAGGAGAATTCATTTCACCATGTGGAATCTGGAGGGGGGGATAAGGCTGTCAGTGGGACTGGAAGGAAAAGGGCTTGATTGGGAGAAATGGATGGTATTGCAGGAATAGAGAAAATTTGACTTTTGTTTTATTAACAGACTCTTTCCTATAGTTTAATTCCCTTAAGATATGCTCCTATTTTTTCCTAACTGGAAGAAATTTTACTGGAGAGGAGGACATCTTGGAATTAGAATGCATAATCTCTGAATATATTAAAATATCTTATAACATCATGTATAAAAACCTTTGTTTACATGAATTTCTTTCGTTCTTTTATCAACAGTGTTGCAACATCATACCTTAAAGTACATAAAAGGATTCTTTGTTTTTTTTTAAATAATACTTGGATTTGAACCCAGGGCCTTTACACCGAGCTACATTTTCAGTCCTTTTTTTCAGTTTAAAAATTTTAAAGACATGATCTCACAAAATGACCAAGTTGTCCAGGGTCGGCTAAAACTTGCGGTTCTCCTGCCTGTCCTCCCAAAAGGTTAGGGTTAGAGGCGTGAGCCACTGTGCCTGTCTCTTTGACTTTTTTTTGCAGTAGCTCTTTTGCAAGCTTTTTGGACATATATAGATGGTTTTGATTTTTAGACTGACTTATTGAACAGACTACAGCATGAGGCACCATAGTTTATATAGTTGAAATTGGTTGTTTTAAAACTAAGTTGACTTACTTTCTGACATTCTCTGGCAGAAATTGAGTGTGGGGAACTTGGATAAATCTGTGGAGGGAGACTTTTCATACCACTCTACAGTAGTATGTATATGCGTATGCTTTTTAAGTGAATAATAAAGTAATAGGTTTTGAGCCGGTTCTGTTACCTCAGGAGTGGCGACCCCTGTGTTCCCTGCATAATGCCTATGATGGTTCCTTGCACATGGCACATCTATAGTTGTTTTCTGTTGAGGAAATGATTGAGTTGCTAAATAAAATGTTGGCTGTTTGTTTAGTACCGTTTGAAGAGCGTCAAAGAACATAGAAGAACATATAATAATATAAAACAGGGCCCTTGAGATATATTAAAAGTAAATGCAAAGTTCAGTGCATATAATAGAGAATGATCATTGTTGAATTCCATAGTACCTTTTTTTAAGAGTAGGGAAATGTATTGCAGAAGAGGATAATGGAGAATAGGAATAGCTCCCGAGAGACCGGGTCCTGAATGGATCGCTCCATAGTACTTTAATAAGGTAATTTTTAATGAAAGAGCAGATAGCTGAAGGGGCCAGCAGCATTGGTAATGTCAGCTGCTAATTACTGAGTACCTGTTTTGCATCATTTATTCTGCTCAATGTTTTACATGCATTATCTCAGTGAAACTTCACAACACATCTGTGATTGTTAGCATCCTTCATGATGTAATCAAGTCTCAGTGTCTTGCTCAAGGTGACCTGTTAAGTGGCAGAACCAATTTATGACAACTGTCTGGCTGTTTGCTTTTGTATGACTTTATTGGTTTTCTAGAATTCTCGGAGTCAGGATTGATCCCTTTTACAGTTTGATACCAGGGACTTTCTGGGCAATTGGATACCCAGTAGAAGACTTGAACTCTTCTTCAACTATAGCATGATGCAAGTACTGTTAGTGGACCTGGGCTGCACCCACTGGTGTCAGTTCATCAGTGGGCGAGGAGATACAGTGGAGACACGTAAGGCTGGGGTCCCTAGCCCCTGGGCTTTGGACCTATAAGCAATTGTTAAGAACAAAGGGCCGTATTCAGCGTTGTTGCCGTGTCTGTGATGGCTGGGCTAATTCTGACTTGCAGAGTAATGTACTTGATAGACGCTGCTGCATCTAGAGCTTCCCCTCAGAGGCTTTTACAAGCGCCAGTTGTTTCTGATCAGTCTCCACAAATTCTAAGTCAGTATGTTGGAATGGGGCTCAGAAAATCTTTTGTTTACTTATCTATTACTTTTCTTTCTGTTTCTTTCCATCTTAATCATTTTTAAGCATAAAAACTGATTCAGTAGCATTGTATTTAAGTGTGCAAGAGACCTCCAATATCTTTTCATCTTGCAAAATTGACTGTGTATCCATTGAAAAACTCCTTTTCCCTTGGTAGCCACAATTCTACTTTTGACTTTTATTTTATTTTTTTGCTACCCAGGATTGAACTCATGACCTTTTGCTTACCAGGCAGGCGCTTATGCCATTGAGCTAAATCCCCAGCCCTACTTTTGACTATTTTAGTACTCTAAATAAGTGGGACCAAAGCATGATAGGTTAACATCACTTAACATAATGTCCTCAGGTTCATCCCAGTTGTGGAATGTGGGAGAATTTCTTTCCTTTCTAAGGCAAAGCGGTAGTTAGCAGTGTGTACACTATCCATTCATACTGTGGTAGATATTTATGCTCCTTCTTCCTCTTGACTTTTGTAAATATTGATGCCGTGAAAAGTTTGTGTAAATATTCTCTCCCTCCTCCCCTCTGCCACACTTTTATCATCTTGAAGACCATTTAGCACTGTATAAATGGATAGGCTTTTGTTTTTGACATAAACTAATAGTATATTTTACAGACTGTGAGAACTCATTTCAAATGAAGTACGGTAGTTTATTTCTGTATCATTTAGGGATACTTCTTTTGATTTTCAGACTGTAAATGTTTTAATTTAACTCAAGAACTAGAAGCCTCTCAGTGTTATTAATCAGTACATTTGAATCATTACTCTGAATGATCATGCTTCATTTATTTTGTGTCAGAATATTTTCCTCACAATAATAGAGACTAAAAATCTATCATTAATTACAGTTGAGCAGCTCACACATATGTGAGAATATATTTCCATATCGCTACAAGGAGGAAAATTTAGTGTAATAACCCTTTAAAAAGTTGAAGTTGAAAAGTAGAAGTTTGTTAATACCCTCACAAAAAAAGTAGTATTAAATTTATGGTCATTTATTTTTATTTTTTATTTTTTGGTACAGGGGACCAAACTCATGACCTCGTGCTTGCCAGGCAGGCACTTATGCTACTGAGCTAAATCCCCGGCCCCATGGTCATTTATTATAATTACATCCTATGAAAGTTAACAGTAATGCTCAAAAAAGTTTGGAAAAATAATTCTACCAACCTGTGACTTCCATTTCTAGATGAGAAGTGTTTTTAATAATTTTAACACTTTTGTGGTAACAGTGCCGTTCTTTGGAGAAAAGTGCAACTTTTTTTGCAGTGGAGTCAGTTTATTTGCAGAGCTGCCTGGTGATGGAAATTTTGGAAGGAGACAGTAATTATTGTAAAATGATTGCTTTGTATGTATGGAAGTTTACATTTGTCACTTTTACATAAACATGGACCTTTCACATGAACCAATGTGAAAATCTGCTCTTTTATGGTCCAGAGTTTCCATGTCCCTTAGTAACTGTTCCTTGTAGCTTTTTATCCTGGCTGATTGGGACTGTGGTCAAAACCCACAAAACAAACAAATAAAACCGACATCTAATTATTGCAGTATTAGAAACACACATATTTTTCTTGATCTAAAGGAAGCCAGCCCTTTGGACTTGAGATCTTAATAATTTCTAAAAGGTAAACAGGTCTCTTTTTTATAGATGAAAAATACACAGACAAGAAAAAGTTGAAGCGGTTCAAAGCTGTAAGAAAAAGTGTGTGGAGAACAGAGTTTTGGAGTTTTGTGGAGGAAGTAATAATCTATGAGAACTTATTGCTTCTCTTTCTGTCATAAAGCCAAAATAATTTCAGCACTGTTTTTATAAAACACCAAACAATTTTCCAATGATTTCTTACACATTGCTTCAGTTTATTCTCACAAGAAACTTGTGATTTATAATTTTTATAAATTTGTCCAAGGATACTTACCACAAGCTAATGGGGTCAAAACTTGAGTTTGCTACTTCTGGCTCTGAGACCCATTTTATTTACAGCACATCAAATTTAGGGATTCACTAATTTAATCACATGGCAGCCTCTGCCTCCGATTATAATACCATTAACTATAATATTTTAGTGTTAATGTATATAGTTTCAACTTTTTTGCTGGAGGTTGTGATTTTTTAAAAGGTGTTGAAGCGCATTTTCCTTCAGTAAAGAATGCACTCAGAAAAACAGGGAAATGAAAATGGGATTTAACATTAACAAGCGACTTATATTAATATTTGGTGAACTAATTCCAGTTCCTGCACAGTGCTTGGGTTTAAATACAGCCTCTCCAAAACTCAGGTGCCGAAACTTAGTGGCCCATGTGGTGATGCAGAAGTGGGCCCTGTGACCGAGGCTTCAGGCAGCTCGGTCATCCTTTTTCCTCCCTCTGCGTGAAGACATGTGTTTGTCTCCTTTGGACGGTGTAGCTTCAAGGGACCAATTTAGAAGCAGACAGCAGATCTTTGCAGGTTTCTGAACCCGCCAGTGTTTCCATCTTGGACTTCCAGTCCTCAGAATGATGAGGAATTCAGTTTCTGTCCTTTATAAATTACATACTCTTGGGCATTTTGTTATCACGGCACAAAGATGTAAGACATTTAATTACTAAAATGATCATTTTAAATAAAGTCAAGAAAGTAAGCCTACTTTAAAAAATGCAACAACTTGGAGATAGAATTCATGTACCCACAATAGTTTACCTATTAAGTGTACATTTCAGCGGTTTTTAGGACAGTCAAGGAGCGGTAACTGTACGAACACTTACGTAGTAGCACACAGGAGCATATGGCTTGTTTTCAGTTTTTGTTGATAAAGAATAGAGTTGCTTTAAACCGGTATAGGTAATTAAACACAATAATTAATCTTCAAATTAGTGTCAGGATGGAGTTTGAAAACTTTTGATTATGTTGTGATTATTTTCCTAACAATTCCTGCTAGCTGCTGAGCGGGAAAACGAGCTTTTTTAAAAGTTGTATCCTTGTCTTAGTATTTCTCCACTCTTGTTCTGGAGAGTTGTGGTCAGGAAAAAGCTAATTTTTTTAAAAAAAAATGAGTTTGGTGTATTGCAGTAGGAACTATAAACATATACATTGTTACTAAGTATATGTTAGAGTTCAGTTTTAGTTACGGTTCATAATAGATCATGGAGAAAAAACAGTGGGTAAGATTTTCTTTAAAACTAGCATGGTTTGTTGAGCAGTTGTTCTCATTTCATGTATATTGGAATCACATGAGTGTTTAAAAATATTAGTACCTTTGCCTGCTCCCCAGAGATTGTAATTAAATAATTTGATCTGGCATGTAATTCATTTGCTAATGCCTCACAAATTTAAGTTTGGTACATGATTCCAAGGCGCCAACGCGTGGCAGTGTTGAGAGCCATTGTTTTAATTCATGTTGAAATTTTAGGAACCAGCAACCTAGAGTTTCATGTTTTAAAAGCTAGTTTGCCTTTTGTCATTCTGTCTGAACCTTCAAGAAAGGAGATTGAGAGCCAGGTTACAAGATGGGCGTGGAGTCCTGGTTAAATCACTGCCCAGCATCTCTAAAATGTGTTTACCATGTTGTTCAGCTTGCGTTCTCTGGACTTCAGTAAATGCCTATCCCGTGGAAGTTGTGTACTGCCCTTCTTTCTCCTCTTTCCTGCCTTGCACATTTGTTAAATGCCTACTGTCCCAGCACTGTTTTATATCATGAGGATATAAATACAGTTTGGAGTCCTCCTTATATTTGAGTTGGCAAAAGATAATAAATATTTGTTGAATCTAGTGGCATCACAGCTGAGCCCTCCTGGCATACTGCTAGGCTGTGTGCCTCTGATCTTTTGTAGAAATTGTGTCTTTGATGTTCAGGAACATTCCAGGCCTTGTCTGTCACTTCCTCGCTTGTCTCTTTTCTCTTTTACATTCAGAGACTTGCCCGCTTTCCTCAGGGTGAGGCAGGCCATCAGGATGTGTTGGTTAAGACTAGTGACTTTACTGTTAGATTCTCCTTGAGTCACAAACCCATCAAGCAAAGAGTTTTGGGTAGGATTGGAGTCAGGTCATGTTAGATGACAGAGAAAAGGGTCACTCTAATGGGTGGACTTTAAGTTAGAGAAAGCTGTCCTGGAAGAACTTCTGCAGCTCAACCTGGAGACTTCCTCTCCCAGCGGTCTGTCAGGCCCTGGTGGGGACAGGTGGGGCGGTGGCTTGCTGTGATCCTGTCCCAGCATGCCAGTGCTCACTGTGTTTGCTCCTGTCTCCCGTGCTTCCCAATAGCTGCTTAGATATTTTAAAGATACGTATAGGGAAAAAAATGGAGTGCTTTGAAGCAGTAAAATGCAAGTACACCCACCTATTTAAGAGTGAGAAAACAGTAGCACAAGGGCGGGTGTTTTGCTTTGCTTTTTAAAGTCAGATATTCTGTTATGTCGTTATTTCTAGCTTTTACCCAGCCTCTCAGCATATAGAAAACTTCTGGATTCTGTACTACTAGCCAACGTTGCTGTGGTGCTTCTGTTGGAAGAAAGGAAGAAAGGGGAAGAAAGGAAGATCACGAAGTCAGGGATTTTCTTCTGTTTCAGTTGTCAGTGCCACTGTTGGCACGATTGAATTTATATATGGGAAAGTGAATAATGTTAACTGGAAACAGCATGCCCTGTATTTTTAGGGAAAATATTTTTGGAAGTAAGTTCCGCTTTTCTTCTGTACGTGATGCTGAAGGAATTCAGTCCTGGAAGCTCTTTCCTTCCATTGCATTTCCTTCTCAGTTCTTGTAGTTGGGCTGTTTGACTTGGTTGTTCTATTTTGCAAATAATTTATTCTGTGGATGTGTGTAGATTGGTGTGCGCGTTTTAAGAGACTTTGTTGAGGACCCTTTAAGTATGCCAAAGGAGCTTCTGTGTAGTCACCACTAGAACACAACTTCGTGATTTCAATGTCATTAAGCCAGCAGCTGGTGCAGCTGAATTCAAAGGAGCAGGATAGCTATTGACTGTTTTCTCTAAAAACAGCCTGCACAAAGCGTTTCCTTAAGCAGTGTAGAACAGGATTTGGAACTTCCTAGTCCTCAAAAAAGGCTCAGAGACATTTAAGGAAGCATAGAAGTCAACATGATTGCTTTTGATTCCTCTCTCCTTTCCCTAGTCTTGGGCAACTGACTCTAAAAATTTTATATTTAAGAAAAAACAAAACATAGTTAAGTAGATGGTTGTATTGCTACTTTTTGGTAACGCAAATGCTGGCTAATAAGCACTAGAAAGTTTCAAAAGTTGTCACTTAACATTATGATTATGTGCTATTTCTAACATGTTTAGTGTCTTGTAGATAATTAAAAGGGAATAAACTTTGGTATAAGTTCGTATTTTCTACTGTAAAAATCTTAGATGCAGTAAAAGCTTTAGAGGTTGGCAAAATTTATGCATGTATTTTTATAATCATCTTTTCATGAATTTTTTTGTCTTCTCAATGAGCATGTATCATATACCAGACACCATGCTAAATTCTAAAGGTACAAAAAAGTACATGCTAATGTGCCAACAACACTTAAGTAGTACTGTGGAACATAATATGGGATGAAGTCAGGTACAGATCTGCTCCATGTGTTTTATTTCCAGGTACATTTGTATTTCTAGTTAAATTTCTTTTAGAAAAGGAATGAGGGGGTTCATAAAGAAGTCTGAATATACCCTCTGCCTTCTGTATTCTGTGATCTAAATTTCTGTTCCACTTGTTCTGAAGAAATGGAAAATTTAGATGCTGCTTATTAGATTCCATTGTGTTTTATATCCTTCTGTTAGTACATAGAGAATCGTTCATTGTTTCTCATTAGCATCAATTTAAAAATCATAAAAAACTCATCATATAGGATCAGACCCATAGCCTATGCTGAAGTTTTGTCTCTTGTAGCAACATAAGTTTCCCATTTGACACCATCCATTCATATTTTCATTTTAACAAACTGCTTCTTGTTTCTGTTGAATCCATTTCAATTTGCCATCTTTTAAAACATGTATTTATTTTTGATGAGTACTAGGCATGAGTACTAGGACGGAACCCAGGGCCTTGCGTGTGCCAGCTGGGTGCTATACTGATGAGCTATAGCCCTCACCTTTTTGTTATGAGAGAGGCTCTCACTGTGTATTGCAGGCTGGCCTGTAACTCACTATGTCGCCCAGGCTGCCTCTACTGAGGCAGTCCTGCTGCCTCAGCCTCCCAAGTACTGAGATCACAGGTGTGCGCCACCACTTCAAGTCCCAGACCTTTTTATGTTTTTATTTTGAGACAGGTTCTTGTTGAATTTCCCTTGGCTGGCCTTGCATTTACTATACTCCTGCCTCAGCCACCTGAGTAGTTAAGATTATGGGCATCTGCCACCACTCCTGGCCCACCCATTCATTTCAAAAAGTTTCATGAACTATAAAAAACTTGAGTCATGTGGATTAAGAAATTATTTTATGTAGGTCTACTGCCTGCCATGTAAAATAGTGTTCCATCCATTATTTATCGTTCTTTCAGGTTTTAGTGAGATTCTCCTGGGTACACTGATGTTAGGATGAGATAGACAAATTGCATTGGAATTCGGTGACTGCTCAGAGTCTGTAGATTGTTTAGCTTATATTTCTAGAATAAAACACATTTTTATTTGGCATCCCATTATTTTGGTCATTAATTGTCTTTAATATTATTTAGAAAGGAGTGGTGGTTAACAGGACGACAAGCATCCCAGATCTGTAAAGATAATGTAGGCTTTATTTTCATTTCTTTTGTGTTTTGTTAATGTGTTTGTAGTACACATTAGTAAACATGTGTTTGTACAAGAGAGGGGTATTAATTTTTCATAATGACCATTAGGCCCATTTCCTAAGTTTATTAATAACTTGCCACCTAGGATTCTAGAACCTTGAACAGATACTTCCTGCCCTGTGAAGTATCTTTTGCTTACCCCTCAGGGAAATGCTATCCACCCACCCCCAGGGCCTCAGAAGGTCCCCCTTTCCCCGGGCCTGAGCAAGGCCGTTCTCCCTCTCTGCCATTAATCGTGTGTCATGGAGACAGGGGATCTCTAATTCAGAAACTTCCTCAGTTTCTTCCTGGGTCAGGTTGAGGACTGATTTCTCTCCTTCCTTCCCAGTCCGTGGTGGTTGAGTGCTTTTGGATAATACTATTGCTGACACTGGTCCTCTTGGTGCAGTCGCTTGCTGGCCTTCCTGTGGGAGATGCCCTTGGCAGCTCTCCTACAGGGTTTCCTCTGCTGACCCTCCTGTCCCAGATGAAAACCTCTACAGTTATGTACGCTTTGTACAAGTCTTCCTTTGCTTTGTTCTCGGTGAGACATTCTCGTTCTTTTTTGCTCTCAGTGAAGGAGAGATTGGTAAAAGAGCTCATGTCCACTCGTCGTCCTCCAGGCCCTCTCCAGCCATGCCCTTTAGTGTGTGCACCCGCTGCCAGGCTCACACTTGGCTCGCGGCCTCTGAGCTGCTAAGTGCAGTGGTTTCCTGAGGTGGCGTATTTGCCTTGCTTGTACACTTGACATGGTCATTCGCTTGTCTTTTCAGTTTCCTTCTCTGGTCTCATGTCCTTTCTATGTTCCTGCTCCTGCTGCTGCTGTTGCCGCTGCCTTTGCTGCTGCTGCTTCTCTTCTCTTTCCCTTCCTCTTTCCTCCCTTCCACCACAGCTTGTTTCTCTCACAGTTCTCAAGCCTGGAAGTCTGTGATCAGGAGCCTGCACAGTTAGATCTGAGTGAGGCTCCACTTGTGAGCTGCAGAGGGCTATTTCCTGTATCCACGGCAGAAACATGCAGGAGAGTTCTCTGGTGTCTGCCTTCCTCCCTCCCTCCCTTCCTCCCTTCCTCCCTCCCTCCCTCCCTTCCTCCCTCCCTCCCTTCCGTAATGCCATGTGCATGCTGACCGCGTGCCACTGAGCTACATCCTCAGCCCTGAATCTCCATCGTGAGGACACTAACCCCATTTATGACACTACTCTCCACCCGTATTACCTAGTCACCTTCCAACTGCGTTGCTTCTTAATAGCATCCCATTGGTGTTAGGCTGTTAACATATGAATTTGTGGGACACACATACATTTAGTGTGTAACAGCAGAAAGACTAGAATCTTTCTCTGCAGGGTCTTTTGATTTGCTGTAGAAAAATTTAGAGTTTTGCCTGGCATGGTGATACATATCTGTAATTGCAGCAGTTGGGAGACTGAGGCAGGATGATTATCATGAGTTTGAGGCCAGCCTGGGCTACATAATGAGTTCAAGGCCAGCAGAAACTACATTGTAAGAACTTTTGTCAAAAAAAAGAAAAAGGAAAACAAAACAAAAGTTTACACTTTAAAAAATACGGCCCTGAAAATGGACACAGGTTGGGTTTAGGTCTCCATAATAGTAAGTATATCTGTCTTCTATTAGAGAAACCTGTTGTTTCTTCCTTTCTGTAACTTTTTGGTTTCTGGTATTGCTGCTTCCTTTCCTTCTTGCCTCTAACATTGTATTTAGAAGAGTTTCAGCTTTTTCTCTCTTTTCTATATTCGCTTCCGTAAGTTGCCCGTTTATTTCAGTAATTCACATTCTGCTCACACAGAAATGGACTTGCTCACCTTTCCTGAATGCTGGATATTCATAGTCAACTTCCAGTTAAATATTTCCTTCTTGATATAACATGTAGCATTTCAAATTCATCATGTTCCCAGCTGGGTTCTTTATCTGTTATTTCAGAACATCTTCATTTCCTATTTCTCTTTATTAATCTGTGACTACCAGGTGCTAAATTCTTTAACCTGAGGATCATTCTTAAGTCACTAATATCCCTTATCCCTTTTATCTCTCATCAGTCACCAAATCATGGGGATTGTGCCTTTAATCTTGTTCCTTTATTATTCCATTTTTTATTAGGTAATTTTGGTAATCTGATAATTGGATGTTGCTTGTATTACTTCCACTTGTTTGAGTAAACTGTGTGAAAGAATGCTAAAAGAATGCTAAAATATGCTCTTGCCATTCTTCTTCTTATTATTTTTTGGTACTGAGGATCGAACTCACGACTGCGCAGTTGCAAGGCAGATGTTTATGCTGCTGAGCTAAATCCCCAGCCCCACTCTTGCCATTCTTTTGTTTAAAATATGATTCCTCATAATTGATGATCCGAAACTCAGATAACTTTGTCTCTGTGGTTTGGCTTCCGTTCTATCTTTACACTATCTCCACTGTGGAAATTTTTAGTACCTAGGACTTGATGGTTTTCCTTAGTGCTGCCCTGCCTTTGTGCTCTGATAGAGCATGTGCTCCTACCTGGTTCACATCACTTGAATTCTCTCTAGAGAGTTTAAAGTCTCACCATCAACTCATCCTGTCTTTTGGCTGACCAAGTTATACTGTTATGCTTATTAGAGTGTATTTCTTCGAGTGATTAGAGGACTGTACAGCTATGACTTGTCAGGACATCCACCTGCCCTATTAACACTTGACCTCTTGGTGCTCCTATTCTAAACTCTTATTCTTTTTTTTCTTAATAGTGTCTGACATTTAATAGCCATACAGTGAACACCTTGGAGCTTCCAGACAGAACAAATAAGAATCAAATGTCCAAAATTGGTGATAATAGAGGAGCACAAAAATGATAATACATGTTGAAAGTATTTTATTCAAGCATGAAATGTCCACTCGGGCAAATGTTGGATGGAGCGCCAAAACTTCTGGTGTGGACCAACAAGTATTACCGAAGTTCTACTCATGCATTGTCTGTTACCTCTAATTTGTTCCTTTAAGGTAAAAACTTTTGGAGGCATTTTTCATTTATTTTTCCTTTTTTTTTGTAATTATGATACACTTTATTCAGTGGCAGTTTAAAAATCTTTTGTAGTTGGCCACTTGACATTTTCAAGGTATTCAACTTTTCATATAATAGGTAGTGTATTGCTTTTCTTACTATTTTAGTTCTTTAAATAATTTATCCCATCAATAGTTAATCATGTTTCAGTATGATATTATTTATTATAGGAGGAAGATTAGGATAAAAACTACGCATTGAAAATAATAGGTCAGCCACAGAAAATAGAGGTTTTCCTTTTGCTCAGAGAGGAGCTGGCTGGTTGGAAATGTTCCAGGTGCATCAGTCAGTATGATTGACGATGGGAATAGAGACCATTGGTTAATCTGGGCAGTTGGGAAAGTGGATGTTGGTTAAAAGGACGCTACCATATTTGTCAGGTTGATGCTAAAAGGACATTTTTCTGTTACCTGGTATTTTGGTAGCTAGAAGAGCTTAGTGCAAACTTCTTTATTTCCCTGTGCATTTTCCCCCTCACGTCATTTATAAAAATGTTAAATAAGTTCACTTTGAGTACTTGCCTCCTGGAAGTCTTCATGTGTACACATCTGGTTTTCTGTCATTTATTTACTGCTTTGACCATGGGGAAGTGTAATTTTTAAAACTAGTCTTGAGTTTTAGCTTACTACTCAGTTTTCTTTCATTGTGATAAAAATATCTGAGACATACACTCAACTTAATAAGAAAAGTTTATTTTGGCTCATAGTTTCAGTTTGTGATTTCTTGTTTCCATTGCTTTGGGGCTGCGGAGAGTAGTGCATCACGGAGGGGAGTTCATGGTGGCAACTTGGAAGCCAAAGAGAAGTCTCCAGGTTCCTACAGGTCCCCTGCAAGGATGAGCCCCTTCTTCTCTCTAGACCCCCACCTTCAGAAGGTCCCACAACCTCTAAGCCGTGTTACAGGCTGGTGACAAAGCCTTTAACATGTAGGCCTTTCGAGACACTCCATGTCCAAACTCTAGCGTACGATGATTTTTAAAACTAGTCTACCTCTGCAGCGGGCCATTAAGTAGAGTACTCAGCCATATTATTCCATTAATTCCTGGTTGCTTTTCTTTCTCTGTGTTTTCTTTAATACTGGAAAGCATTCATTTTCCAAATTCAGTGCTTAGGCACCCTGTTAGCAACTACAGCCTTCTATATAGTGGCTTGGTTATAATTTACATTTTTCATTTACCTCAACATTCAGTTTAAAGATTCTACCTTGGTAATGCTAATCAGGTTTTTTATTTTGGTATAGCTAGTTTAGAATGAGATTTAGATTCTCCCTTAAGAATCTGTTTGATGTTTGTTACTTTAACCTGTTTCAAAAGATAAGTTGGCATTTGGGAAATGTTAATACTTCTCTTAGTAAATAGCAAGGAAAATGTTTAGTTTTATATGCACATTTCTTTTTCATCTTACATACAAGCTTTGCAGAAAATCCTTTATTTTTAAAGGGTTTATCTTAATAAGCAACATTTTTTATTGTCTTTGGAGTACTTCGCAAGGTTACTCAAATTCTTTCTTGGCAAGCTCAATCATTAGTTTGTACCTGACCTGCTAAACTTTGCAGGTTTCCTTGTATTTCTTGATAGAAGGATTTTCATTCCAGTTGTTGAAAAGCAGTTATTTATGTTCCCGCCTGCGTTGCCCTCTAGATCCTTGCCCAGGGTCTGATCTTTTTGATCCTTAGCAGACATTTATTTTGGGCTATGGATAAGGTGTTTAAAATGGTCTTCAAAGTACTTATGGTTTATTTGCATAAAGCTGTGCATTTCTTTTGTGAGGAATAATGCCTCCTTTTAAGATTTGATTAGTGACTTTTATAGCAATCTTCCAAGGCCAGAGTGATAGTGCCATCCATTTGAGGAGGACTCTTCCAGTACCTATCTGTGTGTGTGTGTGTGTGTGTGTGTGTGCACATGTGTGTTTTAAATAAAAAACACAGATGTGTACACTTCACATGCTGTATCACCAGTACTACTCATGATGTTTTCTTCTAAGATTTTCATTAAAAACTAGAATATTCTACAAAAGGATAATAAAAATAATGCCTCATAGTTTCATTATAGAGGATCTTTTGATATAATATGTGTTTATATATGTATATATATTATATATACATCAATTGGTAGTAGCTATGTTTAATAACAAGGGAAATTATTTATGGGTAAAGAAAAGTTGGCTAGACCAATAGAGTAAGCACCTTAACAATGCAAATGTTCAAAATAATTGCCTTTCGATTCAGTAGACATTTTGAGAATGACGTGTACTACCATCTGAAACTGGAATCATTTAGTTTTGTATGTCTTCTTCCTATTTGCATCTTTTCAGTATTGCCTGCAGGCCCACAGGCCTTGCTAAGTACTCACCCCAACTCACACTTTCTGTTTATGCACGTTCTTGCCCCTGCAGAGCCTCCAGCCCTTTTCCCCTTTCCAGGTCTGCTCTAATTCTTTTAAGTCTGAGTCCCAAGGGGACATATTCGTTTCTCATGAATCATAGAACCAGTGAGTTACCATGAAGAGTTTTAACATTTCTTTCTCCCCAGTGCTCATATCCTCTTCTTCATAAAACCCATAGAGTTCTAATCATTGCTCATTCTAACTCCTGCAGGAATCCTGATGTCATATGTCTTCAAAGATTGCTCAGTGTGCTCTGTATTGTCAGCCCTTGATCAGAGGGGAGAATATCCCTGCTGGTCACTTTGTAGCCACAGTCCCAAACCACTTGTGTATACTCTTACCCCACACAACTTTTGCATTATGAACTCAGTAACTGGGATTTTACCCTAGAGCAAGGACATGGAATACTCTGTTCCTAGTTTTTGTGTATGTCATTCTCTGATAGTATGGAAAACAGTATAACAAAACATCCATAGCCACATTCTTGAGTTAAGAAATAAAAATTTTCATGCCACTGGATGCCTAGAGGCCAGCCAAATTTCCATATGGTCAATAGTCTCCTTTCTTTTAAATCCTTAGGAAGTCTTAGACATAAATGAAGGTATAGATAAATTAGCTCCACAGTATGTTTTGATTTTTGGATGGCTGGCTCACATTTAAAATTTCTCACGGTAAAAAATATATATATTGTTTTAGTGTGTATGTGTGTATTTCAATATGAATTTGCATATAAATTAGATACAGTGAATGCTTGTCGGTGGATAAATCAGACCTAGTAACCTATGAATTGTATGTACAACTCAAATAGATGTGCATACATGTATATGTATATGAATCAGATTCGTAGAGTGTGTGTGTGAATCAGATGGAGAACAGTAGAATGGGTATGCATTGGTGATAGGTATATTTATGTCATACATTTCAATATGAATGAGGCAGAATAATGTATGCGTATGTGCATCAGATTCAGAGTAGTATAATGGGAAAATATAGGATAAAACTTAATGTTGATTCCAACATAATGTGTTTTATTTATTTTTTTAAAATTCCGGTATAACTTTATATCTCTGTTAGTTTGTTTAAATCATGCAGTCTACCTAGGCATCATTAGAAAATGTGGCATTTTTAGATCTGAGATCCAAATAAGGGTTAACTATGGCTTTTCTTGTTCTAAAATCTGATAGTTAGTATAGTTATTCTTACAAACTATTCATCCTAGTCCAGTAGTGGTGAGCCTGTTAGAGACCAAGTTGCCAAACTGCAACCCTGAACTGACTTATTTATCACAAAATGCCAACACTGCAAGTAAACTTGAATAGTAAGGTTTTAGTTTAGAAAAAACAACTCATACGTTAACATCTTTTGTGAAAAATGCAGTAATACATGTGTCATAGACTTGCTACCACTGATCACTGTGGGAATTATTTCATCTGTTGTGATACTTATAATTAACCTTTCAGCATTCACACTCTATATTTGTCTTTGTATATTAGCTTTTGCAGGAGAAAGACAGGATAACTCAATTTCATGGTATTTCTCAGAGTTATGTCCAGAATATTCATTGTTATTATAATTAAGGGATTATAACAGTTCCTTAGATATGCCATCAATACTGAATTCTCTAAGTAATATTAACATAAGTAAAATAAATTGCAGCAGGTCATGTCTTATCTTGCAAACGATGTGTAGCTGTGTAATATTAACTAAAAATGACTGGCTGGTCATGGTGACACATTCCTGTTATCTCAGCACTCAGGAAGGCTGAGGCAGGAAGCTACAAATTCAGGCCTATCCTGGGCAACTTAATGACTTAATAAGACCCTCTCTCAAAATAAAAATTGGCTGGGTTGTAGCTCAGAGCTAAGGTCCTGGGATTCAGTCCCTAGTATATTCCTCTCCTGCCCAAATGAAAGACTGAAGAAAATTTTTTTTTCTTTTTTTGTACTGGGAATTGAATTTAGGACCTTGCGCTTATCAGGCAGGCGTTGTGCCACTGAGCTATATTCCTGGCTTTAAAGTCTTAAAGAACATCTTGGAGTTATTTTTATCTCTGTGGATGATACATACATTGTACCTGGCATGCACAAGACACTCAGCGACTGTTTATGGAGTGGTCAAATCATGGTGATGGCAGAACACTTTTAAATTCACTGTAACACATCTGGTCATGTGTTTCCTGAAAAATGCTCTAATACTTTGTTTGAGATTGGTGCAGACAGGACTTCCCATCAAGACTGCAAGTTGTCAATACTTAGATGTTGTTAGTAACTGACACTGATTGTGAGAGGAGCTGAGGATTGCTGGGAAAGAATGCTGGTGATTTTTCTCTTTTTTAGAACAGTGATTGCATTCCTTTTAGAGGTACTATCTTAAACCAGTGAACCAAATTATTTCATTAGCTATATGTCCATAGAGTCATGTGGGAGTTTTTGCTCTGGGCATAAATCTTGTGTCCATAGGGCACTGAAGCAGTTAATCTAAATGCTGTCTTTGGGGATGGAAGTGCAGTGCAGACATGGAACTGAGTTATGGTACTGAAACATCAGAAGTCTGATTGTTCTCATAGAATGTTCTCTACTGTGTCGTAGTTACAAAAGGGAATGAAAAACTAAGGGAATACAAACATTAAAATAAAATTTGGTAATCTAATAAAGGAATGTATTTTTGATTGCATGAGTGCCTTATATGTTTTAAAAAATTTCAAATTCTTCTGAACATTGATCTCTGAAGCTTGCTGTGATGACAGAAAATGGCTTTTTAAGATCCTTTGTAATTTTATGCTGATTAATAATGATAATTAGGGCCTGGGAATATAGCTCAGTGGCACAGCACCTGCCCAGCAAGTGAAAGGTCCTGAGTTTGATTCCCAGTACCAAAAAAAAAAGGTAATTAATTTTTACTCTAATAGCTTTATGTTGACCTCTTTACTTGAGGTCATGGAGTAAACATGATAAATAAGATTTAAAAAATTTCATCTGATCATCAGCTGTCATTAATATTCTCAAGGCAGATATTTGACCCTAACATGAACAAAATACAAATGCGTTGCGCAGGTTAGCTCACCTAGCAGTTTTGATGTCCTTGAAGTTTTACTTAAATTATTGCAGAGCCTGGATGGTGGTGGTTGGCTTTCGGTGACCTCTGTTAGTTCAGACATGTTTGAGGCATTCAGAGATATTTGCATTACATTCGTGCTGCACTGAACCTCAGAAGGGAGGCTTTTTCCAGTCATACTGAAACTAAGTATGCATATTAGGGACTGGTGGGGAAAGAAGAAAATGCCATCCACGCAGGAGCAGACTGCATTAGCATTCTGCCAACTGGCCTATTTGTGAGAACTAGTGAAGTCATCAAGCGCGAGCTATTTTAATACCCTGACACCGTGCAGTGAGGCAGCTGGAGGTGCCGCACAGCGGAACCTCGGGGAGGCAGGTTTTCAGAAGCAGAAAGCATCACCATTTCACACGGGCTGGGCCAGAGGCCTCCAGAAAGCAGGGGCGCTTGTGCAGTGGCCCCGCGGCAGGAGGAGGGTGACAGGTCTCCAGCTCTGTCAGGAGACTGACCAGGCCAATAGGATAGGTCCTGATGACCAAGGGCAGTCGTGATGGGAGAAGCTGGGACAAAATCTGTCATTTACAGAGTTTTTCCTCCACCCCTTTCACTCACAAAAGGTACTCTGCTGACATAGTCTTTTAAGGTTGTAAGGAGCAGAAAGGAAGCATATTGGAAACAAATAGAATACCATACTAGGCAGTAAATTACTTCATAAGAATCCCAAGTGGGAGGAAAAATTGGCAGATTGCATTTTAAATCCTCTTGAAAATGATCCATCAATTGTAAAAAATTGTTTTTTGACCTGGAATACTTTTTAATTTTCTGAACGCCGTCTTGTGAGTTGTGTTTCTACAGGTCCTTAACAAAAGTATCAGTGAACATTTGATTATGGAATCACCTACTGGATGCTGTTGTAAGCAGTGGTGAAATGTTCTACACGTATATGCAAAGCTTCATCCTTTTAGGGACTCGGAAAATGTCCACATATGCTAGCCAATAGGAGATAAATTTAGAAACAATGAGGTACTAAGTTTTGAGTGTAAGAAATGAATGTTTTTTTCCAGCTTCACTGATGAAACTATTGTATTTTAGATTCTAGAAACAAGAGGCACTAACTGCGTAGTTTTTTATGAAAGGAGCAAAAGCAAAGCAGATATCCTTAGCATGAGTGCACTCAGGGGTCAGGACTGTAGCCCCAATTTAGCAATGGCAAGCCAGAGACAGGAAGCTGCCTCATTTATTAGAAATAGGGTAACCACAGTCTCTGACAACTAACATGAGATTCTGTTGGCACTTTCATTCTGAACAGCAAACCCAAGTGCCCCCTTCTGCTACTAGTGTGACTGTTTATATCTTACTAAAGTGTGCACATACTTTTTACTTCTTAAAATGTATAGTTAAAAAGCCCCAACCTTTACATTTCTTATTTAGAAATAGCTAAGTTTCAAAAGCTATCATATAAAGGTAAGGTATGTGCATGGCCTTGGCTTCTGTGGTACCTTACAAATTCATAGCAGTGCGACCTTTATAGAAGAAGATACTTCCTTCAAACTATTTCATAAGACATTTATCCATTTTGCCATCATTTTCCAGAAGAAAAAGAATAGAATAACCTTGGTATAACTGAGAAGGTGGAGCAAGTGTTATTGAATAATTTCCTACTATTTGATTCAATATGTGACATCATTTGGAGCATTTTTGATTACAGATAAAGAAACTAAGAGCCAAAAGTATCTTTCTTATCTGAAATCTCATGGTCTAGAGGTATTGTGGAAATTTGATGGATCAAGAATCTGAGAGGGTTCAATAACTGGTATGTCACTTATTAGGGGAAATGAGAGAAAATTGTGTATGAAAGCTTTCTGTGAAAGAAGTACTTAAAGATTATGAAATTTGTTGTAGTGATTAAAAGCCAAGCTGCAGAATCCATCCATCTGTGTTTGAAACCCATCACTTCCCTTGCTGTTGTGTGACCTAGGCAAGTTACTTAAAGTATCAGGGCCCCGGTTTTCTCTTTTGTAAGATGAGCTTAATAATAAAACGTAGCTAAAAGGATTGTGGTGGTGCTTTTAAAGTACACATCTGCAATGCCTAGCGTGGTGCCTAGCACATGAAAAGGAGAAAAAGTATGTGTACTGTTGCTGGGGCAAATGATGTTATTTTTTCATGTAGTAACTCAAGGCCATTAACTCAAAAAGTGTGTTTTCTTTTGTGTCCAAAGTATTGGATCATTTAAGACCCAGGTCTAGGTTGGGCCCATGAGATGGTACTGTGTCCCTTTTTTCCTGTGTATTAAAAATAATTTCCCTTCTAGTAGGTAGCAATAAGTACTCATCAGTCATCAAATGAAGAAATTAAAACTTGTCAGCAGAGGTCAGTCAACATTTCAGAGATCAAGAAATAGGCACAGTAATCCCAAATTCACAGTGGCAGATCTTATTCATGGTCATCTTGTATTTTAAGTCTCTCTCTTTCATTTGCGTTGTATACCCTGCTGTATATTGGTATGCATTTTATATGTGTCAGGTTTGTATATATTTAAGCAAAGATAACATTAGGAAATTCCTTTATAGTATATCCTTTTTACAGATAGGGAAACTAAAATTCTAAGAAATTTATCAATGGTGACACAGCTAAAAAGTAGTTGAATTTGACTTTCAAGGTTTGACTTCTCTTGATTCTTTTGTGTTCATGTTCCATCTTCACTACATTTTCCCCTTCACCGTACCACCTGGGCCTCATCCTTATTGCCTGTTACCTTTTCCCACTGAATATTACCACTTTGCTGTTTAATTTTGCCTCATTTCCTGTGAATGTAGCAAAAATAATTTTTAAAGAAGTTTCTGTCTCTAATAATTTCTAAACTTTGTACTTAATTCTAACATCAGATAACACAGTTTCTGAATTATTGTTCTTATTTTACTGTGTCATTTTGTGCCATGGGAAATCTCCCACCATTCTCTGTGAAAATGACTAGTGAAAGGAAAATTAGTTATCCCAGGTTAGGAGTTGGAAATTACTCTTTGATATGTAGCTTCAAAATTTTTCATTCATGGATATTTCTACCTACACTAACTGGGGTTCTGGTTTTAGAAGACAGCACAGCAGTTACCATTCTAGTTGCATTTAAATTTGACTCTCAGGATGTAGACCATGCCGTGGTAGCCTGCTTTTTGGGAGCACAGTGGCATGAAGGTTGGTGGCGGAGGCCACATTTGCCTCCTGTCTCTGGGTTGTGGGCAGCTGGAGCCTCGCGGTCTTGAGCTGGCTGGCTGCGTGTACTTTGTACCTACCCCCTCACAAACAAGGCCCTGCCCCACCCCTTTTTTTCCTTCAGAGAGCATATTGAGTAAACTTTATGGTGATAAGGGAAACTGAAAAGTTCAGAAGTTCAGAGACAAAAAAGCATGGTATTAAATTTTAGACCATAGTTTTCAAAAGTGCCTCATTAGGATCTAATAGCTTGGGCCATGCAGATAACTATGGTTGTCTTTTTACTCTTTCAGCGACTTAAATTATTCTGAGCTCTTAGCTTCACAGTGCACTACAGCCTTTTCTGGCTCTGTGCAGACCCAGGCTGGGCCTCCTTTGGCTCATCCAAGGACCCATTAATGTTTTCCCCAGGTTGTCTTCCCTCCTTTCCAGGCACCCCAAGGGAAGGGGAAGTATGCAGATTTATTTCCCCACTGAGATGAATTTTATTCTCCTTCCTCCCAAGGAACTCAGACATGGATTCTAAATATTTTTTTCCATTCCTCTCTGGCACATAGAATTAAAGCCAAAATTCAATGTCTCGACTGGGTAGCTTTTAGGTGAGTTGATGTTTACTGTAACTTTGAACTAGTATTATTTTAGTTCGGCAGTGTGGTCAGTAACAGTTTTCATTGTCGTGGATTCCCTCCCTGAGCCTGTGTATACACCCAGCCATGGCAAATACTTAGATAAACTTCATTTTTCCCCTCTGTGCAGAGAGCTCTTCATGTTAAGCTGAATTTGTATACACTCAAAGGGATATATTGTGTAATTTTATACCTAATGCCATGTAAGTTGAATTTCTTATTCATCATGGACCATATGCAGTGCTATTAATCTTTACAGCAAGTGGAATGACAAGTGAGCAATAAAAGTCAGACCTTAAAAAACTACCAACAAACATACAGGAACAAATTTCTTAACAGACGCTTTAGAAAGAAGTGACAGCCGGTGAAATTTGGGTTACATGTATATTGCATAACTGATGAACTGGTGTCCGTGCCCAATATGGTCATTGGTTTTCTCTTCAAATCACAGTTTGAGTCTTCTCCCTCTTCTCTTAAACTCCCATAATTCTAAATCCTATTAAACATTTCCTCTCCTGCCCGCATATTTCTCATCTGGGGCCAGGTGGCCCCATTCTTCTTGGGCTGCTTTGAGGGTAGCCTTGGAAGGTGTTGTTACCGCTTATCCTCAGTACTTCCTGCCCCTGTTTATTCTGCCTTTGTGCCCACCTGTGCACACGTGGCTGCTTAGTTTCTGTGGTATTACGCAGGCCTGCACTCGACTCCTCCCCAGTCCTTGCTTCCTGTGCCTATTTGTTTTGGCTTCAGGCAAAAGTGCTTTATGCTCATTTTTTGACTGGCCGCATGCTATCTGGAATAACTCAGGGTTTCAGGTAAACGGATGTTTCTGCCCTCCAATCATCACTGCTTGGCTGTTCCCTCCTCTGTTGCATGAAGAAGTTTCCTAGGGACACGTTTTGGCTTTTTCTGGCCAGAGAAGCCAAGATGAGCCCAGAAACAGAAAGTTCTTGTCAAACACCGTGGGAATAGGTTAAAGGGTGTTGATTGTGCCCACCATTTGTTCTCAGGCTGTCCTGTGATAGCAGTCATGTATGCACGGTGATACGGAGGAGGCAGATCTGCTGAGGGAAGCACTTTCTGTTACTTTATGTAAAGAACCAAGAAAACATAACTTACAGGAATGGTCAGATACCTGGCAAAGTAAATAAATGTATTTATTTCTTACTGTAGCCCATCTTTTTTTCCCTAATAAAAATTGCTTTTCTCAGGGTTTTGCTTCTTATTTAAAGGCATAAAGCGAGTGGAGTCAATTTAAGTATAAAAATCTAAACTTCCAATTTACTTGATAAGAAGAATAGAAGGCATTTCGGTGAGAATATAAAGGGTAGACTTTGATTTATTAAACTTTAAGTTAGTTTTCTTTTAGCAGGTTTTCTTAATATAAATTTTGATGTTTTAAAATCTATTTGATATTTTCGGTGGCTGATACCCTGAGACTTCTATTCAGTTTTATTCAGTGTTTCATTAAGTTTTATTCAGTGTTGTAAATCCAGGGAGATGCCCTTGAATGCAACATTTATCTTTTATGTTTTAATTTCCCTGCCTATAGATGTTAATTTTTGTAATTCTTTCCCATTTTCATCATAGAGATACTGTGATTTGCGATGTCCTACTGTGATTTTTGGAATAAATGTCCTATGTCAATGTAAAGTACAATATAATAACAAAACTTGTTACTTTTTTCAGTATTAAATCTTTGCTGGCTAACTGAAATGACAGCTGTGTGTTGAAAGAAAGGAGAGCTATGAGTCAGCTATTAAATTAAGATCATAAACATTCCTTTTGTTTTTATTTTGGAAAATGAGAGCTGAGCAGTTCTACCAAGCATGGAGAGTGCAGTATACCGTGTGAACATAGCTGTCTGAATGCCTGCTGTAATGTAGTATAAATCCTGCCCCCAAATGCATTAATAGGATGTACGAGAGGCCGCAGTCCACTGTATCTATATTCTGATCTGTCTTTGAGAGCTGCCTGCTCTTGTGTAAGGTTTGAGTTTTCTTACTTGTAAAATGAGGTGTTTGATGATTCTAAAGTTCCTTTTTTTGTTATGTCATTCTAAAACCAAGTGTCCACGTCCCCTATTTTCTAGCCAGCTTTTTCTATCAGGATCAGGTAACCCCCTGCAAGGTAATGGATGCAGGCCAAAATGAGCTGACTCTGGGACTTTTGATGTTGATGAAAAACTACAGCTTCTAACCACATTACCCATAATGGCTTTTTAAAAGTATTCTGTATCATGTGTAAGTTACTTTTGGTTGAAGTGCCTGAAAGTTTCAATAATTATTCTGAAGACAGGTGCCTTGCCTTCTTGGTGAGTACTTTGAGCTGGTGTTTGTGCATTTGTGTGTGTGTGTGTGTGTGTGTGTGCGCGCGCGCACATGTGTGTGTGTGCACGTGTGTGTGTGCACGTGTGTGTGTGTGTGTGTACACACAAAGTATTGAGCACTAAAACCAGGGCTTTGGATGTGCCAGGTAGGCGCACCAGCACTGAGGTACATTCTTAACCCTTTTAAAATTTGGAGACAGAGTTTTGCTAAATTCTCCAGTCTGGCTTGAACTTGAAATCTTGTTGATTGTCAGGAGTTGACCTTATATATTTTATCTTTGTGCCTTTTGTTCGATTCTGTAAATAGTGTAAAATACCTGTTGAAGATATTCTGGAGCAGTTTCCAATTTAAAACACCATAGGCAGATTTTATTTGATAAAATATACAGAAATGTTTACTGGTATTAGGATCGTATAAAAAAGATGTGACTGAATTATAACTAATTAGTATGCTTTAACTGTTCATGGTGCATACTAATTAGTTATAATTCAATCATACCTTTTTAAAACACAGTCCCACTAGCCCCATAAAGTCAATTTAGCTCTAGCTTTTCTATGAATGTGTGTCTCTAGGCCCAATTTTACTCTTCATTGTGACCAACATGACCAAAAAGTTTTCTGCTTTTCTCCTACCTTGTCTTACCTCTCTCATTTATGTGTACTGTTATCATTATTTAAAATGTCTTTGTTTTTAGAGAGATTGGTGCACTATTTCAAACTTGAAAACTTTCATTCTCTACTTTTTAAATGTCCGTTTTTGCTTAGTCCAGTATTCCAGGCATGCAGCCTGTACCTTTTCAACGTATCGCGCTGTTGTTACAGAGGCTGATGGAGGGTAGAGTGTTGAATGGTTAACAGTTCCAGTGACTGCTTATTAGAGTTTGGATCCTGCTTCTTGTTCCCTTAAATGGGGCGATCTTTTAACTTCTCTCTACTTTAGTTTTCTCATCTGTGAAACAATTATGCCAACCCTGGCTCATCAGGTGGTTGAGAGGGTTGAATTAGTACGTGCAAAGGCATGGGCAAGACCTTGGGCATCGTAGTACAAGCCTTGTGGTGGTGGTGGCTGTTCTTCACAGTGGTGGTAGTAAGAAAGATAAGGAAAACAGATATTTTTCTTTCTCATCGTTTTCTGTAGTTCAATGGAAAATTGAGACATCTATGACAAGCAGTGTGTATTAAGTATGTATTTTATAGTTAGTTTTTTTACCATAAGTAGCAAATAAACTATATTCTTTATAAATATTCAGTAGGGCAAGCTTATACATTTAGTACACTTTAGATACAATTTATCCTTATTTCACGTATTTCATTGCATCCTACCAAGTATTGGAAAACACTCCTTATCCTGACAATAAAAATCTAGGTAATAGTGTTTCCTGACTGACACCCTAGCTGCTACCTCCTATGTGTCTGGTCACCTCTCTGTACAGCCTTAATTCTGGTGCAGTTGTGTGAAGGTAAATGACAGAACAGCTGAGGAAGACTGGTGTTAGAGGGAGAGTGAAGCTGGTGTCTCGGACCGCGAGGGAAAGAGCTGTCAGCCAGGAATGGGCTGGTTGGGAAGTTTTGGGGGCAGAAATAAGTGGGTTTGGCACTGTTTGTCCTTGTACTTTTTGCCTCAGCTGTTGTCATCGGAGAAAAGAATAGACAAGGGAGGATGATCTTGTCCAGACGCAGTGACTTGATTTCACTTGATACTGGGCTCATGACTGTGAAGTGGTGTGCAAGTGTTGCCTTTAAAATTTAAAATTTAGGAGACTGAAAAGATGGAGATTTGCTTTGGAGAAGAAGTCCCTCTCTGAGTGCTGTGAGGTGTGATCTGGCCGAGATGGCGTGTGATCTGAGGCCAGGTAGGTAACTTGTTTCCTTGGCTATTAACTTGATTCTCAGCTTTGATAAACAGACTCATTGTTATTTCCTTTCTAGGAAGTACCCTCATATTTATTTTCAGCATAAATAGTTTTACCAAGAATGAGAGTAGAAGAAAACTCAAAACAGAAAAAAAAGGAGGAAGCCAAGAAGCCTACAGTAATTGATTCAAAGTATAAATAATTAAAAGAACAAAATAAAAATGATAGGAAACAGGAAGATAGACTCTGTGGAGATGGGCAGGGGATGTGGGGATGGAGGGACACAAGACGGAGGGCCGAGGAGGGGCCATAAAAGGGATCGAGATGGACTGTGTGCACGTCCTGTTATCCAGTGGTAAGTGTGTCCGTTATGTGTTATAAATATATACTAATACAAAGCTTAAATGAAAGCAAAGTGTAATTCTCAGAATTATCTAATCTGTAGCAGGTCGGCAAAACGTGAGAATCTTGTCTGTTGCCCAGTTACCCTACTGGGCTCATGCTTGCAGTGTCCAATAAAGAGGGCACTTTACAGTTAGGCTCTCCTTTGTTTCAAGGCTTTAAAAATGTGATGTTTATACAATATTTGATAGTTTAACCTTCATTCTAAGAAATACTTGTGTCTTTTTTATATGTATAATATAGGTTACAGATATGTATAGATTTATATTTACAATATATTTATAAATATGTATGTACATTCATTATATGTACATATGTGTATTATATCCATGTGTATTATGTATACATGTATGCATTCATAATATATAATGTACATATGTGTGTATAAATATCACATGTGTATTATATATTCTAATATACACATAATATATAACACATACTAATATACTAATATATAATATGTATGTGTATATACATATCACATGTATTATGTGTGAGCTATATATGTATATATGTCTACTAAATGTGTGAATATGTGTATGTATCTATGTAATATTATATATATCATATGTAGATGAAACAGGCGTGGGAAGGTAAAATAAATATGCTTTAAATCATATATATTGCAAGTTTTAGAGCTAACTTGGAATTCTTTGTGGATTTAAGTGCCCTTTTCTTTTTACTGGGTCCCAATTCCATTGCTTTTTACTTGATCCTACACTTACTGTTTTTCTCTTGATCCTTCCCTTGATCCTACACTGGCTGTTCTTTCTCTGTGGGTTTTGGTGGTGAGTGGTGATGGTGTTATTGATCCTCTGGTGTAGACCTTCTGGATTAGAGAGTTGAATCCATCTTTCTCCTCAGTGTGTGCCTGACCAGGCTTATCGATTCCAGCAGGGCATGTCTTCATTCAATTTACTTTCATCTTTATGCACCATACCCACCTTTCTTCCTGTTGTATCTGGGCCTCACCACCATCCAAACATACTTTCTTATGGCTCGGAAATATGTCCCTGAATGTGCACAGGCCTTGCCGAATGCCAGTGGTATCCGTTTGTTGTCAATTTTCATGCAAGCTTTGTGCTATAAAACTTTTTTTCTTAAAAGTTTAATGCCACATTGTGTTTTACAGTTATATCTGTGTATTTATTGGTTCTTACTTGTGCATGGTATTCCATAGTATTCACCACATTTGACTTCTTCGTTACCTTTGTATACCTTAAATGCTTTCTGCCTCTATTACTACAATTTTCATGTTAATCTTTTACTAGATATATATGTTTAACAAATATTTTCTCCCATTCTTAGTTCGTCCCTTCACTTTGTTGACTGTTTCCTTGGCTGTGCAGAAGCTTCTGAGTTTGATATAATATTTTTCTGTTTTTGCTTTTGTTGCCTTAGCTTTTGAGATTATTTCCAAAAAAAATCACTGCTGAGACCAGGTTTTAGAGCTTTACCTCTGTGTCTTCAGTGTTCAGTTTTCTGACCACTGCTTCAGACCCAGGGCTCTGTTCTCTGCTCAGTGCATTCGGAGAGCAGGAGGTGTTTCTGTCAGTCGGTCTTCGGGGGTTATGAGGTCTGCTCTGCTTTGTGTGCAGCTGTCATTCTGGGTTACCCTATTCACGCTTTCTTCTCCGTGTCCACTGTCTCTTGATCGCATGGCCTCTTTCTTTTGCCTCCCTTATGTGCTAAGCATGCTGTTCTTTCTGAGGAGGGAAGTTGTGTTAGAGGTAAGTTCTTTGGAATCTAGCATGTGTAAAATACCTTCATTGTTAGTGTACCTGGGTCTGTAATTCAAGATCAGAAGTAATTTTTCTTAGAGATTTTAAAGCATTTTTTCATTATAGTCTCCAATTGGATGTCATTATAAGTACGGTTTCGCTAGAATCTTGTTGAAGTAAATCAACGTGGTGGCAACATGTCTGTAATCCCAGCACTCTGGGGAGCTAAGGCAGGAAGATCACAAGTTCAAGCCTAGCCGGTGTAACTTAGTGACTCAGTGAGACACTGTCTCAAAACATTTATAAAAGATAGCTGGGGATGGAGCTCAGTGCAAAGGTCCTGGTTCAATGCTAAGTACTCAAAAATCTTACACAGCTGTCTTCTTCCAAGTGTTCTGAATTTTTCAGTGATGTGCCTGTCTGTGTGTGTTCTGCTTTCTCCATGTTTCATAGAGTACTCTGTGGCCCCAATCATTCTTAAACTTAAATTCTTCAATTTTAAGTATTATTTTTTCAAATATAAATCCTTATTACCCAGGTTGAGTTATGTCACGAGTTATGACAGCAAGCAGAGGACATACTCTAGGATTTGGGTGTTGTTTCTTCCAAAGAATACTACTGTAAAGCTCATTTTCCTTATCTGGCCCTGAGTGTAGAGAATGAGAGCCTGGGAATTCATAGCCTGAATGAGAACTGAGTGGAGAGTGCACCACGTCCCTCTCCCTCCATCCTCAGCACACAGTGTTCTCGGTCCTTTGGTGGAAAGAAAGTCCTGTGTTTCCCTGTATCTGGGAAGGAGGCAGCTGGTCTCCTAGGATTGAGGAGAGCAGTCACCTGTGTCCATTAGGAGCTCTAACTAATTCTTAGATGTATTGTCAACCAGTGTCTCTCTTGTTAGCTGAACTTTTACTTCCATTTCTAGTCATGTAGAGTTGACAGTTTCCTAGATCCTAGGAGGTTTTGGTCATAAGTGAGGTTGCTTCTCAGTTTTCCTCATCACTTGTCTTACCTTCATTCAACTTTCTGTTAAATCACTTACCTTTCATCCACCTGCTTTTTTGCTTTTCCAGAAATCATTTTGCTTTTGTTGACTCATCTTATGTTCTACATCTAGAGAAAAATTGATTACCTCTCATGTAGTTGAATTGAAGAGAGGGTGAAAGTTATGTGTATGGTCAACCTGTTCTCCTTACTCCAAAGTCGTTTTCCTGTTCCCATCTTAATGTGTCTTTCTGTCAGTCATCTGCATGGCTTGTTAGGTTTTCATTGAAATTTTTAAAAGTTGATTTCTAGAATTTTTTGTTCTAGATTTTAATTCTCTATTAAAACTCTACTCTCATTTTAATGTTCTAAAATGTTAAATGAGGTGTTAAAATTGCCGGCTTCTATGTCGTTGCTGTGTGGGATTTCTAAAACATATACCACAGTGATTAATACCTTAGAGCTTGCAGGTTAGAAAAATACAGTTCCCAAGATAACTATTCTGTAGCATGTAGTTTAGTTGTGGTGGATATTATAGAAACCCAATTATGATAGCCTCATTGCCCTCTAGAAGCTATTCCTTTCCTAAAGATTTCTACTTGAGTACACCAGTGCCAAGAATAAAAATGACATTTTTTTGTCTCTAAATATGGTGAGATAAGTTCTAGCCAGTGAGGTGTAAATGGATATGGAGTGTAGCTACTCCTAAGAATCCACCTTCAGAGTTGCCTGGTACATTCCCTTTGCCTAACATCTCATCCTTCCTTCAATTCTGTTGCATGTGATGTCTGAGAACAAGCTGCCTTATGGAGCCATTAGGGTGAGATATAACATTAGTGGTGGTGGAGCTGGAAGCTAGAATACCTGGGGATTCTGTAAGATGAGGTGATACAGTTTCCATGCCAGCCTTTGACTGCTTCATTTGCACTCTAACTAGGAAGGTTAGAAACTCACACCTACGCTACTTTAAGTTGGTGACACTTGGCAGTGAATCCTAATCGTAACTGATAACCCATACAAGTGTGCTGAATTAAAAAAATGATTTGTGATTTATAGTTTTGAACTGAGACATCCAAGAAGGGAAGCTGTGTTTAAGGACTGCAGCGTGTAGCAATTAAGTAGCACCCTTGGTGCTCTGTTTCTCTTCACATCTCAGCCTGTCGCCTCTGCTTCTGTTGTTCTCGGGCTATCAGGGTGTGGCAGCAGTGGACCAGTGGGCTACCTTGAATGTCCATCATTATGGAATCATATGTACTCAGAGAAGGAGTACATGCTCTTCTGTTTGACTTGGTCACCTATTTCCACATGTGTTCCATGCCTTCTGCTGGTGTGGAGAGAAGGGGCACACTTACCTAAACGCGGGGCTAGCAGAATGTTCTCCAGAACGGAGGAGGGCTGGTTTGGAAAAGAAAGTAGGGAGATACATATCCAGTGCATTAAATACACTTAGGCTTTATACTACTATAATTTAAAATATATATGTGAATTTCTTGATATTTTCTCTATTTTTCAGTAATTCTTTCTAAAGGAAGCAGTGAATGTTAAAATGAATATTTTTTAAGACTCAGTGTTGTTACAGCGATTAAAAAACTTTTCTACATTGTTAGTGGAAATGTAAGCTAGTGCAACCACTGTGGAAATCAGTCGGAATATTCCTCAAAAAATTAAAACTAGAAATTCCATTAAACTCAGCTATTATTCCCCTTCTGGGTATCTTTCTGGAAGAGTTAAATACACCCTATTTCAGTGATATGTGCATGATCATGTTTACAGCAGCATAACTCATAATAGCTACATCTTGGAACAGTCTGTATGTCCATCAGCAGATGAATGGATAAACAAAGTCTGTTTATATGCAGTGGAGTACTGAATGTGTATAATGCACTGGAGAAGAATAAAATAGTCATCTGTAGTAAAATGATGTACCTGGAGATCATAATGTTAAGTGAAATAAATCAGATGACAAGCTTAAATTCTTGCATGGTTTTTCTTATATGAGAAATGCAAAGTATAGAGGAACAAAGGGAGATACTAGGTAATGGAGATCTTTTACAAAAGGGAATTGGAAAGCAGGAAGGAAAGTAAAAAGGAGTTAAGATGCGTTATGTGCATGTACCAACTCTACTGTGAATATAATCGTTACGTACTGTAACCACGTACTAATAAAGATAATAGTTTAACAAAGATAAAATTAATGCATATGATATGGTAGGGAAAGTAAAAAGCATACATTGCCTTTGTAGTCAGTGGTAAGATGATGCAATGAAAATATCGATGGTTAATAAAAATCGTAATAGGCTGATCATAGTAGCACATGTCTGTAATTCCAGCTATTCTGGAGGCTGAGGCACGAGTGTCAGCAGCTTGAAGCCAGCTTGCCCAACTTAGTGAGACCTTCATCTCAAAACAAAAACACAGCTCAGTGATAAGAGCATCCCTGGGTCCCATCCCGGTCACTGCAAAGAGGCTTCCGCACGGAACGCCATGTGTATTAGTGATAACGAAGCATCGTATTAGGGTGGCTACGCATCTGCATCACACTTGCGAAGGGAACAACCTGTATGGCTCACCTCGAATCTGGAATCTGTTACAGATAGCTGTCTCCTGAGATCCTCCCTAAGGGCCCCACCCAGTGACAGTTGTTCAGCTTTTTTTTCTTAACAGGAAAACAAACTTCTAATCAGCGCCCATGCCAAAATGAAATTATGTTCTTTTCCAAAACAACTGGAAAATTATATGTATTTTTAATGCATTGTGGGTAGTGTAGCCTTTGAAAATTTAACATTGTATTGGAGATAAAGAAGGGAGTTTCAGAAGTAAGCTTTATTATTTTTTTCCCAGAAATTGTATATTTACAGAAAAATTGCAAGGGTAGGAATACAGAGTTTCCCTGTGTCCTACTCCCAGTTTTCCCCATTATTAACATCTCACATTGGGATACTGTGTTTGTTTCACTTTGTGAACCAATTTTGAACCTTTCCAAAAAAAAAAAAATTGCAGTTCATGCTTTATTCAGATCTCTTCAGTTTTTACCTACAGCCCCATTTTCTGTGCCAGAATCCCACTCAGCATACCACTTAGCATCTGTGGTCACATCTCTGTGACTCCATTGCCTGTGAGAGTTTGTCAGACTTTGCTGTTTGGTGACCTTGACTGTGTCAGGAGTGCTCGGCAGGTGTTCAGTAGAATGCCTCTCAATTGGTGTTTGCTTGATGTTCTTCTCACGATTAGCCTGCAGTTTATGGTTTTTTTTTTGAGAGGAGACCCACAGAGATAAATTGCCATTCTTGTTACATTAAAGCAAAGGTTTGTACTATTAGAATGGCGTACTGCGCTCCCTGTGTGAAATAGGGTTGGTCACGTTTTTTCCTCTGTACTGTTTACTCATTCCTTCTTTCCGTACTGTAGTCTTTGGAAAGAAGTCATAGTGTGTATCCCACACTTAACAAGCAGGGTTTTATAATTCAGCTCCTTGATTATGAAGTATACCGTAAGTGGTATAGAAACTTGCTAATAGTTGTTCTTTCTCCTCCCTTACCTATTTGTCAAGCAGTCAGTTGTTTTTTTCTAGTACAACTGTGGATTCAAGGACATTTATTTCATACTGTAGATTGTAATCCAGTACTTTTTAAATCTTGGGCTACTGCCATTTTTGTTTAAAAAGACTTTTTTTTTTAAGAGTATTTTTTGACTTTAGCATTACAAGATGCTTCATTCTCATTTTGTGTGTCTCTGTCGCAACTCTAGAATCAGTAATTTCTCCATGGAGCTGCAGTTCCTCAGATTAGAAATCAAGATCTGGGTTCTAGAGAATGGAACCCATGAGTGACAGTGTTAGCGAAGGTAGTAGGGGAAGTGGTTGTAGCAGGGTGAGGAAAAAGGGGTCCTCTTTTGGGGTAGTTTCCCTTTGATTCCTCTACAGTGAAGAAGTGATATTTCGTTTCACTCTCATGGATATTTTTACAAGGTAATTTATTTTCCTGGGTACTTTGATGAGGTGTAAGAAAGCTTTTATTTATTTTCTGACTGGTGAAGTTATTTATTGATTGCCTGCAATGTTTTCTTTGTTTTCTTGCAGTTTTGCCAAACAACCATAGAAATGAAACGTGTTAAAGTGTGTTGTATATTGCTGGTAGCAATAAAAATGGATGTAGGCTTTGCTGCAAGGTCATCTGCACAGATAGAATGACTTGGGGGGGAGTTAATGGATTTAACGGCTCACTCCTCTTTCAGCTCACACTGCAATTGCTGTGAGGACTTGCCTAATTTGTTACAACTGGCTCCATTGTCCAGTGTTTACAATTTAAGGAAACATTTATTGGAAACATAAATATCAATTTGAATGGAGAAATACAAGTTTTCTTCAAGAACCTCTAAAGGAAGGATTTAAATTTAGTCTGTCATACATTGTTTTTATCCCTCTGCACCATTTAAATTGCACTCTTTAAAACAAAATACTAGGGAATTAACAGTGGTTACCACCTTCCTTTTTAGACTGTCCTACCCTTTCATTTTCACACTATCCATTGTACACTTTGGATTGTACTGACTCCTTTAGTTTTTTTATACTAGGGAGACACCACAATGCTCACCTGTGTAAGTCTGAACCATTTCACCCAAGAGCATCATCACAAGTTGTATCCATTTACCTACGAGTCTCTTGATTATCCTTCTTTATAGATGAGTAGCTTTCCTTTGTATTAAAATGCTGTGTCTTTCTTATCCATTCTGTGGTTGATGGACAAGCTACCCCTGCTTTTTTCTGGTTCTCTGTCGCATGGAGAATCATTTTCTATCCTTTGACTATCAATATATGAATTTCCTTTTGAGTTAATGTGTTTTTCATATACCATACATTGATGAATCTTGTTTCTTGATCCACTCTGCCTGTATTTCTTTTTATTTGTGAATTAAGGTCATCTACATTAATTGTTTTGTTTTGATTAGTCTTATTCTGTTTTGTTTGGTTCAATTTTATTATATCTGATGGCATGGGCAGCTATTTTGAAGATAACAAGATATATTATGGTAGCCATTGTTGATTTCCTATTGTTTTGAAATTCTGTATTACTTTCACTGTTTTGTTTTAATTGGCTTTATTCTGTTTTGTTTGGTTTTGTTCTATTTTCTTAAAAATTAGCACTCTTCAGAAATGGCCGTTGGATAGCCTTTCCTGGTTGTCATGGTCACGGATTAAGGTATCCATCTGTATTGTAGTTCACTGTGTCCTAGTAATGTATCAAGAAAGATTGAAACCTTTATGACAGTTGAGTACTGGTGTACATGCTCTCATGGTGGATTTCCATGTTTACACTAGGGCCTGTTAAATGTTTACAGGGAAGTTGGGTTGAGTTTTGAAGTTGACTTAATTTCCTGGCTTCTGTGTTATCACAGACAGAATAGCAGACAGTTGAGTTACCATGAATTTTCCTTGTCCTCAGTCCCCATCCCTGTAATATAGTTGTCACTAAACATACTCTGGTCTTTGAATCAGTCATTTTGAATGGATTAATTTTTGGTGTTTGAAATGGTATAATCTGTCAAAGGATGAGAGTCTAAGTTTTATTTTCCATCTGGTCATTAGTAGGATAATTACAAAAGCTTGAGCAATGCCATAGCCTTATTTCATCCAGTCTTTCAAGCTTACGGACTTAACAAAAAATAATATTTCATGAAGGCGGTCTCAACCTGGTGAAGAGGTTTTTCAGTTGATTAGCCAGACCTTACTTGTCAGGTGTGCAATCTTTTTTACCTTTCACCTTTTCTTTCTTGTCTTCAATCTCGTGAAAGCAGATCCTGGCTAGCCTTTGCTTCTTCCTTGAATCTTTGATTCTTTCCAGGTTTGTTCCTACTTTTCTGTCTCCTGGAATATCTAGGCACTCGAAAGGCTTTCTGTTCAGTGGGATGCTCTGTACTGTCTCACTTTTAATTTGTGCCTCAGTTCATGCTTTCCTCTTTTATTCATTCAGATGCTTTGCAAGATCCTGTTCTCTGAAGCATAGATCTTATCTGTTTGACTGAATAATTCTTTGCAAATATTTAATGTTACATATTTATGAGAACCTCCTGAATTATTTTATTGCCCTTTTGGACAAACTTATCAGGTCTTACTTAATTGATGTTAACGCTGAGCAATCTATTAAGTCTTTCAGTCAATTCAAACTTAAACTAAGATTCTTATAGCCCTAACTGCTACATTGCTTAATGTTGCCAGTGGAGGTGGGGACTCTGGGGTTTTCTTCCTTATAGCAGACTTTGAAGACACTCTGACCTTTTGAGATTATAATTATAGTAAAAACGTGGACTGCTGAATGGCAGCAGGAGATGTATCAAGGTCAGATACATTTTTAGGATTGAATCATCATGCTAATTGTGTCTGAGAATTTATTTATTAAGGATTAGCTACTGGGGCTAGGGTTGTAGCTCACGCCCTAGGTTTGATCACCAGCCCTAGGAGGGGAGTAAGACAGTAAGTTTTTTTTTTTTGGTTGGTTGGTTAGAGATTGAACCAAGGGCTACATGCTAGGCAGGCTCTATACCACTGAACTATATTATATCCCCAGCCTGATAACTTCATTCTTGATGTATGTTATATTAAATTATATATGTAACAAAATAATAGCAAATGCATATCACTTATTTAGTACATGCATGTTTTTTGATAAATTGTACAGTTATGATCATTTCACTGATTATAAAATTAAGGAGTTGCTACACTTTGCTTTGCTGGTATTTATACAATAACACGTGGTAGAAACAAGATTGCACTAAAGCATTCTGATGCCAGAGATACCTCTAAAAACTGTTATTCTGACCTGAGGGTGTGTGTATGTGTGTGTGTGTGTGTGTGTGTGTCTACCTGTTTCCAGGAACTGAATCACCTTCTCTTTCATTTGGTATTTCTCTTTTATTTCTCTTTTAAGCTGTGGATGTTAGTGATTTGAAAATGAGTTTTTAGAAAGACCAGTTACTACAATAAACTATTCAAGTTCCTGTATTACACAATACTTGTATTTGAGAATCAGTAAGTTTCTTAACATGAATATTCAAAGTCATGCCATTGGGTAAATGCTTCTGAACCACACCTTGTGCACAATGCCCTGCTGAGGGTCACATCACAAAAGCAAACAATGTATTTCCTTGAACTGTGCGGTATAAAGCATCTAACTTTCTAGTGATGACTTGATTATAAATAGTTCAGTGAGCACCTCCCAAAGAGGCACCATATGAATGGTGCAGAAAATTATAGAACTATAGAGATGGCAGAGAATTAGGATACAGAAATTTATGTTCAGGGAAAGAGAGCAGAAGTTTGTTATTTGTTGCTAGTTTTTTAGTACATTAGATAATCCCTCATCCATGGTCATGTCACGTATTTTTTATTTTAAAAAAATCTTAAAATTGGCTTGCCAGAATTAAGAATTGTCAGTGTTATCATAATGAAAGCTCATTCTCAATAATCAGAATGTGAAGACAAATGTAATATATTCATTACCTGGAAAATGCATGAAGTTCCAAAGCATACATAGAATTCTAAAAATCAGGATTCATAGTATTAATGAGTTTAAACATTGACAAGTACACCTTAGAATATGACCTTATGAGCAAAAATGTCATACAGGCTTATGTGGAGTAGGCTGGAGTGTCACATGGATTTTAATCAGCCTGATGGTGGATGTCTTGTGTATAATAGTGGCTATCTGGCAGGCTCAGGGCTATCTAAAGCTGTGATTGTGTGTCCGTCCTCTACAGTGGGTACAGTAGACCAGGTTGCAAATGTAAAAGTCTGTTTGTATACATGAAGACCAAACTGACATAGAAAGGAAAAGCAGGCACTTGATGAACTTTTTCTTATAGGAACTAGTTCATGTTTTTGAAAATGAGAATCTTTTATGATACAAACATAAAAGTAGACAACACATTGAAGTTTATACTTAGGTTTGCAAAGGCACCAAAGCGAGAGCTGTCTCCTTTGGAGAGAAGGTGGTTTACGTCCTCTGCTCTTTTAGTCTTGCACATTTTGTGGCGTTGGGAGATGGTGCATTGGGAGGCACTTGGGAATTGCATCAAGGGGCATAAAGGGACTGTGCCCTGCTGACTCAGCTTCCTCCCTGCCTGCTGCTTCCTTTCCCACCACAGCTATGGGAAGCCAGCCAGAAAAACCTGTTCTGCAGAGAAAAGGATCAGGGGACACTCCCCAGGCTTTGGATAGGAAAAGTCTTCCACTTTCTCAGGGCTGAAAGCCTTCAGCCTGTCCTGGGAACGCTGTGTCCTGGTTGGTCGTGTTCATGTGTTCTTGTGTGTGCATTGTGAGCAGATCTGCGAGCTGTGGGTGGGCGGGGGACAACGAATCCGGGCGAGTGTCAGGCCAGGTCTTTAAAAATAGCTTGTTTTGCATTTTAGAGAACATAACCTCCCTGTTCCAGTTTATTAATCACTTTTTAACTCATACATTAGGTACTTTGGGATGTTTAATAAAAAAAATCTTTGTGGAGCTAACAATTTCTTGAGCATTTATCTATAAGCGGGAGAAAGAGTTCCCAGTAATGCAGAATTATGGGGCATGGTAAATAGGATTTTTAAGCACCAAAGGTTATGTTGTTAAAATTATGCTAATGATCTGAGGGAAATTGGTGAAGACTTGGAGTCTGTTTTGAGACGGTTTACATGACTGATGAATGCTTAGCATTGTAGACAGTGTAGAGAACTAAAGGGCCAGGAGTGTGGCTGAGTACAGAGTGCGGGACCGGTCAAATGTCCTGGGTTCAAGTCCTACTTAATAGATTGGTTTGTTCAAGTTGAGTTTTTTCCTGACTAGAAATCCCTGTCCTTAGACTGAAGAAAAGGAAATCATTATATAAAAGTGATGTACACTGCAATATCCTATGTAGACTTGAATTTTTATTCTTGTATTATTAGTTTCAGAAATCAATTTTTTATTTCTGTTGTGTATATTTTATAACTTCTGAAAAGGTGGTGGTATTTACACATTTTTAAGAACATGGAATGATTCTGAAATGACAATATAGCAGATTGTTTTAGAACAAAGATTCATTTCCTTTTCAGCCCATCAGGGCAGATTTTAGAATGATAATGCTTGCTCCTCAGCCTTTGTAAAAATCGGTGAGAGAAGGACTCATTACTTCCAAAGAACAACTGTGTACTAGCTCTTTACTTAACTTTGTTCAGACCTTTTCTTCGAGGAACAAACAAATGCAAACAAACAAAACAGAAGCCTATCTGAGGAGTTTTCCTTCTCTCCTCACTTTTACCCTTTTGCCCTGCTTGGCAAGTTTTGCAGTGGGCTTCAAAAATAAGCATCATTCTTATCGTGGTCACAATGATCAAACTGATACGAATATACAGATGTTCCCTGACCTGTGCTAGTTTGACTTGCAATTTTTTAACTCTGCCGTTGTCTGGAAGCAGTGTACATTCAGTGGAATGCATATTTTGGCTTGTGGTCTTTTCCTGGCTCACAGTATGTGGTACAATACTCTTGTGATGGACAGTGGATTGGAAACTCAGGTCTCCTTCAGCCGTAGGAACGGATGCAAGGAAACAACGCCTTACAGTGTCCTGTGTTGCCGACCTGTAATGTTTGCTAATTTCAGTGTGTTAAATGCATTTTAGTCATATAATGTTTTGACTTGTGAAGAGCTTATATATATTATATAATAAAACCTTTAAATTATATAATTTAATTATATAATTTATATATTAATTATATATATAATTAAATATATAATTTATATATTAATTATATATAATTAAATTATATAATTTAAAGGTTTTATTATAGTAAGAGATACCCTGCCATTGACCTCCCTCAGACTATTCCTTCCCACCCACGTTAAGCATACATATCCCATTATTCTTGCCACGTTCTGAAGCAGTTTTGGAAGTCCTCCTTCATGAGTGTTGTAGCAACATAAAAAACAGAGTGAATGCTGCTGCTAAGTGCCGCCCTGTAGAAGATGTTACACGATGCCATCATCCACTTGATTAACTGGTTCTAGCAACGTGCAACTTGCAACGTGCGACTTCCCTAGAGTTAAAATGGCCATGAGAAGTAAGGATTGTGAATTGATTTAGGGCATCAAGCAGCCACGACTGCAACTGAAAATCTGAAAGAGGATTTCTAGGCTGGTTAAGAAAGTACCAAGAAAGATGGTGCAAGTGTGCTTGAAGTGAGATGTGGAACTTAGGGGTGGTGCATGGCAGCGTGTCTTTTTACTCCAAGGAATTTTAAAAATTTAAACATTTGCCATGTTTTCTAATCACATCTGACATAGTGTTTTCAACTGAAACCTGGTGTTAGGAAAAAATTCTAGAAGTGCTTACTTATGACAGGGACCTGCTGAGACCCTCTTCTCTTGAGAAAGTAGTTTTTGAGAACATATGTGAAGTGATCTCTGTGGGATAAATAAGCCTGAAAATCAGAATAGAGGCGTAAGGGATTGGGATAACAGTAAACTGCTAGCACAGTAATAATACCAGGTGTCTTTTTTACAGTGTTTTACTCTGGAAGCTTATACAAAGCACCTTCTATCTCAGTACTCTTCTTTGCCTATGTGTTATGGTTTGTCCACCCTGAAATCACTTCAGGAACTAAATTCTTAAGGTTTTGAATCCAAATCCCTAATGCTACCTCATATAACCAGAATCAAGTCACTCACTGGTGCAGCTCACTGGTAGGGTGCTCGCTTAGCAGAAGTGGGGCACTGGGTTTCACCCTCAGCACTGCAAAACAAAACAAATTCTGAATGATGAACAAAAGCAAGGGTTAGGTGATTATTTTTATAAATCTAGTGGAAAAGAGATGTTGAGTTGATTCCATATTCAGAAATCATAACTTGGATTTGATATATTTGGCAACTTGGAAGAACATCTTTGTAATAATTTTCTTTTAATTTACATGATAAACTGTGAATTAGAGAAAATTATTGCAACTGTGGAAAAGGTAATTTTTTTAATGAAGAATTTTTTTTAACTAGAATAAATGAGCTATTCCACTATAAATATGAAATAAAGAGGAACTTCAGATAAGAAAACATACAAATAACCAGCAAGTACATGAGTTGATGTTTAATTCAACTGGTGGGCCAGAAACAAAAGTTAAAATAAAACTTTCAGTTTTCTGTTGTCATTTTGTATGAGTTTCAAAATGACCATACCTAATGTTAGGAAGAAGGGTGTGATAATTATACTTGCATGTAGATAGATGAAGCATGTATAAGTTGAAGGCTTTGGAAATATGTGTGAACATTTAAAATGTTACTGCCTTTGACCTAGAAATATTATATCTGGGAATTTTTTTTTCCAAAATGTAATTATGAATAAATAGTGTTTATGTCAAGCTTTCATAGTATTTTACCAAATGCTGTGTTTATTTTGTTGAGTAATTTTCATTTTTAAAGCTTGTCTTATATAATAAATTGTGATACTTAACCTGAGGTAACTTTTAGGATGAATGCAAAGAAATGTTGTTTTGTTTTTGAGACAGGCTCTTGCTGTGTAGTTTAGGCTCGCCGTGAGCCTCCTGCCTCAGCTCCCTATGTGCTGAGGTTGCAGGCCTGCACCTCATGCCCTGTGGCAATGCTGTTTAAAGAATAAAAATAATGGAACATTAAACAGATTGCAGTTTAAAAATTTTGAATACTTGTCTTAGTTACTTTTTTCATTGCTGAAACAAAATAGCAAACACTCAAAGGAAGAAAAATTTATTTCAGCTCACAGTTTGTAGAGGTTTCAGTGCAGTCTTGTGGCTCTAAGGCAGGGTGGCGTAGCAGAGGGGTACTGCAGAGGAAAATCAGTCCAGTGGTGTGGCAGGGCAGTTAGCAGCAGCCAGAGCATCAGCAGCAGAAGCCTTCTTTCTGTCCTTCTGTATCCCATGTAGGTTAGCCGCCCTTTGGGCTGCCCCTCCCATGCTCAGTGTGGGAGACCCTAATCCAGCGTCACTCCCTTCATCCCAGTGTCACGCCCTGGGTCCAGCCAACTCTGAAAAGCCCTACACATGAGTGGATGAGGCTTTGAGAGGGACACATGGAGACAAACATGATAATACTCTTTGGAAATTCAAAATAACAAAATCTGTGTAACAGTAATTTTATTTGCTGAGGACTAAATGTTGCCAGAAACAAAGGATTATAAGATACCAAACTAATAATCTAGGCATGGAAAAAACCTGCAGGAGCAACTATCCTATGTTTTAAGACAAAATGTGAAGAGGTGATAAATCATAGAAGTAGAGATGAAAATGCGTGTGAGGATTGAATTGCATATGAGATGGATGAGGCCAAGTGGTGCACATGCGCAACAGAGCAGGTCCTTGGAGAAAATGAGTCTTTAGTTGAAAACTCTGGTAGGAGGTGGGGAGGAGAGTGCTTGGCTGCAGATAGCTTGAGCAGCGGTGAGCGTGGGTGGGATGGAGTAGACTGTGAAGTCAGTAGGTGCTGGCTGGTTGGCCTGGAGTGGCAGGAAGGCTGCATTGAGGCTAGAGAATAGACCTGCCACTGAGAAGCACTTAAGTGTCAAAGTTTTCATAAAATGACCTTTTCAGCCTTCTAGAAGGCCTTAATTATATTGTTTGATTCTTAAGTTCCTCTATAGTTTCTATGAGATGCTGAAGGAAGTCCCATAGTCAAGTCTGTGCCTGACAGATTTGCAAGTTCCTGTCAGTTATCATATTTTATTTTCAAACTATTTTTATAGTATACCAACAGTGTCCTAGGAGTTTTGCATGAGAAATAATGAAGTTGCTGAGTATGAGCAAGGATCTGCATACTTTTGAATAGAATTCTTAAGGAAATCAGCATCCGATGGGGCTTGGAACTTCTTTAACGTTGGCTTCCCACATCTGGCTTCTCACCGTGACATTAAGCCTGACTTCTCACCTCCCTCTTAATCGCAGAAGGCTGTTATCCCTGATTTTTTTGACTAAGATAATACTGGAAAGAGTTACTTGCTTAGACTAGTATGTTAGCCTGTTTCGTCTGTTGAAGCACATATTTATAACTGAATGAAAACTAAAAAGTGCACACATTTCAGAAGATTTTTATTTCTTGGGAAATAACCATTGGAATACAAAGTTATCCTAATAGTTTTTGAAATCTTTTTTTTGTTATATAACCTGTAAGAATATCTACCAAGATAATGGCTGCCTTCTTATTTAGATTCTTTTCTAATGTACACCTAACAGATGGAGGAAAGTTGTATTTGATTTAGCAGGCAGCATAAAAAGATAAATAAATTCTGGTGTGATTAAAGATCAAAACTTTTTCATAGTAGTGAATTAAATCAGAGATCATTTTTATTTAAAAGGTAATAGCTACTTGTGTGTACCGACTAAGAACATACATATCCCCTAAAGAAAATAAAAGGGACCTATGGTAGTAGTTTCTCATGACTCTAGAATCAAGAGTTACTCAGCTTTTTTGTGTACTTGAGATTGTGCCCAGTCAGAGTGGTTTGTGTAATATCCGCGATGCACAGTATACAGTGAGTTGTAGGTACAATTGGTAATTTAGAACAAAGCAGAAGGTGGTCTTTTTGTTGAGTGTAAATCTAATGGATAAAGCTGTTCAAACACAAGAAATTGCAAACCAAAAATACTGTTAGAAGAGAATTAAGACAGGTATTGTGGAGGAAGCAAACAAAAATTTTGAAAGCACTTAAAGGTGGGGACTGGTGAATTTAGAACAGATTTCTCTCTAGAAGGAATGACTAATTGTTGGAATCTTTGAACCCACATTACTTAATGTTTGTAATTATAGGATGCCGTACAAGGCCTTTATATGTTAGTACATTATTTTAAAAAAAAAATATACCCACTTCTTAGTCATTTAAAAGCAGACTTCAACAACTTTTGGTGTAGACCAGCAGTTCAAAATTCAGTTTAGGGCAACAGTGATTGCAACTTGCGTCCTGGCTTAACCAGAGCTTTGTATTTGTGGAATTAGTCAAGATTTTTACCTCCTAAGTTACGTTCCCTCATTTGCAAGGTGGTATGTTGAGTCCTTGTTTCAAGATTTCAATGAGCTCAGTTTTGCAAAGTGTTTAAATGTTACCTTTAAATAAGACACAGGGGCATGGCAGAATGCTACTTTTGTATTAGCATATAAATGGATTCTTTATGTTCTTTTATAAGTAGCTAAAAAGTGATACAAAGTGGATTGAATGTTGTGGCATATGATCACTTTTTCTTGAAATGCTGTGTTAGTTGGATGGTGGCCACACTGGAGAGAATGAGGGAGGAGAGCAGAGGACGGCAAGGTTTTGTTCTAGTGAAGCAGAACTCATCAGATCTTTCTCTTCCTCATCTAGATTTTTAAGAACAAGGAAGCGTGAGATACCCCCCTTAAAATGAAAGAAATGTTTAATTGGACCAGAGAATGACCTGATCAATTAACACATATTTTGAATCAGGAACAGGCAGTAAGAAGGAAGACAATTATGTAAGGTAGGGTAGAGAGCTCTCTTGTTTGCATTCCTTTAACAGTCTCATTTCTGATTATTCACTTGTTTTTTTTGTTTTTCCCAAAGAAGTGATACTTCTGTCATCCTTAGGTTCAATTCTTGGTAATTGTGTGGGTTTTTTTAGTGAGCCCCCTGCCATGCTGGTTACAGCAAAACACACTCCCATGGCTCAGCCAGGACTGTGCTGTTCCGGCCCAGGGATCCAGGCCTTTAAAGGCATTGGATTTGTATGTGAGGCCACTCATACAGTGAACTAATTCATGCCTCATAGTCACTTAAACATTTTTGAATGTACCAGGAAACAAGTTACAGGGGACTTTAGAGAAGATTTAGATCTGTATGTGAGAAAGTATAGACTAACAAATATCTAGGGTCAGTTATTTTGTGGGTAAATCAGTTTCTACCCAAGGCAACATCTGTCCTTTTCGCATTTCTTTGCGTCAGTGTTTTGGCATTTGGCCTTGCTCTGTACCTAACTGTAGTCCAGAGGTAAGATTTGGTGAGCAATGCTTTTAGGAGTTAAGTACTTCTTTAGATAGAAAGGAAGGTACCTACCTTAGAGGAGGCTGTTTTTTAAAGTTTGCTCTTAGATACTTATGCTGGAGTAATTTTTCTTTTTTTTGAAGTAAAATGGTTTTGAAAAACAAAACAAAACCAAACAACAACAAAGAATGACATAGGCCTTTCTAAGTTTAGAAAAGCATGGAAGCAGTGCTGGACATTGTGGTACATATCTGTAATCCGATCTCTGAGAAGACTGAGGCAGACAGAGTTTAAGTTTGAGACCAGAATGGGCCACGCAGTGAGTTCAAGGCTGACCTGGCTTATGTAGCTAGACTCTGTCTAATTAAAACAACACAGTAAGTAAAAAGAAAGTAAAAGCATGCAAACAAATTGTAAGAGTGATTCTGGGTGCCTTTGTGAGTGTAAATGCCCCAACCCGTTATTAGGTTCTGTAAATACTTACCTTAGAAATCATGAGTGACTTCTGTGATAGAGAAAAAAAATGTGCACATTGTATGTTTGTTAATTTGTTTCAGTGTAGTTAAATCTTATCTTAAAAATGTACAATCAGGAAACATTCCTGCATCAGTTTTACGTTCTGAAAGATAAACTTTCAATATAGTTGGAGATACTTCCTAGGAAACATGTTAAAAGTAAAATAGATGATAAATCATGGTAAACTTTTCTTATCATATAGTTTAGCAATTTTTTCATTTCAGGAACACACACATACACGCATATACACACAAAACAGCTGAATTAAAAACAAACCTAGTATAGTTATATAAAGAAATACAAGTGCTGGTTTTGTGTAGTTTAAGTGCTTTCTTCTTTTAAAGATTGGTGAGTGTTTGGGAAAGTATGAAATACAGGCTCTGGGCTGGTTCTAGCACTACCAGTCCTTTTGTTATTGATCACATACCCTTCATGACGCCTCAGAAAGTTTTCAATTCATTCCTGAGCTTTTGTTTCTTCATCTTCAAACTATGGCTGCCAAAAGGAACTGCTTGGTAGTGTCTCTCAAACCTAATAAGTGTTGGAAATGTTGGAAAATAGAATGTATAGAATTTAGTACTCAACGAATGCTATATTAATATGAATACCAAGAATATGCAGTGAATATAATATTCCTGGTAATTGCAAATAATTTTTAATATACATTATTGCCCATTGTTTCTCTAGTGCTTCATAATTGGTTATATAATGTGATGACAGTTCCTTTTGAAAAAAACTGAAAATTTTTTTTCTCTCATTAATTTAAGCTTATAAGGTAATGTTAATTATCTTTTTTCTTGTACACACTTGTAACTCTGAAGTACCTAGCAAAAGCCTTTGTAAAGTCGTATTAACATAAACATTAAAAAGTGGAAATACTTTCCATGTAGGATCCCCGTTTACTTATTAAGAGAAATTCTAGATATGACTATTAAACATTAATTTCTTTAAATGTTGCTATTTAAAATCTCTTAATATTTTAAAATATTAGGAAATATACTTACAAAATATGTATATGAAGTATATCCTTATGTTCTTAGAAAAACATTATGTGAAACTATGATGGTAACACAAATTAAGGTAGGAAAAAGACCTTACTGAAGCACCACAGTATTCAACGAATGTTTTTGTGTATTTTACTCTTTCTTCTTAATGTACAAGTCATCTTTCATTAAATTGCATTTTAAATTAAACTCATTTCCTCATTTTCCTGTCTTTTCATTTCCTTTTTTTTTTTCTTGGAGAAGGAGTTGTGGCAGTGGAGATTGAACCCTGGGCCTTAATGCTGAACCCTTTTAATTCTTTTTATTTGGAGACGCACTCCCAGTTATCAGATGGAATCAAACCTGTGACCCTCCTGCATCAGTCTTCAAAAGTGGTGGGATTGCAGGTTGTGTTACCATGCCCAACCATCATTTTTTAAAAATGTAGCTTTTCATTACCAGCATACTAGTTTATCACATATGTAAGTGAACAATTTTCTAGTAATGAGTTATTTTCAGTTTTGTACTATTGTAATTGTAACATTGTAAATGATAGGTCAGTGAGCATTTAATACTGACAGACGAGTTTCCATTTGTCATAGACTTAATTCAGGAATATTATTCTGGCTTCAAGGAACGTTATGGTTAAATTTGATTGTCAGCCTACTTGAGTTGAGAGATTCTTTGGGGATTAGTAGGCACACTTTGGAGCGCCTGGGTAAGTCATGCGGCCGTGTCCTGGGGACTAAGTCTTGTCCTTGGCCTCCTCCCCTCTTCTGTCCTCTGCTTCCCAGATTCACAGGTCCAGCCGCTTTGTTCCACCGAGCTTTTCAGCCCTGACGGTTTTTGCCATGGAGTCCACTGACAATGGACTGAAATCTGGAATTCTGACCCAGAGTAAAAAAACTCCTTCAAGTTGTGGGTATCAGGTATTTTGACCCCGTGACAGGAAAGCTGACCAATACAATGACTCTTTTTTTTTTGATGCTTGAAACTAAAGTGCTTTTCAGAAAACTTCTGCTCATTGATGTACCAGAGGCAATATGGAATAAGTTCTTGTCTGCCACTTTAGCAACAAAAATGATGGCATTATAGTTGGCTAATTCAATCAATGCTAGTTCGCCTCAGCTTGTTTCTTTACTTGGAAGAGAAATGATCTTGTAGGTACATACTTAGTTTTGTGGTACAGTAGATGGTCATGTCTTGAAGTAATCTGAGTAAAATCTTGAATCAATAATAGTTACAGTAAAGCTACATCTTGTTAGAACTAAGGAAACATTAATGAAATTCGCTGATTTTGTCTTTGTTTCTGTGCGTTGAACTTAGGCTCTTTTGCATGCCAAGAATGAGCTGTACCACTGATCTCCATCCCCGGCTCCGTGTTAACCTTTCTATGACAGATTTGCATTTTCATAATTAAGATGAGTTACAACAAAATGATAATGTATTTGAAGTTTTTAAAAAAGACACAAAACTTGAAAAAATGTATTTCTGGGTGATAGATTAAATTGCTGATTACTTGCTTTAAGATAGCATCTACTTTGAACTCATACTGTTAGAAGGCCAAGTTACTGTACAGAGAATTGGAAACCGGTGTTTTGATTTTATGGGCATTTAAAAATAGCCTTAGGAGAATCTCTATCTTATGTTTTATAAAGCTAACTGTACAAGTGTTCTCATTAGCTTTCTTTTTTGCCTCATTTGTAGGAGGATAGATCTTAGTATTTTAAAAACAATGTTAGATGTTCCTCCAAAACAAACTGGAGGCATTCTGAATAAATAGACATAAAAAGGGCGGGGGATTTCCTTGAGATGCATCATTAGATGATGGAAAGTGGGTGGTGGGGTGGTGTGAAAACTAGAGAGAAAATAAAAAAGAGGAGATTAGGGAAGAAGACATAGTAATTAAGAGAGAAATAGATGTATTCTGAGTTCTCATTCCACTGTGAACTGTAAGACTAGCTGTACTGGTTAGAGTTATTGATACAGAGTTGATTTGTAGTTCTGGGCAAACTAACTGTGAGTCTCTTTGTCATGGTCTGTTTCTGTACTACTCATTTTAGGTTTAAGAAAAGCTCTGTCACTTACAGGTTATTTCTGCTCCACTGGTGCGACAGCCTTAGCCCTGCAGCTACCCACCCTGTGAACTTGCACTTCAGGGGCACCATTTCCTGTTAGAAACCCTAAAACCCTGAGTTGGCCTCTCACTTTTGGTGATTCACACAGGAAAGGACCAGAAAAAGTCGCAGGCTGTACACAACTTCTTTGTGGGATGTCTGATCAACCTGTTGGACTCTCGGGTACTGTTGGGCCTCTAGCACCCAGTTTAGAACATAAATATCAGTTACCATTAATGTTCAGATTCATCTAAATAGCCAGCGTGAATAGCATTGTCAATAACTTAAGTCCAAATCAAGTGCTTGGATTGTAAATCTAATAAAAGGTTTATAACATACAGTAACCTAACTTAAATACTTTTACATGTTTATTTAGCAAAAGTACAGATTTTCACAAAAGGATTTGTGTAGATTAGAGATACTTCTAATCTACAGAAATATATAGATGAATAAAGCCCAATTTTTGTCCTTAAAGAGCAAAACTAGTTAAATCTGCATGAGAATATTTGCATGCATGTGTAAGCCTCAAAAGTGAAAACCATTCTTTTTCCTATTTTATGATAGTAGAACCTTTAAGTATGATTTTAATTTTTTATTTTGTGGTTAAAAAATGATAAAAGTTGTCATTTTAACATTTTATATGTTATGAGATGATTTTTATTCATTATATAATCTAAGATTTAGGAAACATTTTATGAAGTTTTATTAGACAATCATGATGCTAAAAAAAAGATTGATTTGTAAATCTTTCCCCTTGTTTTGAATTAAAAATATTTTTTTTCTTCCATCCTTATTTTCTTCATGCGTTTTGGTAATTGGAATATTGCAAACTTCTTTCAAACTTATTTTTTGTATAATTCAGAGATTTCACCCTGAAGGTTTTAAAATTATTTTTCATGAGGTGAATTTGTATCTGTGTGCAATCATTTTTAATGAAAATATCATGAAATTGACAATTGTGAATACACTTCAATAGGCATAATTTATGATCATTAATAATGTCAAGTTTCTGAGTAAGCCTACCAGAATAAAATGATACTTAGTAAAAAATTCTTAGCAAATCTAAGTCATTTTAAGGACATAACTTTTGCATTTTATCGAATAGTTGCTTTCAGCACTCTTGTGGGGATTTTAGAGAAATGATTATCTAGCAGCTATCAAAGTGTTGGAGAATACATGGGTTTTTTTTTTATCTAGATGGCCTCAAATCTTAGCTATAATTTCAGGCATTTGGTTTATCAGTGATCAACCAGTTGGGTTTCATTTTGCTTAGCTGATTGATGATATAATCTATATTATTTAGATTATGACTGACTTTTTCTCTAAGATCGTGTGTAAATCTGGGTTATTCTGAATCTCTTTGGGCCTTTCGTGCTCAGTGTATTTTAGTAAATGATTATGGACTGGGTAGCCTATGGCAGCAAAGTGCCTAGGACTTTGCATCTAAGTGAAATATTCATTAATTTAAGACCCTGAAAACCCAACTTTCCAAAATGTGAATTTACCAGTATTCATAACCAATTTTTAGCACAGTTAAGACTGCTTCAACTGACCATAAAGCTGTTGCAGTAGGTTGACACCCTTTAACTGAGCAGATTAGCTGCAAAGGTCTCTTTTTGGAAAATAGAAAGTCATTAGAAAGGAGGGGCATTTGCATAAAGGCACTTCCTTTTGCCACCTTGAAATTTTTTAGAAGTATGGTTTAATCTTATGCCTGTTATTAAGCTGCTTTACTCTTCTTTCCAAGGATCACCGCCAAATTGAAGGATTTATTTCTTTGCCTATGCTGTAAAACATTGCTGTCAAACAAAGTAGGCAAAGGCAAGCAAAAGAGATACAGCCCCCTTGTGTTTTTAGTTTATTTGCATGTGTTCATGGCTTCTGAAGTATTTTAAAATAAGTGTCAGCTTAGTAAATAGAAGAGATTTCTCTAAGCTGTGTTATAAAGGGGGATTTATTTATATTTACAACAACATAGTTGAAAAAAGGATGGAAAAAGTTTGAAAAGTGTCAAAAGGAAGTGAGTGCTATTTTTTGAAGGGTCTCAAATATCTTATGTAGCTGAGGTAATTTAATTGATACAAATCTATTAGATTACTTAGAGTTTCTTCTGATTTTCTGTTTTAGGGAGGCTTTGTCCTTCTTAGGTGTGTTTGCATTTTTAGAAGCAAAATTTAGCTTAAAGAGATGATTTCGATTTTTGTCTACTTCTTTAAAAATAACATTTTAGAGAATCATACAAATTTGCTAATATTGCCAGTTATTTTGTAAGATATTTAAGGCCAAAGAAGATGAAACATACCAGGAGATGAACCTCATTTATACTTATATATTTATGATTTTGGCTACAATATTTTGCATCATATATATTCATTATGTGTGTGCTTACTCTCTGGCAGCTGATTGTTGTCCTTTTTTAAGAGCTCCATGTGTATCAGAAAGAAGCTTTGAATATACCAAAAATAGCTTATGTACTCAAGTTTTTGATTATGGAAAGAAAAGTTGTATACTATTCCTAGTGAGGACTGTCATGTATGCACACCTACTAAATATAAAGTCAAGGTGATAAACCATAGAGAATTCACTCTTGCTGGCTGTTGCTTAGGGTGTGCAGTTGGAATTAGGAATAGGGTTGGTTTGGTGTACATTTGTTAAGCTTTGAAGCACAGTTATTCTATATCCCTCTTATTATATGGTACTACTGTTTCATGGTAACCCTATATATGGCACATTATAGGGAATTGTTTGTTTTCATGTGAGCTTTTATGGGCATTGCTATAACTCTGGCTATAAATATCAACCTGAAAATTGTAAGTTAAAGTTACATAAGTATCACACAACTGGTCTTTCAGACTCTGGGAGCTGGAACAGACCTCAGCACACTGGTGGTGGACCATCTTTGTACTTCAGCTTCTGAGGAACACTTTGAACTATAGCTTCATTTTTGTGCTTCTTTTTTTTCCCTCTAAGCTGCCAAGAAATTTGGCTAAGCTGTTGTTTATCGTTAACAGTGATTCTTCTGCTCATAATTGCTTTATTCTTCTACCTTGTTCTCATATATTGGATTAAATAGTGGCACCACATACTTCATGTCCTTCTCAGAATGTGAAACTATTTGGAAATAGGGTTGGTGATTGATGGTGTCGTTAGCTAAGACAAAGTTACCCTGGAGTAGGGTGAGCCTTGAATCTGTTAGGGCTGTGCTCTTACAAGAAGAGGAGAGGCACAGGGGTGTAGAACATCATGTGCCACAGACAGAGACTGGAATGGTGTACTCACAAGCCAGAGAACACTGCCTACTGGCAACACCTGAAACTAAGAGAAAGGCATGGAACAGATCCCTTCCTACAGCCTTCAGAGAGAGAAAGGAAGGAGACTGGGAGAGGAGGCCCCACTGACACTTTGAGTTTTGGATTTTCAGCCCCTTAGAGGAAGGAGACAATAAACTTCTGTTGTTGGTAGCCATCTAGTGTGTGGTACTTTGTTACTACAGCCTTAGGAAACCAATAGTCCTGGCAGTAAGTAGCTGATAAGAATGTAGTCTTATGTTTGGATCGAAAGTCTGCGAAGACCTGCATCTCAGGCACGACTGTTTGGGACTGGTAGGCCCGCCCTTCATCCGCAGGGAACTGTCTGGAGACCAGCATCTGGGCCAGGTCTGTTTGGGCCCATAGCCCCGCCCTTCATCCCCAGGAAGTCTCCCAGAAAGCAGCATCTCAGCCTGTCTCTTTGGGACCCGAGCCTCTCGGACCCGTAGAGTGGCCTGGGCTGTTTGGATCGAAAGTCTGCGCAGACCTGCATCTCGGCGCGACTCTTTGGGACTGGTAGGCCCGCCCTTCATCCGCAAGGAACTGCCTGGAGACCGGCATCTGGGCCAGGTCTATTTGGGCCCGTAGCCCCGCCCTTCACCCCCAGGAAGTCTCCCAGAAAGCAGCATCGTGGACTGTCTCTTTGGGACCCGAAACTCTTGGACCCGCAGAGTGGCCCGGGCTGTTTAGATTGGGATTATTGTGGAGACTGGCATCTTGGCCAGGTCTCTTTGGGACCGGGAACTTTTTAGAAACCAACATTCTGGCCTGTCTCTTTGGGACCTCTAGGCCCTTCACTCGCAGGGAACCTCCTGGAGACCTGCCTGGGACAAAGCACGGTGGCCTGGCCT
>PVJX010000233.1:0-57774 GCA_004027295.1 Dolichotis patagonum
GAGCGGTGTTCCAAAGCTTTCTCTGCTTATGTGGCAAATTACCTGTTACACCCTCAGTTCCTGGAGGGGCAGTGGCTCCCCCACAGGCTCCTGGCTTCCTCACAGGGTCCTAACTCCCCTCTGTGGGCTCCTGGCTCCCTAAATTGTAAGGCGAATGCTGGGTGTGGCCACCCCTGAGCCTGTGGAATCTCAGGCAGGCCAGGCCTCCTTGCCTTGTCCCAGGCAGGTCTTCAGGAGGTTCCCTGCGAGTGAAGGGCCTACAGGTCCCAAAGAGTCAGGCCAGAATGTTGGTTTCTGAGAAGTCCCCAATCCCAAATAGACCTGGCCAAGATGCCAGTCTCCACAGTATTCCCAATCCAAACAGCCCGGGCTACTCTGCGGGTCCGAGAGTTTTGGGTCCCAAAGAGACAGGCCAAGATGCTGCTTTCTGGGAGACTTCCTGGGCGTGAAGGGCGGGGCTATGAGGCCAAACAGACCTGGCCCAGATGCCGATCTCCAGGCAGTTCCCTGCGGATGAAGGGCGTGCTTACCAGTCCCAAAGAGTCGCGCCGAGATGCAGGTCTGCGCAGACTTTCGATCCAAACAGCTCAGGCCACTCTATGGTCTGGGATTTTCAGGTCCCAAAGAGACAACCTGAGATGCTGCTTTCCGGGAGACTTCCTAGGCGTGAAGGGCGGGGCTACGGGGCCAAACAGACCTGGCCCAGATGCCGATCTCCAGGCAGTTCCCTGGCCCAGATGCCGATCTCCAGGCAGTTCCCAGTCCCAAAGAGTCGCACCGAGATGCAGGTATGCGCAGACTTTTGATCCAAACAGCTCAGGCCACTCTATGGTACGGGATTTTCGGGTCCCAAAGAGACAGCCTGAGATGCTGCTTTCTGGGAGACTTCCTGGGCGTGAAGGGTGGGGCTATGGGGCCAAACAGACCTGGCCCAGATGCCGATCTCCAGGCAGTTCCCTGCGGATGAAGGGCGTGCTTACCAGTCCCAAAGAGTCGCGCTGAGATGCAGGTCTGCGCAGACTTTCGATCCAAACAGCTCAGGCCACTCTATGGTCCGAGATTTTCGGGTCCCAAAGAGACAGCCTGAGATGCTGCTTTCTGGGAGACTTCCTGGGCATGAAGGTACTTTTTGTATGTAATAAAAACAACTGATTCATATCTTCAAAAAGTGAATTTGGAGGAGCTAAAGATGGCGGACTGATAAGTAGCAGGATATGGAGTCTCCCTGAGACAGACAACTGAGATGCCTAAATAAAACATCCTGGAGAGGTCCAGAGAGAGGGATATGAATCCTCTAGACCCAAGAAGAAACTAAAGGGAGAAGACCTGGTCAAACACGTAGTACTGGGGCTACCATTGGAGAAGCTAAGATTAGCGGCCATGGTACTCTCACAGGAGCTGTTTGAATTCGCAGGGAACAGAGCCAGCGAGGGACCTGTGTTAACCCGCAGTGAGTGCTGGGAATAAGACCCTCCCATGGAAAAGGGGCAACCAACTGGATGACATGTTGGAATCAGGTACGATGGGCCTCAACTAGGAACAGCAGTGACTTCAGTTGGTTGCTCTCCTCCTAGAGCAGATTGGTGGGATCTGCTTGGCCTGGGTCACACCCCTGACTGGGACCCAATAAGTCGTCCCAAGTTGATTTCCTACACGAAGCATGCACTAAAGCAGTGAAGGCCCTGGAAGGTTGACTGGCCTGGAGGGGAGGGGCCAGCATACACTGCCCCTGCTTGTACCTCAGTGACCAACAACAGACTGGAGAGGGCAGAAATCCCTAGCCTGCATGCTCCAGAAGAACCATAATCAACAAGGAAAGGGGCTGGGAACTACACTATACACTTGTATGGAAGCAACCAAAAACATGACAAGAGAAAGAAATAGAAAAAAGCCCCCAACTCTGAGAATACTGATCCAGGAGAGGTAAATACAAAAGAGATTGAGGGCAGCAAACGTGCAATATCAAACACAGCATTAGCGGACATAAAGAGATATCTTTGGGACCTCATAGATGAGATAAAAACTGAAATATTAATTCAAATAAAGCAAGATATAAGTAAATTAATAAAAGAAATGCTAAGTGCCCCTCAAGAAGACACAGACAGAAGAATGAAGAAACACAAAAAAAGGAGAGAAACATTCAATGAAGAATATAAAGAAAACCTAGAATGCATGAAGCAGATTCAAAGAGATTACCAGGAAATTAAAAACTCCATTTAAAGCTGGCAAAACTGATTGAAAGAAACTAAGGATAGACTATCAAAACTTGAAGACAGGTTTGCACTGTGTGATCATGAAAGGAAAGATCTCTTAAAAATAACAAAGAAATAGGCAGCAACAATACAAAGGCTAGAAGATGACAAGAGGATCTATAACCTAAGAATAAAAAATGTGTGTGAAGAAGCAGGAGTAAAAACAAAGGAATTACAAAAGCTATTCACAGAAATAATTAAGGAAAACTTCCCAAGCATAGGAAAAGGAAATGATATTCAGATGTATGAGGCATACAGAACTCCAGCCACCTACAACCAACACAGAGCTACACCCAGACATATAATAATCCAGAAATTCAATATAAGAACAGAATATTAAAAGCTGTCAGAGAAAAGAAACAGATCACCTATAATGGAAAACCTATCAAAATCCCAGCACATTTTTCGACACAGACCATCAAATCAAGAAGAGCTTGGAGCAAAATATTCCAAGCCCTGAAAGAAAATAACCTCCAGCCCAGATTGATGTACCCTGAAAAACTGTCTCTAGAAATTAATGGCAAAACAAGATGCTTCCATGACAAAGATGAACTGGGGGAATTTGTGACCACCAATCCAACCCTACAGAGAATATTAAAGGACATGCTAGAGAGAGAGAGAAAAAAATTACCAGGATTTCAGGAACAGTGGCAGAGAGGCCTCAGTGAACGAGGCAGACAGTGGAATGAAGGAGAAAAGTAGACAACCAATGAAAGAAAAATAGCATAGCAGAAATGAGGTAGGAAAGGTTGGCTATAATCTCTAACATAGATGGCCTTGATACACTTTAAAAAAAGTGAACTTATGCTATGTGACTCAGATCTCAGTACAAAAAAACGTTGTGTGAGAAAAAATTTATACTCTCTTTAACAAATTACATTAAAGTAAATCAAAGGCAAATGGGAACCCAAGTTTTGCAAATTCTTTGTGATCCTGACTGAGTAACTTACCCATGAAGACAAACCCTGGGACACCCAGATGGACAAATAGACACATTCACAGACTCATACACACATGTGTATACACTGATTTGAGATTCAGACTCTAGGTTATTACCCATTATTACAGTGGCTTAAATACTAAATTCTGTGTTCCAAATAGTCTACAAAGTAATCAACTCCTGTGACCCTTTTAGAAAATGAGGTGGTACTTAGTTACCTTACTAAGCAGAACAGTGGTGCTAAGAGGTGCTGTCAAAATTACTTTTGGTGAAATAAGAAGGATCTTAATCTTCCTTTAGCTTTTAAGGTGAGGACTGAAAGATTAAGACTTTGAAATGTGGAAAGACAGGGTACTTCACTTACTTCATAGTAATCATTAGTTCAACCTTCTTTACAAGGGAGGAGCAGCCTATGAAATACACCAAATCCTCAATTCCAAAACACCCTGCAAATTGTGACTACTCACAAAGCAACTGCGCTTCCTGTCTTATTACAAAATAAATGCACTTCTACCTAAATAACATTCCTTCCACTTCCATTCATGAACTACACAAAACCACTGAGGATTCACACAATGTGGAAACCAAACAAGCAGACAGAACTGTAGCATCCTCCCTTGAACACTTTTTGGTTCCAACCTTGCCCCTTACTGCTGAGCAGGTGTGCAGAGCACAGGAGCCATGTGTCTTCGTACTGTGGAGGATGTTGCTGCCTGCACCCCAGTATCTCCTCAAAGCAACCTGTCAAAGGAAAGGTGAAGTTAGATGCTCATTGGACTGGGAGGCTCTGGATCTGGTTTGAAGATGGGCAAGACAGGACAGTTAAGTGCTCCACAATCACCAAGGACGGAATCTTTCTGCCAATGACACATACTTGGCCTGTAGCTTACATTTTCAGGGTCACCTCAAGATTTCAAGATATCCACTGCAGCTCCAGATATGGCATTCATGTTCTAGGCAGAGAAAAAAAAAGAAGGGACCAATATGAGGACATGCCTTCCAGCTGACTGTTTCTCTGGCACCCCACCCTACAACTCCTGCTTGCTCTTACTGACTTCCTCCTGCTGCCAGGGAGGTTAGGAAGTAGAACATATTATCTGAACATGGTGCTGGCCTGAAAGAAGTCATACAAAGTCACAGTATGTCACGAAGGAAGAATGACTGGTCAGTCTCTGGGAACTCTCATATTAGCCTCTTCTGCTCCTATGAGAACAGAATAGAAGATAGAAGAAGTTAAGAATCAGTTTGCAATGTATCCATAGGAGTAAAAATACTGGCCAACATGCCCTCTCATGATCTAAATAATGCCAAGTACAAAATGATAAATTCTCAATATAATAGGATTATCACTCTATTTCAAACACACACACACACACACACACAGCAAATATGCCCATTTTTTTCTGAACAAATACAAAGAAATTAGTAAGTTCTTTTCTTAAGTTTCCATCTTTAACAATCTCTTCTTGGTCAAATAGTGTTATGTAGTAGTATGTATATATGTGCCCATGTGTTAATGAGTGGTGGTCTTATTTTATTTAGAGGAAACCTTCACCTTTCCATTTACTTTTCTTGTTTGGTTTTGTTTTTGTACCAGGGATCAAACTCATGACTTTGTCCTTGCCATGCAGGTGCTTATACCACTGAGCTAAATCCTGCCTTTCCATTTATTTTTACTTATATAAATTCAGTCTAACCTTACTGAGGTCTCATTTAAAAAGTTAATAACACAATTTAGGATACAGCATGTTCCTATACAAGAAATTTCCTAAAGAATTGATGAAGATAACATTCCTCTGGGTTCTATCACTATGTTACTTATACAAACTAGTGCTGCAGAGCGAACAACCCATAACAGGACGACATCACCATGGAGGCAGGCTGAGCTTTTGTGAACAATGAGATAAAAGCAGACCAGATAGGACAGGCCATCCAGTGCACTGCCCAGAAAATTCCCACCACCTCTGCCAGCTCCAAACTACCCATGCGAGGGCAGAGTAATCAGTTCTGCTGTTACACAATCAGCTGGTTTATCTTCCCTTACAACCTGGTGAGAAAAGCCTGGTAAAAGGCCCGACTAAATCATGTTCTTCAGTTGCTGAAACAGAAGCTTCTTGAAATATAAAGCTGAAAAACTTATATTAATGCTTGTGCTGCCAGTCATCATTTTCAGCGAAATGATGATCATATCATACACAAAGAATAATAAAGATTTCTGAGAGGAAATATAGTAGAGAAATTGTCAAGGCACCCTTTGGAGAAGTAAAGGGGCTTTTACATTACCTTTGCCTCCAATTGAAGAAAGGTTACTTCTATTAATGCAGACACACTAGTGTGCCATTTCTGGAAGTAAGATGTACACACACATATACGTGTGCAAAAACTGACCTGGTTTAACATAGGCAAATGTAAGAGCAAAATAAGCTTGCTTATAAATCCAGGGAATGATATTTATTTTTTAATGATATAAATACTTGAATCTATGTAACAATGATTTCATTTGACACAAACTTAGGTGATGAATTTTAAAGTTGCATTTATTACTCCTCTTGCATTTTGTTTTGTTTTGGTTTTTAAAACAGAGACTCACTATGTAGTTTAGGCTGTCCTTGAATGCAATATATAACCCAGGTTGGCCTTGAAATTGTGACGATCCTCCTACCTCCGTATCATCGGTTTTTGATGACTATTTTACAATGTCAGCTCTTGAATTCAAGATTCTCATTAGTGAAGACATAGTACTAAAATTTCTCTTTTCATGTACTTCAGAGAACTGAGACTATATTGCTAATACAAGCTAAAGAAAAAAATTACTGCATCATCCGTTTCTGATAACAAATACTGTATGAAAATCTACTTGCAAAATTTTGGCTTACAAATGTTTCCTCAACAGTGTTTTATGACAGATAGCTAGCTTCTGAGATGCTCAGTAAAGAGAAAAAGAAATCCATGGCCCTCATTGGGCCAGTACTCAGTAACCACAATGGCTCTCCAGCTAATGGAGCTTTGATTGCCCTGTAGCTAAGCATAAAATGTTTTGCATCATTAGTTTCTGGGATCATCTCAGGTGCCAAGCACTGACTTATCCCAAGTGCTATTATTCTTTTGATCCTTCTAGACATCAGAAAGAGCAGTGATCACAAATTCGGTTTCATCCTGGTTATTCCAAAGATTATCCTCAGGCATAAGTGAACTAGCCCAAGTATAAAGATTGAGTGTGTCACAAGTTTCCTTCTCTGCCGTTGGTGAAGCCCCAACTGCCCATTTGTTAAAGGAATGATTTGTGCAAAGAAAGCCAATGCATTATATCAGCAAATTGATTTCTTTTAAGAGCTGCTCCACCTTTAAAGTGCCTGCTAAGGGAACTCAGGAACAACAGCTAAGGGGTGTGGTGAGTGCTAGGCTTTAGATGTGTCTACAGCTGATTGAAAAGTGTCTACATTTGCTTCTGGTACAGGAATATCAGAGGGTTGTGGGCTGGATGAAGGCAAAGGAGATTGTCAGCAGCAGAGAAAGTATCCTTCTGCTCTGTCAACTGAGTTGTCACCAGCCAGTTCAAAGCACACTAGTGACAAATTCACATCTTTGCTTTTTAACTGGAATGGTTTAAATAGTTATCTTCCAAGAAACTTAAAAATTCTCTGTGCATGAGATAAGTTGGCTGCACTTAAATAGGTAGGGGTTAGGATCCCAGCAAATTTATGTCTGATTTCACTTATTCACAGTTGACACTGACCAAGTTTCTTAACTTCTCTAAATCTTACTTTTTCCCATCCCTGGAATGGGAGTCTTGTAGGTATGGCAGTTTCTGATAAAACTGGATGTGTATATACTAAACAGGGAGAACAGAGTGTCTGATAAATGTTATAGTTGCTCATCTCCCCTCAGGAGGAATTTTTGTCAGTAGATTAGGACATAATACCATTAGCAAGCAGAGCATGCCTGACAAAGCCAAGTTTTACCTCACACTTATCAAATTGCTTGTGTAATCTTCCTTAAATCAAAATCACTTGGAAATCTCATTAAAATCATATTGCAGTGACATCCCTGAAAATTTGAGTTCAGAAAGTTTTCGGAGGAAATCTGTATCTTAACAATCTTACTGGTGACTATGGAAGTGTGCAAACTTTGAAACTAACTAATATAGGGGCACAAGAAAAAAATAGTCATTTGGATTTACTGAAATAGCTACCATTTAGATTAAAAGGTGCAGCTGGAAAGTTAATAAAATTTTATAACGCTTAGCTTTTAAGCTTTTCTGTAGATATTACCCGACTGGTGCTTTCACTTAACTAAGACATCTATAGAAACTATAAAACTATAGTTATAGAAACTATAAAACTTTCTAACTTTGTAGATACTAAAATTCTACTTTGAATATCAGGATGCTCGGTGAAACCTGCCCAGTAATCACATAGCCTCTTGTAAGTTCATTAAGTCTTTGGTTGCTGGCTCTTAGCAAAGTGAACTTAAATTCATTGCATTATCTTCCCATCTATTGTGATCTTCTTAAGGTCACAAATCTAGACATGAGACTAGCTCCTCCCTCCCGCAGCATGGTACCCAGTAGGCAGTAAATACTACATGAATGTGTGGTGCTTCCAGTATGTTGTATGTTTCCCCAAGTAATTTATACTTATTTTAAAAATTAAGAACAAAGAAAATGTAAATATAACTACTGATAATGTATTGAAATAATTATTTGACTCTGGAAGTATATTAAAGTATTTATAAAAACATTACTTAATTGCAAGTTATTTCTCTCAGGAAGGAAAGTGCAGTAATTTGTTTACAAATTTACTCTTAAGTGTTTATTTAGCATCTTTTATAATCACAACTCCTTCTTTGCTGCACAACTGTTTTTAAATGAATTGGCAATGGATGAATAATAAGCAGCTCCTTGTACAAACATTTGAAGACACTATTCAAATAGGCATAACACAAAAAAAAAACCAAAAATCTCTTTCTACATCAATATAGTGAATAGCTATTCTTTCTAAGAGCACAAAATTTTAAAACAAAAGACACACAATTAGTTTACCTCCTGCTGAAATGACTTGAGATTCAAGAGAGGATTCTCATGCAATGCTTACAAGAGTTACCATTTTGCACAGACCAGCCAAGGACTGCAGGAGTGAAAGAATCATAAGCAATATGCTAACAGCAGCAGGAGCTGCCCAGGGACTTCCAAACTGGCCTTCATCCTTTGGGAACCCATAGTGGTGGAGAAGACAGATACATGAGAATTAATTACTGTGTCAGAAGGGAGATGCCACGTGGGAGAATATGCAGCTCTGTTTGTGAGTGCAGAACTACCTGTGGTCAAGTTTGGCAGACTACCATACAAAGCACTGGATGTAAGTCTTGAAGGATGAATAGGAGTTTACTCAAACAGATTCCTATGTGCTAGGCTTTCCCAGCTTATTTTTCAGGTTGTTCAGATCAGCACTGTTAAAATAGGCACTGAAAATTTTAGCAATAAAATACAAGAAACTGTGCAAGGTTAGAATAGAGTAGGACCCTAAAGATGCTAACATCCCAGCCAAGACAATAGACCACATAAAAATACAGTTATGTTCATGAAAGTGCAAGCAGCAGGATGCCCAGTTTAATGGAGGGAAAAAATAATGGGGGAAAAAGGGAAGGACACATAAAATAGTATTTATTAATCTTTTCCTATAAAGATTAGGTTGCTAAATATACTCTTGTTAATTTATGAACTTTCCAATTCATATTCAAAGGACTCATCTTGCTATTTTGGAATAGCTGTTACAGATAATTTGCAGGATTTCATTTGGGCCACATGATCTTAAATTTTATTTCTGCTTCATTCAGTTTCATGTCTCCTCATTTGTTGGAGCCATTTGTTGGCTATTCAATTACATTACTTACCGACACCTAGTGGCAAAGATTGGAACCAAGGGCTATTTCCGCTGTCGTGTGTGCCTCTGACTTCATGTAGCCCTCGTATTTTCTCTTTTCAACTTACCTTATCCTAATGATACTGAAGCAAATATGTGCAAGCTGTATAACCTGGAAAATGGATGATGGGAGATGAGAGAAGAACAACAGAGGAAGAGAGGCAAGGAGGTAGTGGGGGAAGGGTAAAATCACAGAAAAAACAAGATTGACAATAAGGACTTTTATTTCTATTTATTGACTTGGTCATGTTCATGTCACTTTTCCATTTAAATTTGAGAAGTTAAAATAAATATATTCTCAATGACTTTGACATCCAAGACATATACAGATTTAAAATTTTAACATAAAAAGAGATAATTTTTGTCATTCATTGTAAAATATCCTTTCCATTTCTCAGTTTCTGTCACCACCCTTCCTGCCTTACTTACCATATCATATCAAATTTTTTGGATGTCCTAAGATGGTAACTTTAGTCTGTGAGTTAATGCTGCTCTACAAATAAGGTGATGACCTGCTACCCCAGTATGCACTATCAAAAACCCAATCAACCAAAGTAACAAATAGAAAAAGAAACACTGTAATCAATACACTCATCTAAAAATATCCCAAGCATACTAGAAGACTGTATGAGTGCATGCCACAACTTTAAGTGAGTCCAAAGAACCAGTTCTAGCCAAATTCCATACAAGAATTCTAAGGGAAGTCAATCACACGAGCCACTATTGCCTTAAGTGTTTGACAAAGTACAAATGCAAAAGGATTGGACCCAAAAATAAAACAGACTTGTTAGAATGCAGGCAAATGAGCCCTCCACTGTCACCAAGACACTGAGGTGTCTAATTAAGCTGTGGTCTTTGCCTACATCTATGGTCCGCCAACGGGTTCACCACTTACAAGTGGAGATCCTGTAAGGCTCTGAGCCTACTGAAACTTTCCCTGAAGCCAAAAGATCTACTTGGCCCTTGGATGTAGCTTTCATAGATGGTGTTATATTTTGTGGTCCTGATTCTTGGCCTGAATACCCAGTAGACTCTGCTGCCAGGCTCCAAACCTGGCTCTGGCCCATCAATCCTTGCTCACCTATGTATGTATGTATGTATGTATGTATGTATGTATGTATTTATTCTTCTCTCCAGTTGAAGTGACTATTTGATACACTGCTGTCCACCTTCAAGGTGCAAAGAAAGTATTGCCTTCTTCAGGAATTTGATCATAACTCATCCTCCACCCAGTCATTCATTCTATTTATTACACTTTTGCAGAAATCTGTGGACTTTATCCATTCTACTACATTGCAATAATTTATTGGCATCCTTCTTCTATTGAACTGTGAGTTTTATGGGTGGAGTCAGTCATCAACCAGCCTACCTTGCTATTAATTGAATACTCATTGAACACCTGTTATGCAATGATACAATAGTGAGTAAGATACAAGTCCTATCTCAAAGTGCTTATGACCTAGCTGAAAAAGCAAGCTAGAAATTCTATCATCTTGGCATGTTCTGGTAATTTCTCAGACTGGGATAAGCACAGTATTCTGGGGAACACAGCTTAGAACCAGTCAGAGAAGCCTTTCTAAAGGAAAGCCTGGGGAAGGAGCATGGGAGGGTATTTCAAGCAGCACAAACACACAAAGTCATGGTTCTTCGTGATGACTGCCATTACACACAAGGTTTGGTGGTTTCTCTCTTGCTGGTCCCCACGTTGTAGCTAGAGTGGTCCTAACATGCAAATGTGAAGTCTCTCCATGACCAAATTTCTTTACTCATTCCCCATCACCTATAGGAAAAACCTAGCTCATTCATATAGCCTATAAATCCTATTTTATCCCACCCAGCCTCATGGAGCAGTGCCCAGTACATACTTTTTGGATGAATAAATAAATGAACCAAGGGCTGAGTAAATGATTACTGAATTGTAGGATGAGGAGAATAAGGAAATAATAAGCAAAGTTTCTTCCAGTTTTAAAGTCCATAATCTTTCAAAGTATCAGGTTCTGAGGGATTTGTCAGGTAACTGAATAATATTAGGGTAGCAAAAGTTCAAAAAAGGTATTAGTGAGCAAAAATGTATTTTTAAATATTAGAACTATATTTTATAAATGGCATATCAGAATAATATTAATACATTTAACTTTTATGCTTCTATTTCAATACTTACGGTATATAACAATAAAATAATCATAACAAAATAAGCATTTTTCAATTTATCTTAGCAAAAAAATCATAAACATGCAATGAAAAGTACTATGGTAACCTCATTTTCCAACCGAAGAATCTGAAATTTAAAGAGTTTAAAGAACCAGCAAAATGTCACAGTTGATATTTGGCAGAGCCAAAATATGACTTGTCAGACTATAGTTCATGTTCTCAGATACTCAGGATGTGCTTAACAGATTGACTTTGTCTAGAGCTTTGCACGAATCAAAAGAGAAGGGAGAAACGAAAGCTGTGATGTGAAAATGCATCCCAGGGTGATAGCAACCAGACCTCTAACCTGCATCCCAAACCCAAGCTCCATTAAAGAAGCATCATTATCGATCTGCAAGGAATCAAATCTAGTGACTGGAGGCCAGTATGGGAGGTAGTCTAAATATAAGCCTCCCTTAAGTTCACACTAGTGTTTGGGTGATGATTTCTAGTTACTTATCTGTGTGAAGTGGCATCTGAAAAAATAAACTGAGACAATGAGACCCAGGTTTGAGACAGAGGGCAAGAAGTAGAGGAGAGCACTAGCACCACCCTAACCAACTGTCACCAAGCCAACTACAGAGTCAATGAACTGAAGTGGGCAGAAAACTGATGAGTCAGAAAGCTCAGTACACTTAGATACCAAGTACATGGAAACTGGCAAGAGGTTATTTAGAGGGCTGAAGACTGATTTGGGTGAGCCTGTGTTTCCAGTACACCAAAGCACCAAGCCTGTAGCAAGACTAAGGCAAACTCACCCACTGAGAAGATATGTCATCTATTGGCCAACCCTCTTAGTCCCACAGAGTAAGACATGGCCAAGTTTGAATTATCAGCAAAGGATCCAGTTTCTACAGCTGAGATGGACCAAAGAAAGCAGGATTCTGGTGCTTTACCCAGTTTCTCCCAAAATAACGTAAAATATAGCTGTGGGATTTTAGGATGATTTGGAAAGTATTTTGAGAAGAGAACCATTGTATCCTGTCTTTAGACAATACCTATGCAAAAGATTCTTATTTAGGGAAATCTTTTGTTACTTGCATTTTCAAAATGTAATACTGAAAAAATGCCCTATAAGCACCATATAACATCACCAGACATTACAAATTATGATGTGCTCTTTTATCATTTTTAAGAGCAAAGCTTTTTAAAGTTTATTTTATTTTAAAGATAATAAAACCAAACAAAATAAAACAGAATAAACCTAATCAAAACAGAACAATCAAAGTGATACAGGACTTCAAAACAAAATAATAGGAAATCAACAATGGCTACCATACGGTCTCTTGTTTTCTTCAAAATAGCTGTCCCTACCATCAGACATAATAAAATCAAGCAAAACAAAAAGAATAAAACCAATCAAAACAAAACAATGTAAGTGTTACAGGACTTCAACACCAGATAATAGGAAATCAACAATGGCTACCATAATATATCTTGTTGTCTTCAAAATAGCTGCCTATACCATAAGACATAGTAAAATCAAAACAAGACAGAATAAAACTAAACCTAACAAAACTGTGAAAACTATACAGGAATTCAAAACAAGATAACAAGAAATTAACAATGGTTATCATCTTCCCTTTCTAGACATTTCCTCCCCTGTCACTTTCACTATATATATTGTACATTTTGCTTCCACTAACTCCTCCAATTTTTAATGTGAGGGAGATGCCATGATGTTCATTCATACGAGTCTGAACCATTTCACCCATAAGTATGATCTCAAGTGGCATGCATTTACCTGCAAAAGCCTCAATATTATCCTTTATAATTGAGTAGCTTTCCATTGTAGAAAAATACTGTATCTTTCTTATGCATTTTTTGGTTGTTGGGCAAGCTACCCTTGCATTTTTCTGTTCCCTGTTGCATGAAACAATCATTTTCTCTCCTCTGACTTTTGGTCTATGAATTTCCTTTTGAGTTAAACGTGTTTCCTTACACGGCATATGGATGGATCTTGTTTCTTGCAACACTCTTTCTGTGTTTCTTTTTATTGGTGAATTGAGGGCATCTACATTAATGGTTACAACCAGTACACATTGGGTTGTCCCTACCATGCTATCCTCCTGCTGCTGTTGGCCTCCCACTTTTCTCCTCTGTTTAACTGCCTGCCCTGTTTGCTGATTCCCCTTTGCTGCTGTTCCTGAAACCATGGTCATCTTTATCTCTCTCTAGTATATCTTTTAGCACTCTTTGTAGGATTGGTTTGGTGATCGAGAATTCCTTCCGTTGTTCTTTACAATGGAAGTATCTTATTTTTCCATTAATTTTGAAAGATAGTTTTGCAGGGTACATCAATGTGGGTTGGAAGTTGTTCCAACTTCACTCCAAGTTCTTCTTCACCTGATAATTTGTGTTGAGAAGTTTATCAAGATTCTAATGGGTTTTCTTTATCTGTGATCTTTTTCTTTTCTTTGATAGCTTTTAATATCTGAACATTTAGGATCTTGATTATTATATGTCTGGGTGTAGATTTATTGTGGTGATGGCTATTTGGTGTCCTGTATGCCTTGCTTATCCATATGCCAGGTCATTTCCCCATGTTTAGGAAGTTTTCTGTTATTACTTCTATAAATAATCTTTTTATGTCATTTGTGTTGACCCTCTGTTTTTTCATTAACACCTGTCACTCTTAAATTATTTTTATTTGCTTCATCTTGAAGCCACTGAATTGGTATTTCCTAGTTCTTTGTTATTTTTAAGAGATCCTTCTTTTTGTGATCACTAGCTGCAGTCCTGTCTTCAAAGTTTGAAGTATGGTTAGCTTTCAATGGAGTTTCTAATTTCCTGTATATCTCTTTGAATCTGTTTCATGCATTTAATTCCTTCTTATATTATTCATTCAAAGTTTCCACAATTTTCCTATGCTCCTCTTTTTTTTTTAATCTATGTTCTCTTTAGATACACTCAACAATTCTTTCATTATGTTTGTGATTTCTTCTTTTACCTGAGATATTATCTGTGATCTGATTACTTTCACGGCCTCAAGAAGTTGTTTCAGAAAGATATTTCAGCTATGTGGCTTCCATCTTCTTCCATATCTATATCTCCCAGACTTGTTCTGTGTGGGCTGGACATCTGAGATTGTCTTTTGTTCTTTAATTTTGACATTTTCCTTGGTTCCTCCTGACAAATCAGTTGTGTGGTTCCAGGTGTTCCCACATTGGCTGCCCTTCTGTGGTGTAGGGGAATAGGCCAGGAAACTAGAGGAGATAGTAAGGCATGGGGCAGGCTTCTCCAGACCCGTGAGGCTACACTGAGGATTCCCTGATGGCCACGGGTACATGATGGTGGGGCTGTTTCTTCTCTCAGCCTGCCTGGCTACATTGGGTCTCCCCAGGTGGTGGAAGTCACACAGGGCTGTGTTTGTCTGATTCTCCTGGCCCTCAGTGGCTACCTGCAGGAAGCAAGCATCTGCAGTGGTGGTCTGTGGGTGCACAGGGTGTATCTGGCTGTTTCTCTCTGCCCACACTGGCTACCTGAGGGAAGTAAGTGTCCTCATGGTGGCAGGTATGCAGGAGTAGGTCTGGCTGTTTTTACCTGCCACACTCTTAAACAGCAAATCTTGGCGCATGTATTACGTTAATGTTTTATACTTTCTGGCATAAATTTTGAATTTTAGGTATGCACGCACTTTGTAATGACTTTTATTATTGCATGATCATCTGAAAGTATAAGCAGACCACAAATTTGTCTAATTCAGTAAGTTTGCTTTATTAATTGAAAATAATTAGGTAATTGATGCAAAGTAAAAAGAAAGCTAACTTAAAATCAGTTCATACCCTTTACTTTTTTTAATATTCTAGAATAGAGACACCATTCATATTTTTCTTCCAGGTATACATCCCAACTGTACTTAAGTCATATTGTAAAATCATAAACAAGGTCAATAATCAGGTACAAATTAATTCTCAATAGCCCTGCTTTTAACAGTCTGTTTCCAAATGATAATGGGCTAATAATAATAATTTATTAAATATTCATTGTTTAAAAGTTTAATACTTTCAAGTTTCATTACATGACTGATTAAATATTTAAACAAAAAATACATTATATTATATAGAGACTTAATGTCAACCCTTAAATATTCTTTCCTGCAAATTATATTGTTTTATTTCCTCAAGACAGAGCCTAACCTGAGTTGTCTTTTACTACAAAATTATTTTGATAATTTTGTAATAAATGAATGACATTGAACAAAAACTTGTTTATCTGAATCACAATGTACACTTCAATATTGTGTCATCATAAGCATTAATACTTTTTAATATTTTCATAGCCTGCTAAAAATGGAACTTGAATTCAAACATTATTCTTTAAAAAGTTAGTGCATAGGATTTCTTCAGAATTATTTACTAGATGTTTAGTATCAATAATTTAAGAAAAAATCAAGAATAATTTCAAGGGATCTTTCACAATGCTGAAAATAAAGGAACATGAAAAATTCTTTCCAGTAAAAGAGACATTTACTTTAAATCTCAAAATAACTCAGGATATATACATACAGCATGTTATCTAAATTTTCTGAGATTTTATATATATATGTATATAATTTAGAGAGTGTATATATATATTTTTAGAGAGTATATATATATATATATATATATTCTCTAAATTATCTTGAAACTTTATATACACATATACATGTATGTTTTGTGTATACACATAGATAACTAGAAGATGTAGAGAGTGAAGAGATTGAATGAAATTGCAAATACTTAAACAGATGAGATTTGGTTTGACCATTTTAAGCTAAAAATAAAACCAAAACACTCTGCCTGAAATATGTTGAAGAAAAGCCAGGACTGTCCGTAACACGCGGGATGAACACCAGCATATACACTCCAAATTTCTTCAAGAAAAACTTGCAGGGACTGATGGAGGGGAAGTTTTACATTCATCTGTTCTCCTTGGCTATGAATCAGGACTACTGCTGTGTCTCTAAAAAGAGACAGAGCGTGAAGGATCCACCCGTCAAAGATTTGATTCAGTAGGTCTGGGATGAGATCTCTGTATCGAGAAGAGATTCTGTGCACAGCTGTTTCTGCTGACTGTTGCCTTACCCCTTCAAATGCAGATAGCAAATTGCTTCTTACTTATGAGATCAGCAGACCTATAAATTTCTCCTTAAATTATTAGTCCTTGCCATGTTCTCCTCCCATTTTGTTCAGCTTTGTTGTGTTAGTTGAAAGGATGTTATTTTCTGCAAGGTTACCATAAGCCATCAATTCACACTTGAAGAAAATACATTTGAAAAACCTAATTGTTGCCTTTTCTGCTTTATTATTTGAAAGACTTAAAGTAGAAGAGAGTAAATTGTTTACAAAGGAGACTGACAGAGGATGTACACAGGCAGGAAGAAGGGAGGAGGACAATATCAGCTCATAAAAACCTTGAGAAATATTTATATCTGGTATCATTTGGAAGAACTTTTCAAAGATTTGAGGTAAAACGTGATCAGTTAGTTAGGTTCAGTAGGGTGGAGGACTGTCAAGAATTCCAGTGACTCAAAATTATTATCTTACCATAATTTGTTAATAAGGCCTTTTTTATTCTTAAAAATGTCCTAGACTTTAGATAACCTATATTACAATCCTAAAGTGAAGAGAGAGTATTCTAGTACCAGATTATAAGTACAGATTTCACCAGTTTCTTAACCTCATTGCACCCTGGCATTTTCATTTGTAGACAGAGAATGACCTTGAAGTTCATCATAAGAGTTAAGATCAATTATCAGTGTGCTGTACCTGGGTGTGGATCTATTATGGTAGAGGCTCAGTGAACAGTTGTGGTCGATACCCTGGCCAGTAATGCAGGCTTCGAAGCTAACGACCCTGTTGTTAAATCAAGATGCCAACATGCCTTAGCAGTGTGATATGGAAAAACTGCTATCTATGGTCCTCAGTTTCTTCTCTGTAAAATGTTTATAAGGAAGGCCTGCAGAGCAGCATGCTATAAGGATAAAATGAGTTAGAACATACATAGTACATTGGTTAACACCTGGCACATAACAAATAATAAATGTAACATTTTATCTTTAGTCCTAGAAATATTAAATCTTTCATCCCACCTGGAGGACAAAATGACATCTTAATGAAGATATCTTTTTGTGATATAGAAATATTTAGGATAATCCTAACACACATGATGTCAGCTTTCATTTTTAACTTTACCATTTTGCCATTCTGTTATTTTACATTCCCAAATCATAGCTATTCCTGCATGTTTCTGTTTCACGTAAGCACTCAGAACCTGTTCTGCTTCTTTTCTTGGGTGGCATTGTTGTCTTAACTTCCATTCTGGAAAGCTGGACCCCGGGACTGCACTAAGGCATCACCTGGGGGCCGCCTTCTCAGCGAGAAGAAGGCTGGTGAAGGATCTCATGAGCATGGACCATCAGTTAAGCATCTGTGCCTGGTAACCAAAGGGAAATTGACAGTCAAACACATGTGTCAACTAGAGCTTTCATCTTAAAGGAAGGAAACAAAGCATCTAGGTCCCAGGATTAGCATAGTAGGGAAGAAAGAGTACAAAGCTCAATAGTTTACAGGAAAATTCCCGAACTAATAGTTCATGATATTTCTGTCTCTTAATATGACTAAGATGGAAAGCTAATGTCACACAATGAAGTAATGTTAATTTTTTTATGTAGTTATATGAATGTGGGATAAAGTGAATCAAGAAGAAAACTAATAAAAATAAACATAGTGCTATTGTCTGAATGTTTGTGTCCTCCCAAAATTCACATGTTAAAACTTAACTCCTCCCAAAAAAACCTAATTCCAAAAGTGATGCTGTTTGGAAGTGAGACCACTGAGAGGTGATTAGAGCATGAGGGCAGTGTTCTTATCACTGGGGTTAGTGGCCTTGTAAAAGAGCATTCGGAGAGCTGTCATGCCTTGTCTACCATGCTAGGACACAAAAAGAAGATCTACTTACAGACCAGGAAACAAGCTTTTGCTGAATAGTGAATCTACTGGTGTCTTGCCTTTGGATTTTCTAGATGCTAGAACTGTGAGAAATAATAATTGTTGTTTAAAGCCACTCAATCTATGGTACTTTTTTATAGTAACCCAAAAGAACTACAGTGTGTAGCATTGTTTAATTTGTCTAGCAACACAATTTTAAATTTTAAAATAACTTGAAATTTTTAAAATTTTAAATGTTTGAATTGTTTTGTTTACTCTGAACTATCAATATATCTATTTCTACTGAATCTAAGAAACATATGAAGGATGTAACTAGCTGTAAGCTGTAGCCCTAATTAAAAGAGCTAAATTTGGTAGGATTTAAGAAGAAAGTAAATTTATGTTTTTTAGCTATTCTCTCACTTGTTCTTCCCAACCTGAGATGAAATTTTTACCATTCTCATTTAATTAAATCTTAAATTTCTTTTTCAGCACACACACACACACACACACACACATCCAGAAATAACACTGTGAACATTTTAAACTCTTATTCAATTTGAAGCTTTTTCTTTCCTTGGCTTGTATCAACTTTATCCCCAGGTACTTGCTGAAGATGAGGTAAGGAGTATGTTAGTTAAGGTTCTGTAACTGATAAATCCTGAATACAGTGGCCTAATACAATGGAAATTTAGTTTTTCTCATAACAAATGGAACTGGCTGTTGGGTTAAGGGCCATGGGGTGGGAGAAGGGAGTGGACAGTATATCTCACTCAGTACTTGAAGGATTCAAGATGTCGGAGGTTCACTTGACTTTAATCATGTGAATTCCACAGTTGCCCTGGCTTTCACTAGGCCTTCTCAAGAAAGAGATCCTAAAATATGTATTTGAATAAGATGATTTTTATTTGGGAGACAATCTCACATAACAACTAGGTATTGAGGGAAATCAGATGAGGAAGATAAGTAAGACAATGAAGTTTACAGTAGAGAATGTGTGCTTTAATCTTACTGTATTCAAGGTCAAAAGATCTAAAATATTTATTCCCAACTCTAAGCAGGCATTGGCTTAAAGTTGTTCCCAAATATTGGGAGGCACTTAATTCCTAGTGTGCCCAGACTGCCATATCTATGGGTGAAGAAGGTTCCAGTGGTGACAGCAAATCCTCAGGCAGAGAACATCAGGTGTTAGCAGTTGGAATATCAATTACACTCACCTAAATATTGAGGGCTGAGGGCACAGAGGGAGGACATACATACCGTCTGCTATGCACTGGATGTCAACACCAACTTGTAGAATGGAGAAGAGAAAATGAAAATACTGTGGAGGACAGTGTTGGCCAGAATAGTAAGTACCAGGCAACTGGAAATCCTTAATCCGTGGTGGGTAGTGGCTTTCCTAACTGATACATTTATGAAAGAGAAGCACAATCCATGGTAGACTGTTTTTTTTTTTTTTTAATTTGTACAGAAGGATGATTTTTCAATTTAAAAATATGATGAAAGAATTTTATGTAGCAAATTGAAGACCATAATTAGTAGCAACTTTCTAAGGGAACATTCATTTGCCTTAGATAAGAAACAGCTTCCAGGTCTGGGAAAGTTACATCACAGACTTCGCAAGAACAGGGAGCTATAACCTCAGAACTGTTCTGCATTGAGAACTCTGCAGGAAGTCGACTTATCACGACCTCTGCATCCTAGTTGTAACAACTTGTATAACAATGTCCTCATTCAACTATCTCACCTGGATTATTAGTGGTCATTCCAGGTGGCTCAGCTGGAAGAATATTTTCTCTACTAGCTTGTCCTGGCTCTTAGGCTGATGGGGAACCCACTGCTGCATTCTTACTACATTGCATTCAAAAGGTTCATCACTAGATCCAGCCTATAAAACAGCTGTAGGGAAACTTCACTTATTCCCCACTATAATCCCTAGAATTGATCCCTACCAAAAACTATGCTAAGTACCCAGTAACTATTTTTGAGTTAATGAATTAACCACATCACTGTATTCTTCTTGATCCTTTCTCATAAGACAAATTTTCCTGCTCCAACTCCAGAACTACACAGGCCATTTTTTCCAAACATGGAGTCATTATTGTCTGGATGGGAGAATACTGAGGTACCTGGAGGAGGGTATATAAAGTGTTTTAAAAACTTAAATTTTTTTTTAAATGCTTTGTTTAGTCCAAAGCTACAGCAATGATATCTAGAATATTCTTTTGTCACTCAATACTCCATCAAACAAATGCTACAATAATGTCCCCTTAATTCTTGATTTGGGGATTTGTGCAAAAGATTTTTAAATTTTTCAAATAGACTTGAAAATCACTCTTTCCCATTTTATAACTGGGGAAACAGGTTCTGAGAAGTGGATTATCTTGGCCACCACACCTTGGATACTAGGTGCTGAGAGAGCACCTGAACTCCAGATCTGTACCTTCCATCCTTGCAGGTTGTGTTGGTATTCAAGGGCTTCAGTATCAAAGTACCACAGCTGGGTAATTTATAACAAACAGATTTTTTTCACTAGAAGTTCTGGAAGCTGGAGATCCAAAATTAAAGTTTCAACAGTACAATATTCCCTGTGAGATTCCAAGTCGATTCCTTCCTTGTCCCTTCCTAGCTCCAGGTGGTGGCTATCGTATTTAGCAGCATTTGCCCTGAAGCTTCATCTTAAGCATCCACTTCTGTCATCTCGGGCCTTTTTCTTGTATGTCTGTCCTAACATTATCTCCCCATTTGAGCTCTAGTTCTATTGAATTAGGGCCTACCCTGTGGTCTCATTTTAATAAATGCGTCTAAAATCATCTTATTTCCAAATTAGGTCACATTCAGAGATGATACGAGATAAGGCTCCAACATATTTTTTGACAGATACGGTTAAACCCATCACATACCTACCCACTATTGTAATGCCTCTCTGTGAAACATGGGCACGCTTGAAGCTTGTTTTCACTAACATTGGGAGCAGAGAGAACAAACTGTTCTGAAAAGGCACAACAGAATAGCACAACAAATAGAAAGAGCCGGAAAAACCATGTCTAAAAGATAAGGCATTATTTCTACTCTCTATCACCATATTTCAGTCATAAAATATGCTCTCTAAACTATTACTATGTGTACAGAGCTGTTGTCGCCATGGTGAAGTTTAATAGAGGAAAAGCCTTACACTTGAAAAAATGCTGATTTTTTTCCATTAGGGATTTGACTTTACTACACAAAAAAATATGTTACTTTGACCAGTGTTAGGAATGGAAGCAGAGAAGTGAGTCAAGTTTCATATGGTTGCTGGTCTAAGTTTAACCAAAATGTGTTGTAAATATTAAGAGAGAAAGCTGTAAGAGAGAAAGTTGATACAGGCCAAGGAAAGGCAAATGAATGTTCCCTTAGAAACTTGCTACTAAAGCATAGGCTTTAGTGCTTCCTCCTCCGGAGTGTGGACTATCACTCAGCTAGGGTGCATATATGATGACTTCTAACCAGCAGGCTGTGAGCTAAGTGATATGTCCCTTACAGGTTTCATGCTCTTGATTCCCTTTATTTGATTGGAGGTGAGGATATCAAGGCTCTAGAGGAAGAAGATGGAAAAAGTCGGGGGACTGAATTACTATCTAGAGAAAATGACTTACCAACCAAGACACTTACTAAATCATAATGATACACAAAATAATTAACAGGTTAGAATTTATGTGTTACAGCAACTAGTGTTATTAACATGGAAAGTCATACTTCAAAACAGACTATCACTACAATTTTTAAAAATTACAATAATTTGTTGATTGAGTAGATATAGGGAGTGAAGAGTTAGGTAACATATACTAGAAAATGTAAATAGCTGTAATTCACAGGAAAAATATTTGGTAATATTGTCTCATCGTAACTGGACATACCATATCTTCTAAGTATGTGGCCTGAGAAGAGATTGGAAAGAAGGTCAATGTGCAATACTTGTCTGGCTATTATTTGCAAGTATTATGAAACAAACAAAAATAACTTTAAGCAAAAGTTGATTGACTTGAAATCATACTTGCAAATGCGTGACTTCACAAAGCTAGAAAACCTAACTTCTCTAGAATCTAGGAAGTAAAAAGACCAAAATCTAAAATCTCAAAGCCACTTTATTTACCATTTGAATAAAGTGATTTGTTACAGTGGCAAAAATCAGCACAAAGCTATGGCAGTCCCATGCTTGTCTTTTAGTGTTCCTCCAAAGTAGTGGCGATTAACAAAGAAAGACATGGAGAGAGGAAACTGATAAAGTAGTCATACAAGTCTACATTCAGGAGGAAATTTATGATGTGATTGTTGGTATATAGGACTGATGAAACAAACAGATGAGAGGCTTGCTCTGTGTCTGAGGGAAGTCTACTGCCAAGGGTACCATTCAAATAAATCATCAATCATTTAAATCTTAAAACTTTGGGAACCCTACAATTTCATAGGCAATTCTGGTAGGAAACATGTTACAGACTCCTGCTAGAGCATATTTCCTAATGTCTCCTTCAGATGAGCCATGGAAAACACTAAGAAAGGAAGAGAGATGTTCAGGATATACAGTCACATTTTATAGAGAACAAAGAGAAGGAAGTTTCTCACAGACAGCAGATTCAGTGTCTAAAGCAGGAACTGCCCTCCCCTTTGGGCTGATTCTGATAGGCTTCTGACATGTCTTATTGTTAAAATCAGGTTCAGTTCTTTTTCATCTTGTACTTTTCCTGTCAGATAGCAAAATTGGCCCTAAAATCGGATATTACTACAAGAAAACCAACTCCTTTGTAATGAGGAATAGCATTTAGCCACCAAGATTTGGCAAGCTTATGCAATCAGGATGTCTGTACTTCTAGACGCTTTCCTCAGACTAAACTAGAGTAGAATCACGGTGAGGGGGGATAGAAAAATTCTCTCTCTCTCTCTCTCTCTCTCTCTCTCTCTCTCTCTCTCTCCACACTCTCTCTTTCTGTTTCTGTCTCTTTCTCAGTCTCTCTTTCTGTCTCTACACACACACACACACACACACACACCCCTATTTAGCTACCTATAATCTGTATGTGTTTCTGTCATCTGTCCTAAAATCCATGAGTTTATTCTAATACTTCCAATTGTACTCTAATTCCTCAAGTTTTAGTAAATGCTTCTATCTAAAAAAATGGCTTCACATTTTTGCAATGTATTTATTCATTTCTATTTTATAAAGTTTATTTTTAAAATTTTTTTCAGGTTCCAATCAGATTTGATTGGTACATTATTATTGTTATTTGGTACCCGGGATTGAACTCACGACCTTGTGCTTACCAGGGAGGCACTTATACTGCTAAGCTAAAACCCCAGCCCCTTATTGGTACATTATAAATGTCTATAATGACCACATTCATTATAGGGAATTTGTACCTGTACGTGATATAATTTGATTCTTTTTTTCCCATTCCCCTCTCCTCCCTCAATCCTTTCCTTATCCATTTGAAAAAATTTTGTTTCCGTTTTTCCTTTTTTTCACTTTTTTTACTTTTTCCTTCTTTTCATTCCTCTTTCCCCTCCTTAGTTTCTCTACCCATTTGAATTTTTTTTTCTTAAACATAGTAAAATCCAACAAAACAAGACAGAACAAAGCCAATCAAAACAATGCAGCAGAATTGGTACAGAACTTCAAAGCAGGATACCAGGAAAACAATAATAATAATAATAACATAGTGTATCTTGTTATCTTCACAATAGTTGCCCATTCCATCAGGTATAGCAAAATCAAACCAGAAACAAAACACAATAAGACCAATTAAAACAGAATATTGAATAAAGCAAAAACAATCAGAACAAAGCAAAACAGTGAAAACAATATTTGACTTCAAAGACAAGATAGAAGGAAATCCCCTATATTTGCTATACTGCATACTATCATCCTCCTAAGAGATGCTCAAACCACCGGCCCCAGGCCTGCATAATCAGCCAAACAATACAAGCATTTAGTTGCTTTATGTACCTTAGTTGCTGTCAATTGAGGCTGTCCTCGAACCCATTTGGTTGTTTATGGGGGTGTGAGAGGCAGAATATGGATGATGTTTGATTCTCAGCCCACAGACCAATAGGCTCAGGGGAGGCACTATCTGACTTTTCTCTCCACGGATGCACAAGGCTTGCACAGCTTACCAGGAAGGCTGGCTAGTTGATTTCTTCGTTGGTCCCGCAAGTCCCAGAATGGCTGGTTCATGGGAGATGCTGACTTTTCTCTCCCCATTTGAACATTTTAATCCTGTTTCACAATACCTATTATATATTATGGTCCTTATTTTCATTTTTGCTTTCTCACATTAGAGAAACAATATAATATTGACACATGTGTGCCCAGTTTATTTCACTTAAGAGTATGGTCTCAAGGTACGTACATTTACCCAGAAATGTTTCAAGCTTATCTTTCTTTATGACAGAGTAGTACTCCATTGTATTAAAAAAGTCTCTATTCATGCATCAATTGATGGGCATTTGGGCTGTTCCCAAGATTTGGCTATTAAAAACTGTGTTATATAATCAGATGTGCATGTATCACTGTGGTATGATGCTTTTAATTCTTTTGAGAAGATACAAAGAAGGGGAATAGCTGGTTTGAATGGTACCCCTAGTCCTAATTTCTTGAGGAATCTGCACACTGATTTCCACAGTGGTTGCACTTGTCTACGCTCCCACCAACAGTGGAGAAGAGTTCTTTTTCTCCCACAGCCCCACCACATTTGTTATTGGTTGATATCTTGATGCTAGCCATTCTTTCTGGAATGAGATGGAACCTCAGCATTGTTTTAAATTGCATTTTAAAAATGACCAATGATGCTAAATGTACTTTTGTATACTTACTTGCCGTTTCTATTTCTTCATCCAGGAAGTGTCTATTCATTTCGGATACATGTTTAGATTGGGTCTTTAAATTGGGAACTTTTTTTTTTAGTTTGTTACGTATTTTAGATGTTAGTCCTTTGTCTCAGAAACAGCTGTTAATTTTTTTCCCTGAACTATAGATTGTCTCTTCACTCTGTTGGTGTTTTTTCTTGCTGTTATAAAAGCTTTTTAAATAAGATGAGATCCTAGCTGTTGATTCTTTATGATTCTTCCTGTGCAACTGAGATTTTGTTCATAAAGTTTTTGCATACCAGTGTCTTTGAGAATTCTACCCATTTTATATTCCAGCAGATTTAATGTTTCTGTTAAGATTTATATTTCTGATCCATTTCAATTTTTGCTTAGTGCATGGTGAAAGATATGGGTCTAATTTTAATCTTCAGCATGTGGAAAACCAGTTTCTCCAGCACCATTTATTAAATAGGTTATCTTTCTTCCAGTGAAGATGTTTGCTTCTTTGTCAAAGATAAGGTGGCTAAGTATGTCTGGAATTGTTTCTGCATCTTCTACTCTATTCCATTCATCCTTGGGTCTGTTTTTTTTTTTCCAGTACTACGCTGTTTTTATCACAATATCTTTGTAGTATAATTTCAGGTTTGGGACTGTGATGCCCACTATCTGCCTGTGTTGCCCAGGATTGCCTTTGCTATTCTAGGTCTCTTCCGCTTCCAAATGCATTTTAGGATTATTTTCTGTAATTCTGTGACATACTATTGGACTTTTGATCAGAATTTCATTAAATCTGTATAAAAATTTTGGAGGTATGGGCATTTTCACTATGTTGGTTCTTTCTACCCAAGAGCAAGGGATAGCTTTCTGTTTTCTGATATCCTTTTCAACGTTCTTTTCTGAGTACCATAGTTTTCAATGTAGAGGTCTTTTACTTCCTTTGTTAGATTGACTCCTAGGTATTTCATTTTTTGGATGCTCTTATAAATGTATTATTTCCATAATTTCTCTCTCAACAGTTTATCATTCATGCACAGGAAAGCTATTGATTTTTTGAGTGTTGACTTTGTATACAGCTATGTTACTGAATTTGGTTATTAATTCTAGAAGTCTTTTGTAGATTTTTTTTTTTTTTTTGGCTACCAGGGTCAAACTCACGACCTCACACTTGCCAGGTGAGCGCTTATGCTGCTGAGCTAAATCCCCAGCCCTTTGGATCTTCTATGTAGAGTATTGTATCATCTGGAATAATGATAATTTAATTTCTTTCTTTCCTATCACTATTACTTTTATTTTTTCTCTTGTCTAATTGCTCTGGCTAAAGTTTCCAGAACTATATTGAATAAAACTTTTGAGAGTGAACATACTTGTCTTGTTCTTGATTTTCGAATGAAAGATTTAGTTTTTTGTCCATTTGGTGTGATGTTGGATTTTGTTGGAATAGAGACCATCTATTCCAATTTTCTGTAGGGTTTTTATCATGACTACATCTTAGACTTTGTAAAACGTTTTTTCTGCATCTGTTGAGACAATCATATGATTTTTGTCCTTGGCTTTGTTAATATGGTATATTACATTTATTGATTTGCCTATATAAAACCATTCTTGAGCCCCTGGGATGCATCCTACTTGGTCAGAGTGTGTAATATTCTTGATGATTTGCTGCATTCTGTTTGCCAGTATCTAATTGAAGGTTTTTGCATGTATGTACATTAGGGGTATTAGCCTACAGTTCTCTTGGTTAGTTGGGTCCTTGATTTTGGTATCAGGGTAATGTTTGATTCCAGGAATGAATTAAGAAGTATTGCTTTCTTTTCAATTTCATTAAAGAGCTTAAGTAGTGATATTAGGTATTCTCTAAATTTCTTATAGAATTCAGCAGTGAATCTGTCAGGGCCTGGGCTTTTCTTTGTTGGTAGGTTTTTAATTATATATGCAGTTTCATTGCCGAATATTAGCTTATTTAGAATTTTTATATCTTCTTGATTCAGCTTTGGTAATTCATATGTACCTAGAAATCTGTCCATTTCTTCTGCATTTTCCTTCTTCTTAGAATATAAGTTCTTAGCACTTGGGAGGCTAAGGAAGGAAGATCACCATGAGTTTGAGGTCACCCTGGGCTACACAGAGAATTCAAAACCAGCCTTTACTACATAGCAACACTACCTCAAAAAAAAATAATAATAATAGGTTGCAGTATAAGTTCTTGAAGTAAGTATAGGTGATCTTCCTTTGTGCAGGATCTGTTGTGATTTCACCTTTTTCATTCCTAATTGCATGGATTTGAATCTTTCGTTTTTTTGATAAGGTTGGCTAAGGATTTGTTGATTTTATTTAATCTTTCAAAGAACCAACTCTTTGATTCATTGATTCTTTGCATCATTTTCTTAATCTCCAGTGCATTAATCTCTGCTCTGATCTTTATAATTTCCTCTCTCATACAAGTTTTTTGCTTTACCCCCTCTTCTTTTCCTAGAAGCTTGAGGTTCAACATTAAGTTGTTTATTTGAACTTGCTCTATTTTCCTGATATGGGCATTCATTGCTATACATTTTACTTACAGGACTGAGAAACTTTTAGAATTAAAATTTCTTTACATTTCTGTTTGTTTTACAACTGAAGTTACAAAGTTATTGCACTATATTCACAAATTGCTTATTCTTCCCTTTCACTGTAGTTTTGTTATAAATTTTAAGAGTCAAGCTCATATGCTTCTGTTTATAGTCTATTCTGGAGTTCTTTGTTCACAACTTGTTTGATGTGATTAGATATTGTGTTGTAGTATGTCCCAAAAGTCAAATTTACACAATAAGGCATCACCCTCCTCTCCACTCAAAAAGCATCACCCTCCTCTCCACTCCATGTCTTCTAGACTTTTCCTCACCTACACACATCGGCAACCTATCTCATTTCTTTCTGGTCTCTCATTCCTATGTTTCCTTTTACAGAGCATGTTGAACAAACTGACACATCTGTACAACTGAGTACTCTGATATATAAAAGTCCATGATAACTATCTCTGTGAACTAATGATATACAGTACTCTGATTTCCATGGTATGTTCAGAAGTGAAAATGTAAAGTGCTAAAGAATATTAAGTGGATAGTAAAATATAGTACATTCACCAAATGAAAAAGATTGTGTGTTAACATTTATGTAAAGGCCATTAAAATATACATATTTCTACAAAGAGAAAGGAATGATAAACCAACAGCTGAGACTAATTTTTATGGAGTTATTCCTTTGACTAAAGGTCTGCTTTTCTTATTTTTAATATAGCTAGCTTCTTTGTTGCTAATACTAGCAGTATATATTTTTCCACCATTTTCTTTGTAGTTCTCATGCCTGCAGCAACCATATAGGTGCCCTGCTTTGATTTTCCATCCACAGAATCCGCTGCAGGCAGGTAGTTGTCTGACAACTGTGATTGTCACCTCTACAGTCCATCATGTTGTACCCATGTAGGTCATGTTATATTTCAGGTACTCTTATGCATTAACTGTAAACATCAAGAGTACTGGAAATAGGCCATTCAGATACAAGGTGGGAATACTCTAAGCCTAGTCTTTGCCATGAACCCTCCATTAGTCTGGCTGAGGCTTTCTTAGAACTACTGCTGTTTGAGGCTCTTTCTATCCAATCCTCTTCCTACCTCTCACTCCTGTGATATGTGGTAGACTCATCTCATTGTCTGAAAACTCCTCTAACACCTGTACACTTCCCCTAGAGCTTTCAAAGACATTATTGTGTTATTTTCATCCAATAATCTCTTGCACATCTGATGCCTTCTTGGCACTTGCTTTTCCAGAAAATCTGCAAGTGGAAGAACATGTTGTGTTCCTTGCAAAAATAATTCAAATTTTACTAATTGACACATAGTTAGATTTTAACATTATTTCTGACTTTTCTTCTGACACAAATGTTGTTATGCAACTATAAAACTTCAATAGGTAAAGCTATGGTTTTTGACCAAAAGATAAAAAAGTATAAAATGAAAGTGGCATAATTTCTCTAGACCTCTACTTTCTCATTTGCCAAAGGGGTTAATAACAGGATCTGTCTAAGGGCGGCTGCAATAACAAAGTGGAAAAAAGAGAATAAAATATTTAAAACATCACTGTACACATAAGAAGTAGCTGATACAATGAGTTATTTATTTAACTTTCTATTGTGATTTTCATAGAACTACTCCCTGATAAATATTCAAACTGCAGGTATTGTTTAAAAATAAATACTATATTGTTTAAAATAAATTTCAGCTATGGCAGAGTTGAGGTTCTTTTGATAATAAAGAAGGGTTTGTGAGAACAGCTGCTGTATGGACGGTCTCCTAATGGTCTGGAAGTGATTAAGTTGGTGTGTATATGTCAGGACATAATTCTCCTTAGAAAACATTTATTGAATCCACTGTAGGTTAATAAGAAATCAAAACCATACATTTCATATCATGTTCACAATGTGAGCATATAAACTTTTAAGGGAACTACAAGCAGACAACTACTTTGGTTACAGAAAATCCCAACACAGCATACACAAAATTGCTTAAATTGAAACAATAGTATTTCTTGGTACAGTGTCTAAGATAAACTAGCATATATCAGGAAACCCAGTGAAATAATTTGCTCCTGTCCCCTATTAGAAATGCCTTTTCTGGTTACCTCACTCCCACCCTGGATTTTTTTAAAGAAACCTTATCATCACCTAGTACATAAATATAATTGTTTATAGGTTGATTGAAAGTTTCCACCACAAGATTGTAGACTGAGAGATACATCATTGCTGCTCTCCACAGCTTAAAAGAGCACCTGAGATATGATATATATTGGATCAATGCCTGCCTGCTTGAAAATTGCTGAATGGATGGATGAAAAGATGAACAAATGATCTGCACACAAGCTAAAAGCTGTATATCTTCACAAATCTTTAGAATAAGATGTTTTTGTAGACTGATCAAAGAGTAGGATCACTCACCAGCATGCAATCCACTACTAGACTGAGATAATAAAACCTGCCTTCTATTTATAGTAAGTTCTTATTCAACCATTAAAGGACTGAGTAGATGAAGATATGTGAAATACACATCAACTCTCAAAAAAGGAGATCACACTAAGAAATGATTTTTTAAAAGGGAGACCAGAGCATATCTACATTTTCCTTTGCTTAAAAGTATTAATTAATCCATCCACAATCCTTCCTCTTTCTCCTCCTACTATTTTAAGATCTCAAACTATTAGACATTACTTGGTAAATACATCTTAATTTCTTCTTTTTTATTTAAGAGGAAAAAAAGACACAGAAAAGGAAAACAAAAAGCAAAACAGACAAACAACAACAAATCAAAACAGTAGCAGTATAGGTTTACAAAACAAGATGATAAGAATTTAACAATGGTTGTAATATTGCATATTGTTAACTTCCAAAGGGTTGCTTAGATTACCAGATATAGACATGTAAAATTGATCTAATCATGAGTATTAACTGTTCTGTCAAAATATCTCTCTGCTATAGTTGAGCACAGTTTCAGATACAATAATATCAAACATAACACAATAGTATAAAACCATTCAAGAGAATGAAAGAATTACAGGACATTCTGAACTGAATAACTATGATCAATGGCTACTACAATACCTCATTTTGAATAAAAAGATTTATTTATACTATCACATATATTAAAATCCCAATAAGACACAACATGATAGAACCAATGGTAATAGCAGAGTAGAAGCATGGTAGGACTTCTAAGGAAGACGATATTAAATCAGCAATGGCTGCCATAATGTTTTGTTTTCTTCAAAACCGCTGTTCATACCATCATGCATAATAAAGTCAAACAAAACATATTAAAAACATTCCAAATGATGAATGAAAACATTGAAAGGCTTCAAAGCAATGAAATGGGAAATCATGATTACCATAAAATCTTATATAGTTTACCAACTCTCATACTAGGGAGACTATACGGTATTTACACGTGAGTTTGGTTTATTTCGCTTGTGAGTATGGTCTGTTGAGTTATTTTTTAAAGGAGTTTTTTTCCTCTTTTTGATGTTTTTGTGAATGAATGATGTGCCAAGTCAGTTACTAAAGTAAAGACCTTATGTATAATTTACCAAGCTATGAGAGAAGTTAAGATGCTGATTGCTGAAGTAGGATGTAAAGCCTTGAATCCCATTTATCACCTGTTAGCTATTCTACTTGAGAATGTAGTTTGACCTTTCAGAACTTCCTTTTCTACTTCTGTACAATGGAGTGGTAACAAGAGCGTGGGTCTTACTGAATTGTTGAGGAGATTGATCTATGCTGATCCATCTAAAGCATGCAAGACAGTCTGGCATGTATCAATGGAACACAATGTTTTTCTGGATTTTGTCTGGCTTCCTAAGAGGAATCAACAGCCTTTATAAGCAAAAAATCTGGGATTATCAAAATTACCTGTATCTGCTTCAGAATGTTTCACAAAGTAGAATAAATTCTAGTTCAGGTTAACTGGTTTTGGTTAACTGGTTACATTTAATTCCTTAAATTGTTCTACATGGCTCTTAGGAAGGCAGAAATAACATTTCAAGTTACCATGTGATTGACAAAAACCCTGGCCCTTGATGGAGTAGGTTCTGCTCAGAGCAGGAATGTTTTGTTCTTGTTGAAAGAAATTGTTTGGTGCAGTTTAAGATTATATATCTTAGTAGATTCATTGGTTTTTAAAGTTCCCCTTCAGCAAGTGAAAAGAAAGTAAAAGTTTGAGATTTTTGTCTGCAAAAGAAAAAGTAAATTTTTTCTTTCTCTAGAACTTTTAGCTGTCACTTTGAATACACTCTTTTTAGACAACCAAAGGGTAAGTAGTGTTTTACGATTTATGTTATGTCAACTCATTTTCAGGGGATTCATTACAGACATCCTTGCAAGGAAATCTTTGTGGTAACTAAATAGACTCAGATTTTATTCATGTGAGTGTTCTCCAATTTAATTTAACAAGTTTCCTCTAAATAGCTTTATTGTTTAGAATTCTGTCTTCTTTTCACCCAGTGTTCTTTGCCTAGGAGAGCCTTTTTTACAAGTAATAGTTAATTAGTATGGCTTACACTTCATTGGGCTGCAGAAAGAATTTCACTTGCTGAGACTGAGTCAGAGAGTTTTCTAGAGAGTTCTGGAACTCGGCAAATGAGAAAACACAGTTATGAAACCTACCCACCTCCACGTTTATACTCCCATTGCCTCTAAGTATGTGTCTGCTGATGGACCATTGTTTTGAAATAGATTGTGTGAAGACAGAAAGCTGATAATGTATTTACCATAATGCTGATAAACAGATGTTGCTTACTCAAGCCATTTCTGCTTCTTCTCTGCAGCTAGAATCCCCATTTCTTTAGATAAGTACATGTGCCAGAAATGACCCAGAATTTAAGTCAGCTATTCTGATCTCACACCCCTTGGGTTTTATTGGTCTGATGATGGGCAGGTGACTTTGCTGAACCAATGAAATGTACAGAAGCCTGGAGTGCTTTTGTTTTCCTGACTAAAATGACAAAGCACTAAAAAATGGAAAGCTTTAACTTTCCCCTCTTTCTTTATCCTTGGAATGTGGCTCTGATGGTTGAGGAGTAACAGATATTTTCTATTATGAACAAAAAGCTGAAGAATGAAAGCCAAAGCTGATATAGAACGCTAATACAGAAAAGACCTCATTCCTTGGTGCAATCAGTGAGGAGTTGAACTTACTCTAGAAAATCAACCACTTTTCTTTTAACTTACTGATATTAGATTTGCTGAATGGCTGATACAGGTGGGTTCTCCTGAGGTTTGTTTTGAGACTCTATTGCCAATCTCATAAGTAATAATTATGCCTTTATTTAAATTGCCTCAAAAAAGTATACTCTGAAATAAGAATTAAGGTAGTTTGTTTGCAAAATGAAGGAAATTTTAGGAAGAAGTTACAGAAGTGAGACAAAGTAAGGAAGCTGATGAAAGGTGTCATGACACCAGATAATACTGTGTAGACACTCTACAAAGTCAATTCAAAACAAATTTTCAGGAACAAGAAAATGGGGACATTTACATACTAACTCTTGTCGTTTGCTTTTGAGGGCTACTCCCAAGGAATATTCATTGTTTGGCATATCGGTGTGGCTATAGGAGGCTTCAGCCATCAGAAAAATCCTCAGGAAAAGCAATTCAAAGATGAGGAAGTCTAGCTATCATGGAAGGAGGGAAAAAGAGATATAAGCTAACAAATTCCTATTAAGGCAAATGCAGATATTCTGTAAGAAGTTACATTCACTGCAGTAGTCTCTAATAAGAAAAATGGTTCACCCTTATGACACCTAGGATTGGTCTAGTCACACTGTGTTTTCCTAATAAATCCTCATAAATGTGCTTCTAAAGTCACTGATTCTTATCTTCTTGTGCTGAAGGTTGATGCTGAAATGAAAAAAGCATGTATTTAGTATAACCTTTAGCTATGACCTTGGTATAACTTGGCCAATGAAAGGAAAAGGATTTAAGCAACAGGTGAACAGACAATATATATCTTTCACATAGTCCCTCTGTGACCTTCCTATGATAGTTTCAGAAAGCACCACCCTACCAACTTTGTTTTAAATGTTTACTCCTTTCTCCTCTATCTCACCAAAATGTGCCCCCCACTATAAAATCTAACTCTACTGTCTCATGATTTCTATTCCATATTAAAAATTTAAAAAACTACAATATGCTCCACTTCACTTATATTTTACTACATTAATTTATGTTTTGGAAATAGCATGATATAGTTGGTAGAAGTAGTACTAGACTAATTCTGAGGCCCAAACTCTTATACCAAATCGATGAATACACTAGCTAAATAAACATGTATAGTTCACTAACTTTTTCCTAAGGTTCAGTTTTCTGATAAAGAAAACTCACAGTTTGGTGAAACCAGTTCTAGGGACCCTTCCAACTCTAAAACTAATGTTGCAGATCCTAGCTGTCTCTACATTCAGCTTGTTTTATTGGTTGTCACATATTGTTCTCTTATAAAAGGCTCTTGATACAGTTAGATTAGGAAGTAAAGTGGAAGCTAACCCCATAGTCCTGTGGCAAAGAATCTAAGGGAAACCTTTTCTCAAATTCAAACCCTACTGCTTCGCACTCCACCAGAAAAAATTTGTTTTATCATTCTGTGAAGACTTGCCTATTTTACCATCATTTTGGCAAGTTAGGCTTTTACTTTAATAAACAAATACCTTAACAGTTCATAAGATAGCAATAGATAGTGCGGGTAATGACAGGAGGTAGGGAAATGAAAAAGAATCAAGATGTGATATGAATATACACCAATACCCCAGTATGTATTGCAAATATACACTAATAAATTGTTTTAAAAGTTGTATGAAGACCAGAAAAAAGAATAAAGAATGAGGCTGCTATCTATGAAAGATGATGTGGAAAAACAAACTTGGCTTAATTTGCTTAACTGTGCCTTTTCTTTCATCTGAAATCTCCTTGCTATAAAACCCAACATGACACTTTTAGGGGATGGTGTTTATGAAAACCAGATGATAGGAATAACTACGAAATTAAGTTAAAATATGTATTAAGTCCTTAATTTTTTTGCAAAAGATAACCTAATTACTTTCATTCTGAATAGATCTACATCCATATTTTGAATATACCATCACCATGAAATTTAATGACAATATTTGTGTTTAAAAAACATAACTTTCATAACAAATTCTGGAGGGACTGCAGTAAGGAAACTTTCTCCACTGTTAGTGGGAGTGTAGACTGGTGCAGTCTCTGTGGAAATCAGTGTAGAGATTCCTCAAGAAACTAGGATTAGAGGTCCCACTTGACCCACCTATGCCCTTTCTAGGTCTCTCTGGAAGAAATAATGACATCATACTGATATAGGGGAATGAAACTCCCGACCTGCTACGTCCAGTACAAGCTTGTGTCCTCTAAAATCGAAGAATGAATTTTAGGAACAATGGAGGTGAAGAATAGAATATATTTGAGAGAAAGAAAGCTTCTGTCTGAAAAGAGAGGCAGAAGGGTGTCCCGAGCAGGCTGCCCAGGACTCTGTCTTTTCCAGGGACTTTTATAGAGTAAAACCATGGGTTCAATGTGGGGGAAACCTGGGAGCTCACAAGGCAAATGGGCATACGGTGGTACATAACTATAGTTACCCAATAAGATCAATAGTTCAGGTAAAATTGATTATATTAGGGACAAATGGGGAAGCAAGTCATATAGAAAGCAGGCATTCTTAAGGAGCAATGACCCTTTCCTAGGGGGGATGGGAACTATTTAGGGTATCAGTCCTCAGGATATAAGTTCATTTGTTTGGCCTTTTGTCTTGAGGCCTTTGTCTTGACACAGGAATCATCAGCTTCCCTGGCAGTTGCCAGGTGTCTGCACTGGCTCTATTGAGGACCTAGCCCTGTCTCACTGCCTATAATAATTTTAACTAACTCAGCTGCCTGCGACAGTACCACAGTGATATATGCACACACATGCTTGGAGATGTGCAATTTGGAACAGCTAAATCTTGGAAACAACCAAAATGCCCATCAACTGAAGAATGGATAAAAAGATGTGGTCTTTTTATACAATTCAATACCACTCAGCCATAAAGAAGCATAAACTTGAGACATTTAAAGGTAAATGGATACAACTTGAGACCATATTTATAAGTGAAATATATCAGACTCACATGTATAAACATCATGTTGTCTCCTTGGTGTGAGAAACTGAAAGAATAAATAACAACCAAAATGTACAATAAATATTGTGAAATGAGAAGAAATTATTCAAAAGGAAAGAGATACTAAGGTAACAGAGGGGCAAAGGGAGGAAAAAGGAAAAAAATGCAAAATAGTTATACTACTAGTTTCTCTTTGTTCACTGAAAAGAAAGAGTTGTGCTAATATAGTTTGGAGAATTTTTTACACCCGTATCTTGTACTCTGAGTAACTACTTTGATACTCAGAGTGTTTCTGGGATCCAAGTTCTATTTGTAGTTTTGGTGTGAATTTTCAGTTGGCCTCTGTTCCCCAACCACCTACAATACTCTGCAGAGTATTAACTATTGGCATTCTCCTATTATTTTGTTATGCAATTTTATTTTTCCCATAAAAAAGATTTAAGAATCACAACTTTCAGCAAAATGTATACATTTATTAGTCTTGAAGTTATCACTGAGTTTTTTCCTTTGCTTGTAGAATTCCTGTCATTTTACGCCGACATTGCCTATACATGTTTTACAGGAGAATAGCAGGCGGTTTAGAGCTCCATAGCCATTGTCTTACAACCCACCCACCACTCAGCACACTGTCACTCAGTGAGAAAAAAATGCCATCTTATCTGTGCAATTTGTTCCCCGAATAGCTTTCTGCAACTCCTTTATTTCACAGCTAAGGTGGAAGTTATTTCATGCAACAAGCCAAGCATCACTTTCCTAAAAAGGTCAGCTTGATTCACACAAGACCACAAGCATGTAGACAGCAAGATGCCAACAGCCACCTTGATCTGCTTTCAGCACCATAATGTGTGCCTGTGATACAGGGAAATAGCTCTAGACATGGTGGGAAATCTATGGGCTTCCTGATTCTCCTCTCTGCACTGTAAGAAACCAGGGAGTGTTTCTGGGATCCAAGTTCTATTTGTGGTTTTGGTGTGAATTTTCAGTTGGCCTCTGTTCCCCAACCATAATCTGAAATTTAAGAAACATTTACAGGACAGCTGGCTCTCCAAGTACACGCACTTTGAGCTCTTTGACTGTGTGCACAGAATTTGTTTATCTCTCCAACATACCCCACGTGAATTCTTTACACAAGGACAAGAGACACAGAGAAGATAAATGGTGAGGATGGGGACCCTGAAGGAAAGGAGGCCTCCTTCACAGTCTGCCTACACAGAAGCAGATTTACTCTGATGATTCACTCTGGGAATAAAATTGTAGGTACCCTTCATTTGCTTTGCTTTTCTATTAAAAAAAAAATTCTTCTTACATATATTACATTCATAGTACTTTAGACTTGTTTTCTAAAAAAAAAAAAAAGGTTCAAAAACCTTCAAACTTATTGTTGTCCCTTGTGCTGGAGACACCATGTAGGTTTGTCATTCTTTGGGTCTTAAATTTGAATTTCCATCCGATTGCATAGAAATTAGATGCTATAGAGGACAGTTGAGTTTAAAAGTTATCTAATGTACTTTGTCAGCTGTGGGGAAGGATGTGGATCATTGAAAATCTAGCAAATCCTTAATATTTAACAAAATATATCCACATTTTACTTTACCTACAAAGATGGAGGCTTTGAAAGAGTGGTACGCACAGAACAAAAAATTTTCAGATTACTTTATCCTAATTTCAATCATTAGACACCTGAGAACTCAAGTTTAGAGAGATTGGCAATGCTTTATATTTTAAATCCTTATCTCCTAGACCATTGCTAAGGGGATACAAAATAATTATAAATTTCACAAAATAGAGATAAATAATAAAAAGCTTGCAGAAAGTTACAAAATCCCAATCTGTGTTTTTCACAGATTGACTGTTAAATATATTCTAGTGGGAAAATAATTAATAAAAAATAAAAGACATAATGTGCTGACATTGGGAATATTTTATATTGAGTAAGACTGTTTAAAATTCTTCACATAGCAGGTTCAGGTTGCATTTTAATTAAATGCCATTCAAAAGTGCTCAGTTTTTGAACCATGCAATATTCCCAGGACAATAGTAAATTTCCAAGGAAAAACTGAGCTTCTAAAAAGTCATTTCTGAAATTGTCCTCTGTTCCCTATTATTTCAATGCAATGACCTTGCCACTCAACAAATTCATTAAAATATTTCTCTCTCTGATAAGTAATGACTTTGTTTGATAGCAAACATTTTGACAGTATAATAATAATTAATATTTGCATTGGGTTGCTATTTTAAATGATTTTCACATACTTTATCTTACTTAAGCATCACAACAGCCACACCAGTTTTACTACCATTGGTTTTCAGGTAAGAATATTGAGACTCAGGATATTTAATCCTAAATTTTAAGTCACAGAGGCAGAATTATAAACACAGTTTCAAAACTTTCTATTAAACCCCAAACTGCAATTTAGTTGAAGTATAATCTTTTAGCAAATAAAAAAAGATAAGACTTGCTGTCATAAGGGTTGGTGGCAGTTCTTTTGTAAGGCTTCAATTACTTTCCCTTAATTACTCCAAATAGTAAGGCTCAAAAACAGTTTTTATTTCCAATGTCAATAGAGAAACACAAAACAGCCAAGAAATATGAAGAGAAAACACTATGTAACTACTAAAAATCAAAATTTTATTGGGAGAGGAGAATGGGGATTTATTGTTTTGTGAGTACAAAGTTTTATTTTTTCAAAATGAAAAGATTTTTAGAAATGTCTGGTGGTAATGGTTACACAGCAGTGTGCATGCACTTAATGACACTAAACTGTACACTTAAAATAGCTGATATGGTGAACTTTGATATGTGTATTTTAACATAATAAAGACTGTATTTTAAAAAATAGCCAAATGCTCATCCTTTTGAAAAGTTTGAGCTCTAAAGAAATTAGAACTAATAGAGTCCTGTTCCATTAAAATATGCCTTCATAAAAAACCTTAATATAGGAAAATATTCATGATGTAACATTAGAGTGAGGGAAAATGTGAGATATAGAATAATATAAAGTAACATCACAGTTTTTTTCTCCCTTAAAAATCTGCAGCATATCCAAAATAGATTGAAGAAAAGAGACCCCAAAATGATAATGGTTACTTGCAAAACAAGGATCAGCAATATTTTCTAAAAAAGCCCCGCCAGTATTAGTGCTTGTGAATCATGTAAGAACTCTGTATATGGGTGTGTATTCTGGTAACGTACAACTCCTTAACATCTTGGAAATCATTCTCAGTTGGAGACCCCACAAAATAGGTCATGGGCAGGATTTGCTCGCAATTGAACCCTTCAAATAATGGAACTGTAGAGGATTTTTATTACTTTTTGATGCTTTCTTACATTTTTACCATATTAGACAAGGTCTAGGTCATACCTTTCTATAATTGGAAACCAAAACTTAGCATAGCTTTGTGGTTTTAGAGGTGCACTTTTATTCATGTAATACCCTTTTCCTTTATCTTCTAACATCATAAAGTTAATCAGGTGAAACCATCATCTATTATTTTTAAAGAAACTACCCAAAGTCTGAGACTTTCTTACAGGTGAGATAAACTACACTGAAAAAGGACAAAATAACAAATACTGCCAGAATGTGTAGTGCAGAGCCCTTTTCTAGACTAATGTTTTGCTGCTGGAATTCTATTAGGAATAAACAAATGAAGACTAAAGGCTCTACCTATAGCAAATGAGATAAGGGTGCTGTGCTATAACTCAAGCCTACAGGTTCTGTGCAGAAGAGGAAGGGCTTCCCTTTGAAGCAGTAGCTCCCCCACATTCCCATAGCTACCTTGTAGATGGTGGACCAGACCTCAGGCTCTGCCTCTGGGAGGAGAAAACTGCACCAGTTTTCCGGTCAGGGCTGCCTGACAAATATGAGTTCCTTAGCAGAAATAGTGGTCAAGTATTTACCTTAACTTTCTTTTTAATAATAATAAGTAATTAAATAATAACTAAACCTATATGTAGTCAAAGAAGTCAGAAAACCAAACAAATAAGACTTTGTTTCTGTCTCATGGTGTCATAAAACTTTCTTTTACTGTGATTAGAATACAACTACCTCAGAGAGGTGTTGTTCTAACTTTGGCAGTTTCTTGTAGGTCAAAACTTACGCATGCTCCTCCTGCCCTCACAGGAGGCACAAATGACACAGAGGGTTAGTTTATTTTTATCTTCCTAATATCTGCACAAACCTCCACTTCTCACAAATTTCGTTGCATTCCTTTATTTTCTATTCTTAGTCTTCATTTTTTACTTCTTCAAATTATCCCATTACAAGGGATCAAAGCTAAATATGGTGGCTGACACCTGTAATCTCAGGCAGGAGGATCACCATGAGTTTGAGGCCAGCCTGAAACACAGAGCAAGATCCTGTCTCAAAATAAACAGCAACAACAACAACAACAACAAAAACCCAAAAAACAAGGTATCGGAAATTGCATATCCTAAAAACAAAATTAATGTGCTTATCAATCAAGTTTTACAAAAGTATTATCTTAAATAACTGAATTCCATGGAAAGAAAATGAAAGAAATAGAACACTGTCCTTGAGACTCCCGGGGAACCTAAGACTGACCTGCATGGTTTCAAGAGACGCTAACCACGTGGAGACAGAACCTTCTCCTGCAGCCTCTGCAGCTGTGTAGGTCAAAAGCAAAACGGGAGTCATCTGACTCAGAAGACCAGGCATTTTCTAACAGGGCACAAAGGTTTTTCATAGTATTAATCACAGTCGTAGAGAAGATGCTTATCTTGATACTGCGATTGCAGAGTCACGGCTTGTTAATTACTGAATTCTGTTTACCAAGGGAAATAGGGAGGCTGCCTGAATTAGCTCCTAAGTGTACCACCCCCTTCTATGCTTTGGTTGTATAAAATCTACGCTAATTAAAAATGATTTCTGGAAATGGTCCTGTGATTAGAGGCACTCAGAAGATCGTGTTATTTTGAAATAAATTAAAGCATCTACTAAACAAACACATATTCCAAAGTGTCTTCCTCCTTGACTATTCCATTCCATTCCTTCCCATTATAATGAACCCACAGTGCTTTTAAAAGGGCTTGTTTCCGACCTTGTGCTTGGAGAACATTCTCTTTGTCCTCTGAAAGGAGAGGAGGTGGTATTTTAAGTGAACTTGAGCAAATGAATCAGCTGTATACGGTAACAGGCGGAGCAGGACCCCTCAGAGTTCATCCGAGCAGCCTCAGCACGGTCAGACATGCTGTGCTCAGGGTTTCAGAGGCCCAGTCACAATCTGAGTCATTATCTCCAGCATATCTCTGTTGTCATACTAACAACCTCAGTCTGTATCTTTTTCTTCTCTTCTTGTGTTTACAGCCTCAGAGCTTAGAAAAGGAAGTCACTTTTGTCACAACAGTTTCCCCTACAGAACACACAGTACCTTGTTGCCCTTTTCTTCAATTAATTTTCACTGAGTGGGCCTGGCGGGACTGTATCTGCTGCTGATGCTCCAGGGCACTCCTGGGCCGACCTGTCTCCCTGTCATTCTTTCTTTAGGAGTTCCATTATTCCCCTCTGGTTTCCCCTGGCGGCAGCAGCGTTAGTAATTGGAGCCACCTGTTTGGTTGCATGTCCTCTACTCCCCAGGGGAAATGAAACTCCATGTGCTGCTCCCTTGTCAGTTCACTGTCAACTACATTCGAATCACATCCTAGAAAAAAAAAAAGCACAGTGTTTACCTGAATCCAATTGAGCATCTGTGGGTCTGTAGAACCTGCAGCCGGAGCAAGTGTATAAATGTTAACCTGTGTTCAAGTGGACCATGGTTTAAACAAATCAAAGTTAGCAAAAACATACTGTAGAAAATAGAGCAACTCCAAGTTATGGCTGTTAGAAATATAATCCTCAAGACTAAAGGAAACTTAGAGACTACTCAATTCAACCTTTTATCTAATATATGAATCCTTCTTTCAAAGTTCTCTGCATGTGGTTCTCAAGATAATATGAAGCATATCCATTGAAAAGGAACACATTCTTTCAAAAAGTACTCCATACCATTTTCAGAGAGATAATGCAATTTTTCCTGTATATTAAACTAAAATCTATTCTTTTGTCCAGCCCATTTTCTTGACTACTAACACCTATAGCCACACAGAAAAATAAAACTTATCTCTCAAACTTCAACTATTTAAAGACAACTAAAATACCTCACAGACTTTCTTTCCTCTAGGCAGTATATCCTCAGTGTTTTAAACCGTCCCTTACATTTACAGATATTTTCTTGCTTTGTCATAGTGCTTCTTTTCCTTCTCTCCAAAAAATTGTTTCCTAGAACAAAATCAGTGATTTTAATGCTGAATGTAAAAGGGAAATTGTAACTTCTCTTACCCAGAAACTACCTTCTGTGATTGTGGCTTAATATCTTGTACTGGATAAAGAAAGTCCTGTTTGACAGTCTACCAAACAAACCCCAAATCTCACCCGTGAAAAAAGGTTCCTCATACTTAAGCAAGGGTATGGAGACAATCTTTCATCTTATAATCAAGTAATTGGCTCTCTGGGGTCTGTTTCTGTGAGCTTCCAGAAAGAGAAAATCCTATTGGGAAACATACTTTCTCTCCATCAAGCATCTGACTGTCTTGGCCTTACACCCAGATGACATCTCCGCTAGCATTCCCACTTGACATAATCATAAATTTTATTCTCACAGGAGTGCTTATGAGTTGGTATTTTCATTCCCTGTTACAAACAAGGGAAACAGAGTTGATAAAATTTAAATAACCCATTCATGGTCATATTTGAATATTTTAAGAAATGGTCTAAATGTAAAGATGCTAATGTTAAAATTTAAGATGCTAAAGTTCTTACAACATTCAACATTATGAACAGAAAACATACTGATATTGACAGGAACTCTCAGAGATTTTCCAACACATTAATTCTTACCTCCATATGACCCAGTACCTTCTTTTTATAATAGATATTTTGCAATGTTTATTGACAAGCATGAAAAAAGATTCATAACAAAATGTAATATTCTACAGACAAAACTAGACTAGAAAGAAATAAAAAACTGAAAGTAGCTATATTAGTCAACAATTGCTGTGTAACAAATCTCAAAATCTCAAGAGTTTATAGAAGTAGATGTTTATTTCTCATTCCCTCTTTGAGGGTCAGTGGAGATACTTCTGCTGGAGAGACTCTGCTCCATGACTCTGCTCATTCTCCTGTCGTGACCAATAGGCAAAAAGACACTGCATTTAATGGGGGAACTGAAAAGTTACATGACAGAGATCATAGATACAGAGAAGGAGGGAGGAACAGATCCACTTATTAACCTAACCCAATAACTGGAATACTAGTAGTCTTTCAAGACTCTTAACTCCTTCTCATCTAGATCCAGTTATGGCTGTATACTCGTTTTCTAGGGCTGCCTTAACTATATTCCACAATGGGGTGGCATAGGCAACAGAAATGTATTCTCTCACATCTGAGAGCCAGAAGTCTAAATTCAAGGTGTCACCCAGGTTCATTCCTTTTGAGGACTGTGAATAAGAATTTATTCCATGCTTCTCTCCTAACTTCTGGAGCTTTCTGTCTATTTTTGCTTTCTTTGACATACAGATGAATTACCCCAATACCCGGCTTTATCTTCATAATACATTGTTCCTGTATGTATGTCTATGTCCAAATTACTCACATTTGTCCAGATACTAGTTTATGTAAAATTATTGGGTTACCCTACTCCAGTATGACCTTAACATAATTATATTGTCTATGACTGTATTTCCAAATAAGGGTTGGAAATTTTTGATATTTAATTTTATGTGTTAACTGAGCCAAAGAATGCTCAGTTGACAACACACTGATTTTGAATATGTTCATGAGGGTGGGTATTTTGGGAAGAGATTAGCTTTTGAGTCAATAGGCCTAATAAAGTGTGAGTAAAGTGCCCCCAGTGTAAGTAGACATCATTCACTCCACTGAAGGCCTGAACAGGAAAGAAAGACAGAGCTGGAGCTGAAGCATCTTTCTTCTCCCCTTGAATCTTGGCACTCTGGGTTCTTGTACCTTTGAACTATGAAAGAGACTTACACCATTCACTCTCCTGGTTCTCAGGGTGTGCAATTCAAATTGGAACTTACCACTAGTTTTGCTGGATCTTCAACTTCCACGCAGCAGTTCTTATCTTCCATAGTCAGAAGAGCCAAAACTTTATAAAAATTTATCTGAGCCAGGGATTTAGCTGAGTGGCGCAGTGCCTTCCTGGAAAATGTGAGGTCCTGAGTTTGATTCCTGGTACTCCTCCCAGAAGATCTATCTGTCCATCTATCTATTTTCCATCTATCTATCCTTACTGTTTCCTAATACAGACTTTAACATACACATTTTCAGGGAAGAGAATGGGACATAATTCAATTCATAACAATCTCCCCTCCTCCAGTCAGTTTTGAAGTGTGAAGGGTAGGATGTGGTGAAAGAGAAGGAAAAGTAGGGTCATAATGTCCGCGTGTGCAGGTTGTACACCGCTCCAGGACTTTCAACCAAACTAGTGCACTTGCAGACTACTATGTAGCTGTGCCAGCACAAGATATTATCAGCCCAGAAGAAACATCTTTTCCTAAATGTTCCAGAAAACTCACTATTATAGACTGGTGCATACTACCCAGGAGACTGAAATAAATAAACTAAAGGAAATGTTTACATAGCTGGGCCCAGAAGAGATTTCAAGAGAGGAAATCCAATGCATTGGTGAAGAGACTAATCTTTACAAGCAAACTAAATAACAAACAAAATCTTTATGCCCTCTACTGAGGGAAAACTTCATTTTCCAGATAAATTATTTACTAATATACATTGAGTGCCTTCTATGTGCTATACCTATTATCTCATATTCTCACAGCAACCAGAAAGGCCTTTTCTACTCCTCCCATTTTATATGTGAGGAATGAGACAAAAAGCGGTTGGATTTTACAGTTCTAATACATTGTTTGTAAGGCACCCATCTGTCCAGCTCCAAGGATGCCTGCATTATCTCAGAGAAGTGTTCATTGCTGCTGCAACTGTGGCTACATCTACCAAACCAAGAAACTCACAGATGCCACTGGTTAGGTTATGCCCCCCCCCAATCCCACTTCTTTGGGATAAGAAATAAGAGGACAGCTTGATTGTCCTTCAGTTTGCCTATGAGAGCCATCTTTATAAGTAATCTTTAATCATTAATTTCTGTCACCTAATCCTAATCCTTTCCAGGCAGAATAGTAAAATCTCTTCATTTCTGAGATTTCTTTGAGGCTTATTTTATATTTTCCACATGCTAATCATGTTATACTTTCCTTTCCAATGAGACTGCAATCTAGCATGTTCATTTGTCTTTGCATCTCCAATGCCTAGCGCAGCAGATGACAGTGGTTTATTGTCCCAGTTTGTTCAAAAAACTATAGCATCTATAATTGTCATGTCAAAGGTGTCTAAGGTACAAAGAATAAGGGTGACCTTTCCAACATCAATGCCATGTCTCCATCTCATGTCAACATCTAATTCCAGAACCTGGAAGTATGATCACACTGATCTAAACCATTCTGTATGCTTTATGTACTTTAATTCTCATGACAATATTTGAAAGAAATACATTTATTTCCATTTTCAAAAAGAAAAAGATCTTGGAAAATGCTAAACTAGTTGCCAAACTTCACACAGCTAAGAAAAGGCAAAGCTGGAATTTAAATCCAGGTATCTTCCTCCCAAGGAATTCATACTTTTGCTTTGATGTATCCTCCCAACAAATCAGCATTATCTACTTGAAGATTTTCAAATTCAAGTCATCAAAGAGTTCCAATTACAACATTTACATAACTATGCCTGCAGGTTCATTGAAAATAATTCACTGATTACCTCCTTATATTTTCCAAGTGACCTATCTTTGGGGATCATTTTCAAACAATAGTTCTTTTTCTTTCTGATGGTAAGAGCCATGGTTCTTGGGTTTTCACCAGGATAAACCTCTTCTTTAAAATCTGGTTATGAAAATGAACCTTTCGATCTTGGCAAGTGCAGTGTAAATAATGAGGTGCTTCTTGCACCTCTTGAGAGCACATGCTGTTACTGAGTTGTTTTAGGGGCTCCGATCCTCTTTCCCTTGGAAGGGTATTATCCTAGAGTTTCAGTTGTGTGGCTGTGAAAATTGGGAGGTAGGAGAAAGGCAGTGACCTAGGTCTCTACTATCTGGAAAGCTTTGCTGTGCAAATTGAGGAAATAATGATATTATGGAGAGTGGCAAGACAGGCGACTCCCCTAACATTGCTTACCATAACACAGGTAACCATCTAATGGTGACAAACTTTAAAACCTAATAAAGCCAGGAAAATTATCTCAACTGTAGAATAACGGCCTTGGAATTCAACTGCGCTGAATCTGCCCTGAATCTGCTCCACTCTGAACCTGCTCCAAGCCCTCTATAGCCAAAAAGCAGGAGAAAGTGATAGAAGTGTCCTCTTCATGCCCCTCCTTCTGCACAATCACTCATCCACCCTTGGGTGCTTCATTCAAAGAAAATAAGTGTACCCAGATTTTCTACCAAATAATTCCTTTTCTAATTTCTTTCACTGAGAAAACTCAGTTCTGTAGCTATTCCAGCTTCTCATTTTTAGATGAAGAAACTGAAGTCTACACATGTGTTGCTTTTTTTTTTTTTACTGTGCAAATAAAATAAGCAAACTCTATTGCTTACCATTTGCCTTGCTTTTTTGACCAACTATGAAAGTAAAGTCTCTGGAAAGTTGTAGAACAGAGTGGCTATAGCTCCTGGATGAGCCAGAAATACTCTGCAGTCCAGTTTGTCTTTGGTCAAGTCTGTATTTACTATGTGGTCATCAGGTGTCCTCTCTTCAGTCAAGGAACAGGATTAAGCTAATTAGCCAACAATGACACTAAATACATAGCCTGAGGTCTGTGGCAGAGGATGACACACTTGGATTAACCAGCCACCAACAGTTTAGAGCATTCAACCTAGAGGAGGAAACTTGTATTAGAAATGCTTCCATTAAACGCATCACTAATCATGCAGACACATACAGATACAAAAATGCAAATGTGAAATATGAAATTTTGTAGAAATTTTTGAACTGAAATGAGATAGGGATGCAATCATGTTTGTTTTGTCCTCAGTATATTTCTAGGGTCTATCACAGGGCCTTTCAATCAATACTGTTTACTGAGTAAACTAATCAATGGATCAAAACACATTCTTAATAAAGCAATAATCTACAAAGTTACACAAATCTGTTACCTCAATTTTTCATTTGGTTGTAACTTCCCTCATTGCAATTAAAACCCAATTTCAATTCCCACACGTCAATATCAATAGCAAAAAGTAAAAATAGAAAAGCCATGGATTTCAACCATGCCTTTGGATGTATTAGATTTTCCAAATAATCCTACCATTCAGAAGCTGGTTTGGGGCTTTACAGTACTTAATGGCCTTGCCACATGCTCATAGATGAACAGCAGTAGCATCTATAGGCATCTCTAAGTCCGCTTCTTCTTCCAAGAACAAAGTCACACGTTCACAGCTGCTTCCTGTTTTTTTCAAACACCTTGCCCACCTTCTGCACACCAAGCATGCATTCTGCAAAACCTGAGGCCAACAGGAAGCTGCCTGCAACTTCAGGTAGCTTTTCTGACTTGTAAAGAAGTCTTGTGTACACGTTCAGCGAAATGCCAGCAAAAGATGTAGTCATTTGGAAAGAAACAAGTCTGGAAGACAATGCACCGCAGACTAGCACCGAGAGGGTGAGAGCATTTTTCTGTGAAAATACTGCCTTCAGATTATATTTTTAAACAAATAAATGTGTTTTCTTTAGATAGTAGGCTCCTGTGGGTGGAATTAGGACCAATGACTTTGTAGAACTGAACAAGGAGGTGGTGTTTGTCATTTCTCTGATGTGAGGAAAGGAAAGGGAAGAGGAAAGCTGAGGTGGAGAGGGAAGGGAGGCCACATGGCTGGAACTTCCTAACCAAGCACAGGGGGAAGAATGACTTTATAGCTTTGTCTGCTGAGATCACAAAGCCACCTTGAAATAAGTTTGTACACTAATAACTTGTGGTAGTGGTCACAATGAGCTTTGATTGACATATCCCAAGGAATTTCTTCTTAACACAGTCACAGGTGGAATAGTCAGACTGGGAAAGGCAGGTTTTGTATCCAGTTTTCAAAGGAATTCCGAGTTGTGTAAGGTGACGAGTCACATATCTTATGTCTCAGGTAATCTTGTCTAAGAGATTGGTTTTTTTAAATAATAACATTCGTAATAGGCAAAGCTGGTCATTTCTGTTAACAATATTGGTTAGGTTCCTAATATGTGACCTTATGTTTGCTTTTGTTTTGTTATTTCCCATTTATATTGCCAAATTAAGTTCAATTGTATATGCTTTTTGCTTTTTTGTATGGAAAAAGGGTTATCTTTATTTAGATAACAAAGAATCAGAATAAACCAGGTTTGGAAATACAGGTTGTAACTGTGTAAAAATGGCACCAGAAGCTTCCAGAAGGGACCATGACAACATTCCTTAGTAATTCTGGTGATGGGGTGGAGATACCCACAAGCTTTCCCCACCTCTACTGTTCTCCATAGCAAGTGGGAAATAATCAATTATCCAGAACAGTTGACTCCAAGTTTCCCTGTTCTTCCTCAGAGTTTTTCTTTGCTGACACCTTCTCCAGACTGTTCTCTGCTGCACTGACCCCTGCAAGGAATAGCACCAGAAGAACGGCAGGAGTGAGAGAAATGTGTTGACATAAGGGAGAGCAGGCATTACTGGGTGGGCGGAGTTGTTAGAAAAAGCTGCAGGCAAGAACGCCCCAACCTCTTCTGAGTATGGTAGGGGATGACACAGGGAAACCGATACCTGTTACACTGTCTTTTTTATTTATTAAATTGACTCTTTGGTGCTTTTTTTCTGAAATGAAATTAAAATCAATATCCACAAAGTAAACAACTTCTATCTAACTAGTCAAAGGACTTCATGGTAGAATTTTTCTCTTCTGGAATTCAAACAAATATCTGTAACCTACCCTGGTCATAACTGGCTTGTGTAAATCCTAAACCAGATCACACGTAGTAATGAATTAAGGGAACAAATCTAAGATTCATCAGCTTCATTTTGCATATAGTAACAAAAACTGAAACACTTGATCACCTTAAATGACAAATGGAAACTTTCTAACTTTATATGTCTAAACACTAATAACTTTTAAAAAACTATAAACCTGTCTACATAAGCATTTATTCCTCTTTCATCGGCCGTGTGTGATTTGATAACATACCATGTGACTATGGGTGAATATTTGTTGAGGGCCCAACACACATAGATTCAAAGTAGTCTTGTCTTGAAGGAACATTTTCTTATGGCACACACTTACATAGCATTGTGACAAGGTTACCAAATAATGATGAAGGATCTCTGTCGTCGAATCTTGGTTATATCATTTACCAAATGAGTTATTGAGTTTTAGTTTTCTCATTAGCATAAAAAATTACTTGGATTAGGTATTCTGTAAATCCTTGCATAGCTTCAAAAAGGAATGATTCATGGTTTCAAAGAAAATCTGAGAGATGGATCAAACTTGAGAAGGCAGAAATGAGAGATGAGAGTTCACAGGTTTCAAACAGGAGACAGGGAATGTTACATAGCATTAGAGAAACTCTAGAGCACTGGAGAAACTCCAATTATTTGTTGCCTTAATAAGAGAGGAAAATAACAGTCACTTGCAGGAAAGTTTTTGAGTGCCTGAGACTGATGGTCCCATAAACATGGTATCTTAGAGGAAAGGCACCAAGATGGACTGGATATTAAACCCAGAACTCTTTCCAAAGGCTCTTCGGTGGTTTGATACAGGACAGCTCTGTCTGTACTTCTTAGAGCAACTATGCCCTCATTTGCCTCCTCTCTTTTAAATAGTTTGGAGTTTCTTAAACACTGGAAAGAAATAAGGCTTCTTGAAAGAAAACTACACATCATAGCATGAAAAGGTCTTTTACTCTATGCGAGGGAGGGAGTCACTAAGGATATATTGATGTTATCCACTAAGAGATCAACAGCTTCCTGATTTCAGTTGTTATCTGCAGGACTCCTGCTCTTCACCCTGTGGCCCCACGCTCTCACCTCTCAGTCACTCAGTCCCTGTATTGGCCTCTTTTGCCTCCCGACCAGCTCAAGTGCCACGGTCAGCTATTTCAGGACACTCATACCAGTTCCTTAGAGCTCATCACTCCTTTGTTCATCTGAAATCTTCTGTGGCACATCTAACCCACTATTTGTTGTTCTCAATTCAACTCTTAAGCTACTGAGAATTATGGCAGATAATTGGAACTGTACCCAGTCTCCCATAGCTTTGTTCATTTTGACTCAGTTGGACCATTACCATTATTCTTTTTAATAGAGTCTTCTTTAACTACTTTCTTAAAATGTTAACAACATTCATTTCCTCTTTGATAATTCTTATTGCTCTATTTCACACTCTCTGAACGTCCTATATTCCTGATGATTATTAACTCATGTAAATTCTCTCCATTTTGTCCTACACTTACGCTGTATTCATAATTTTGTCCTATATTCATGCTGCTTTCGCAGTCAGGTAAATATTTGCCTGATATTTAGTAGGTGTCCTGAAACAGGCCCTTGCATATTATGCATTACTGAATTTTTTCCACAACCTTATAAGATAAAGACTTTACAGATGAATAAGATGTATCAAGATCACTCAGCCAGAAATGAATAATGGCAGGATTTTAGTTTAAGTAGTCTCAATTCCAGACTTTTATTCCTTTTTTCTGGCTCTGAGTATGTAGGAGTATTTAATATGTATATTTCTGTATAATTACATAGTTACATATATTCTCCATACACACACATACATACACACATGTGCACACACACACATACATATTTCTTCTATCCAAGATTAATTTATCTTCTGACTCTGCCTTTTATCCTATCTTTGCTCATCTATTCAAGAACTATCTATCAGTTAGCTTTTGCTATGTAAGAAACCACACTTAAATGTCACGTCTTAGAACAGCAAGCATGCATCATTTCCCACAGGTGAAGGTTTTGCTTATGTGAGCAGGCTTGGCTGCTCTCAGCTACCCTCACTCAGGATTTAGTAATCAGCAAAAGGTTTATCTGGGACTGGATGATCCGGGAATGGTCTAATGACCGCTGAGGTGATACAGGTAGCTAAATCATGTGTCACTCATCACCCAGAAGTATAGCTTGGGCCTGTTACCATAGTGGTGATTTTACAATTCCCAAGAGCCACAGAGAAAGTAAGACCCTATGTACAAGTACTTTATTACTCTGCATCACACAAGTTATTGTCCAGTCATTGAGCAAAGTTGTGGCTAGGCCCAACACCACTCAAGAGAGTGAAAAAAACAGAAACATGCTCCAAATACCAAAAAAAAGTTGATGAATATATTATGTAGCATGCCTTCTCTTTAATTTCTCTCATTCCACTGACTCCTTCCCCTTTAGCTACCAATTTAGTGAATGTTCCAGAACACTCCCTCAATCATTTTTTTAAAGAGAATAAAATAAAAGAGGACAGAAAAAAGCAGATCAGAACAGAACAACATAAGCAACACAGCACTTTACAACAAGACAACCAGATATTAACAGTAGCTACTATAATGTCTCTTTTTTTATTTTAAAGAGAATAAAACAAAAGAGGGCAGAACAGAGCAGATCAGAAGAGGACAACATAGGCAACACAGTACTTTACATTACAACAACCAGACATTAACAGTACTATGACAATATCTCTTTCTCTGCTATAGTTGAGCATAGTTTCAAATACAATAATATCAAACATAACAAAATAGTATAAAACCATACAAAGAGTGAAAGAATTACAGGGCATTCTGAACCAAATAACAAAGAATGATCAATGGGTACTATAATATCTCATTTTCGATAAAAAATTTTGTTTATACTTTCACACATATTCAAATCCCAATAAGACACAATGTGATAGATAGAACTAATGGTAGTAGAACAATAGAAGCATGGTAGGACTTCTAAGAAGGATGATATTAAATCAGCAATAGCTGTCATAATGTTCTGTTTTCTTCAAAACAGCTGTTCATACCATCACGCATGATATAGTCAAACAAAACAGAATAAAACCATTCCAAATGATGATTGAAAACATTGAAAGGCTTCAAAGCTATGAGATGGGGACTCATGCTTACCATAAAGTCTTTTATACTCTTATCAACTCTCATACTAGAGAGACTATACGGTATTTACACATGTGAGTCTGGTTTATTTCGCTTATGAGCATTATATAAATATCTCAATGTGATCATTCTTTATAGCTGAGTAGAACTCCATTGCATAAAAATGCCAAAAATTTTTTATCCATTCCTCAGTTGATGGGCACTTAGGTTGTTTCCAAGATCTGGCTATTACAAATTGTGCTGCTATAAACATGGGTGCACATATATCACTGTGGTATGATGTTTTCAGTTCTTCTGGGAATATGCCTAGAAGCGGAATAGCTGGGTCAAGTGGGACCTCAAAACCCAGATTTTTGAGGAATCTCCAGACTGACCTCCACAGTGGTTGCACCAGTCTATACTCCCACCAACAGTGCAGAAGAGTTCCTTTTTCCTCACAGCCTCTCCAGCACTTGTTGTTGGTAGTTTTTTCTATCCTGGCCATTCTTTCTGGGGTGAGATGTAATCTCAGTGTGGTTTTAATTTGCATTTCTCTAATGACTAATGATGATGAACATTTTTTCATGTATTTATTTGCCATTGTATTTCTTCATCTGAGAACTGTGTATTCATTTCAGATACCCATTTTTGGATTGGGTCTTTGAATTTCGAGGGTCTGATTTTTTTTAATTCTTTATAAGTTCTAGACAGAAGTCCTTTGTCTGAGGGACAATCCATTAAGATTTTTTCCCAATTTGTGGGTTTTCTTTTCACTCTGCTGGAAACCTCTTTTGACATGCAGAAACTCTTTAATAAGATATAGTCCCAGTTATTGATTCTGGGAAGTATTTCCTGTGTGGTTTGATTCTTGTTCATGAATTCTCTATCTACCCCTATGTCTTCAGATTTTTACTTACTTTGTCTTCCAACAGATTTAGTGTTTCTGTTTTAAGATTTAGATCTTTGATCCATTTAGATTTTAGTTTAGTACATGGAGATAGGCATGGGTCTAGTTTTAGTCCTCTGCATATGGATAGCCAATTTTTCCAGCACCATTTGTTAAAGAGACTATCTTTCTTCCAGTGAACATGTTTGGCCCCTTTATCAAAGATAAAGTGGTTGAGTGAGTTTGTGGTTGTGGTTGTATCTTCCAATCTATTCCATTGATCTTCAGGTCTGATTTTATTCTAGGACCATGGCAATTTTATTACTGTAGCTTTGTAGTGTAACTTCAAATCAGGGATTGTGATGCCTCCTGCCTTGCCTTTGCTGCTTAGAATTGCCTTTGCTATTCTAGGTCTCTTCTGGTTCCAGATGAATTTTAGGAGTGATTTCTCTAGATTTATGAGGTATGTTAGTGGTATTTTGATTTGGATTGCATTGAATCTGTATAGTAATTTTGGGAGAATAGCCATTTTCACAATGTTTGTTCTTCCTATCCATGAACAGGGGATGTCTTTCCATTTTCTGAGGTCCTCTTCGATTTCTTTTTTCAGGGTATTATAATTTTCTTTGTATAACTCTTTTACTTCTTTCGTGAGATTAATTCCTAAGTATTTCATTTTTTTGGATGCTAGTGTGAAGGGTGTGGCTTCTCTTACCTCCCTTTCAGTATTTTTGTTGTTAGTGTATAGGAATGTAATTGATTTTTGAGTATTGACTTTGTATCCAGCTACATTGCTGAATTTATTTATTATATCTAGAAGATTTTCAGTGGAGTTTTTGGGGTCTTCTATGTAAAGTACCATGTCATCTTCAAATAATGATAATTTAACTTCCTTTTTTCATATCTTTACTCCTTTTATTTCTCTCTCTTGTCTAATTGCTCTGGCTAGTATTTCCAGTACTATGTTGAATAGGAGCAGTGATAGGGGATATCCTTGTCTTGTACCTGATTTTAAGGTAAAGGCTTTCAGTTTTTGGCCATTTACTATGATGCTGGCTGTAGGTTTGTCATAGATGGCCTTTATCATATTGAGGTAAAGACCATCTATTCGAATTCTCTGTAAGGTTCTTATCATGAATGAGTGTTTACCTTATCAAAAGCTTTTTCTGCATCTATATAGATGATCATGTGGTTCTTGCTTTTGGCTCTATTGATATGGTGGATTACACTTATTGATTTACATATGTTGAAGCATCCCTGAATTCCTGGGATGAATCCCACTTGGTCAGGGTGAATAATCTTCTTGATGATTTGCTGAATCCTGTTTGCTAATATTTTATTGAGAATTTTTGCATCTATGTTCATTCAGGAGATTGGCCTATAGTTCTCTTTTTTAGATGGGTCTTTCTCAGGTTTTGGTACTAGAGTAATATTTGCTTCCAGGTACGACTTAGGAAGAATTGCTTCCCATTCAATTTCACTGAAGAGTTTGAGGAGTGTTGGCATTAAGTCTTCTTTGTATTTCTTGTAGAATTCTGCAGTGAATCTATCTGGGCCTGGGCTCTTCTTTGTTGGCAAGGTCTTAATTACTCAATTAATTTCATTAATTGAAATTGGGTTTTACATCTTCCTTATCCAGCTTTGGTAGTTCATATGTATCTAGGAATCTGTCTATTTCTTCAGTGTTATCGAACCTATGAGAGTAGAGGTTTTCGAAATAGGTGTTGATGATCTTTTGCATTTCCACTGAGTCTGTAGTAATTTCACCTTTTTCATTCCTTATTGTATGAATTTGAGTTTTTTCTTTCCTTTTTTAAATAAGGTTGGCCAGGGGCTTATCAATTTTATTTATTCTTTTAAAGAATCACCTCTTTGATTCATTGATCCTTTGTACTATTTTCTTAGTCTCTATTGCATTAATTTCTGCTCTAATTCTTATACTTTCCTCCCTTCTTTTAGCTTTGGGCTTGGCTTGCTCTTCTTTTTCTAGATGTTTGAGTTGTAGCATCAGGTTGTTTATTTGTGTTCGTTCTGTCTTCCTGATGTGGGACCTCAGTGCAATAAATTTTCCTCTGAGGACTGCTTTCATTGCATCCCACAAATTCCAGTAAGTTGTGTTTGTATTTTCATTTGCTTGTAGATATTGTTTAATTTCTTCTTTAATTTCCTCTGTGACCCACTGATTGCTCAATAGTGTATTACTCAGTTTCCATGTGCTTGTGAGGTTTTTGCAGTTGCTTGTATCATTAATTTCTAATTTCATGGCACTATGATCTGATAACATGCATGGGATAATTTCAATTCTTTTGCATTTACTTCAATATGTTCTGTGGGCTAGTATATGGTCTATTTTAGAGAATGTCTTACGTACTGCTGAGAAGAATGTATATTCTGATGTTGTTGGATGGAAAACTCTATATACATGTATCAAGACCATTTGTTCACAGGTATGATTCAGTTATTTCTTTGCTGATTTTCTGTCTAGTTGATCTGTCCCTCTGTGTCAATGGTGTGTTAAAATCTCCTGTTATAATTGTATTATTGCTTATTTGACTTTTCATTTCTGTTAATATTTGCTTTGTATAGCTGGGTGCTCTGGAATTTGGTGCATATATATTTAAGATTGTTATCTCTTCCTCTTTTTAAAATAATTTTATTTAAAGAGAAAAAAACAAAACAAAACAAAATAAAGGGTAGCAACAATACAGAATTCCAACGAAAAAAGGAAAAGAACAACAATAAAAAAACTAAGAAATCATTGCTTGACAAATTACATACTGACTTCTTGGAAATAGTTGTTTAATTTACAAAGTTAAAACATGTAAAGTAGACATTCAAACAGTGAGACTGTTAACAGTTCTGCTCCACCATCTGACAAAAACAGTAATATGGTCATCCATCTTACCCTTGCAAATATACACGCAATTATATCAAAAGGGTAAAATTAAACACAACATAACAGAGCAAAGTGGATCACAAGAAAGCAATGTAAGAGACAAAAATTTCAAAACTAGACAATTGGAGATATTCACTCTCTATCATATTGACTCTTCTTTTCTTCCAAATAGTTGTCCAGATGGTCACATCCAGGGAATTCACATGAAACAACCTAGTATGGAATTGATCTGAACAGGACAAGGAGGGCATTTCAGGTCTTCAAGACCAGACATTAGGGAAGCCAAGAATGGCTGTCATAGTGTCTCTCATTCTCCTCAAAACAGCTGTCCATACTTCCATGTGTGTTGAACTTAAACAAAGCAAAGCAAGCTAAGATCACTTTGAACAAAAAGTGATAGTTTTGCTGAACTTCACATCATGACATTATGGAATCAGCACTGGGTATTGTAGTGTCTCTTTTTCTTAAAAGTAGTTGTTCATTTCAGCATGTGTTATATAGTTGGTTCTCGTAAACTGTTTATAAGCTCTACACATGCATGAGTCTCTACATGTATATCTATCATTTCTGTATTAGCAGGAAAAACAAAACAAATCAAGATAAAACAAAACAATTCCTAGAAAAGCATGAGGCAGAAAAGTCACATAAAACCACATTACAAGGTGATCTACAATTGTTACCATGATGTCTCAGCAGTGTATAACAACATTAATAAAAACGAAGCATTGGAGATATTATAAGACTTCAAAAGCAAGTTATAATCAAACCAGAGTGGGTATCTTAATGAATCTTGTCATCTTCAGTGTAGTTGCCTATACACTTAGACTTGATGCTATCCATCATAACAGATTTAAATAAAATCAGTCAACACAAAGTAGCAATCTAACAAACCAGATTCAAATAAGATCAGTCATAATAAGACAGTGTAAGTTTTAAAGGGCTTCTGATTAAGTTGATAGGAAAATTAGGGATGATTACCATAATATGTCCTCTTATTTTTGGGATAGTTGACCATGTCCTCAAGTCTAGTGTAAGTAGAAAAACTGGAACAGCACGTAATCCATCCAAGCAGAGTGGTGAGAATAATGTAAATTTTAACTCTTGTTACCCAATTAACAATATCCTCCGCCTCCCTTTTTTAGACAATTCCTCCCCTTTCACTCCCATGGGGTGCACTGCTTGTTTTGGGTCCCACTGTCTTCCTATATAGAGCAGCTCAATGGACTCTATCTCCTGATCTACTCTGCCTGTGTTTCACTCTTTTAGTATTTTGAGGACCTCTATACTAGAGATTATAGCCAATCTTCTCTGCGTCATTTCTGCTATTCTATTTTTCTGCCATTGGTTGTCCATTTTTCTCTTCCACTCCACTGTCTGCCTTGTTCACTGAGGCCTCTCTGCCACTGTTCCTAAAATGCTCGTATTCTTGTTCTCTCTCCCTAGAATGTCCTTCAGTATTTTTTGTAGGGTTGGACTGGTGGTCACAAATTCTCCTAGCTCCTCTTTGTCATGGAAGCATCTTTTTTCTCCATTAGTTTATAGAGAGAGTTTTGCAGGATACATCAATCTGGGCTGGAGATTGTTCTCCTTCTGTGCTTGAATTACTTTACTCCAAGCTCTTCTTGACTTGATGGTCTGTGTCGAGAAGTCTGCCGTGATTTTGATGGGTTTTCCTTTATAGGTAATCTGTTTCTTTTCTCTGATGGCTTTTAAAATTCTGTTCTTATATTGAATTTCTGGGATCTTGATTATTATGTGTCTAGGTATAGCTCTGTTTGGGTTGCAGGTGGCTGGAGTTCTGTATGCTTCATACCTCTGCATATCATTTCTTTTTTCTATGTTTGGGAAATTTTCCTTAATAATTTCTGTGAATAGCCTTTGTAATTCCTCTGGTTTGATTCCTGCTTCTTCATTCACATACTTTATTCTTAAGTTATAGATCCTCTTGTCATCTTCCAGTCTTTGTATCTTTACTGCCTGTTCCCTTGTTATTTTTAAGATGTCTTCCCTTTCATGACCCCACATTGCAAGCCTGTGTTCAATTTTTGATAGTCTATCTTTGGTTTCTTTCAAGCAGTTTTGCCAGTTTTCTATT